>WOAB01000802.1:600000-755645 GCA_027886185.1 Rheum nobile
AAAGAAACGGTGTGTTTGTTCCTAGGATAAGTTGTAACCAAAGAGATAAGAAATCAAGAAGTAGACCTTGAAATCCTTTCGAAAGAAAGGTAGTGGTTTTTATCCTAGATTGCTAGTTGGCAATCGAAGGTTTCCACTATAAGGAACTTGTTCATTTATTTGATTGTTTATTTCCGCTGTGAAGGGAATTGTAATCTGTATTCTCAGTTCCCTTGTTATTAATCTAACAATCACGATCCTACAATTGGTATCAGAGCAGGAAAAGCTCTAGATCTTTTTTAAGTTTGCAGATCATGTCTCAGCCAAGCAAGTTTGAGCTCGGAATCTCTACCAACAAGCCACATCTCCGAAAGAAGGGAGAAGAAACATGGTGGGCCAAGTGCATGGAAAGCCACATAAAGATCAATGACTACCAATGCTGGAGGATAGTCAAGAATGGAGATGGCTATGTCGATCTCAACCAAAAGGAAGAAGATTGGAAATTTGAGCATTATGTCATCATGGAGAAAAACGTCAAGGCTAGACAGTTCATTCTCAATGGACTGGATAGAGAAGATATGGACAAAGTCATAGGAATCAAGACGGCAAAAGAGATGTGGCAAGCACTCAAGGACATGCATGAAGGAAGTGAGGAACTGAAGCAAAGCCGAAAGTTTGCTTTAGAAGGAGAATACCACACATTCAAAATGATGGGAACTGAAACCATCTCTGAGTATTACTCTCGCTTCAATAGGCTCATTGGAAAGTTAACAGCGGCTGAGGTCACCCTTGATGAAGTCTCCAAATCACTGGTGGTCATCAATGGACTTAACTCCAATTTCACCCTCATCAAAGGAATCATGAAGAACACCCCAGGTATCCAATATCTTCCCTTAACTCAAATCATAGGGAAATTGGAGGTTGAAGAAGGAGAACACACCAAAGCTAATGCCGACACGAAACTAGAGAAAGGAATTGCCCTCAAGATCTCCAAAGCCTTCTCAAGGCTTGAGATGGAGCAGGAGAACTCAGACCTAGAAGAAGAGGAGGACGAACTTACAGCTCTCTTCACGAAAAACATCAGAAAATTCGTCGTGAAGGGAAGGTTCCAAAAAGGCAGTTCCTCTAGCAATGGTCCAAGGAGAGATCTCAAGGATGTCTCTTGCTATGAGTGCAAAGAAAAGGGGCATTACGCTAAGAGTTATCCCAACAAAGAAGACTCCAAAGAAGATGAAAGACCTCAAAGGAAGAAGGCTCTTGTGGCATCATGGGGAGAAGACTCAGATGAGGAACTGGATCTGAGTGGTTTCTCTGGAGGAAGATGTCTCATGGCAAAAGTAGACTCAAGCGACTCAGAAGAACTTGAGGTAACTTCTGATGACTTCTTAAGAACTCTAGCTGATTGTGATAAGAAACAACTTCTAAAAATCATAAAGAAACTAGGAAAGGAAACGAATTCCATTCAACAAAAACTTGATGATTGTGAAGAAGAGATCGTTTGCTTAACTACTGAGAACTCTGTGTGGAGTAAGAAACTTAATGAAACTGAGAAAGATCTAGCTGAAACTCACTCCAAACTCATGGAACTTAGGAATGTGCATGACAGTTCCCTTAAAACTTGCCAATCTTGTAGTGAGTCTAAGATAGAATCGGTTACAGTTCCTATGCATGATAACCTATTTGGAAATGATTTGCTTCAATCTATAATTGATAGGTTAGATACTCTCACTGATTCTATAAATGAAAAAATGATCAATCAAACTGTCTTTGTGAAACAACGTCATGGAGTTGGATACATTGACAACAAGTTGAATGATGATGCTGAAAATAAAAAGGTAGAAGAAAGTGTTCATGTTGTTTTTAATGAGAAATCACTTGGTAGAAATATGCAGAACACCTCCAGCCCCTTTGAAGATCCATTTCTCAAGCCTCCTCAAGAAGATCCAGATGAAGACATCACACCACCCAGTTCCTATCCTGCTGCACAAAATCCTCCACCAGTTCCCATGGATAATCAACAATAATCCATTTCTGGGAACCATGAGCATGAAGACAATACTTGTGGAGAAATAAATGATTCATCCTCTCACATGTTCTTAAATGGAGAAGGTGATCCCAACATAGAAGTTGAAGCTGAATGTTCAAATCAAGATGCATCCACATCAAATGATCTAGTTCCCAATAGAGAAAGAAGAACCATCAAGCCTCCAGTCAGGTTCGATGATCTAACCTTTTATGCTTTCAATGCTTTCTTATCTGTTATGGAACCAAAGAATATAGGTGAAGCACTGAAGGATGTAGATTGGATCCAAGCCATGCAAGAAGAACTTCATCAGTTTGAAAGGAACAAAGTCTGGCATCTAGTTCCCTGCCCCAAGGATAAGCATATCATAGGAACTAGATGGGTCTTCAGAAACAAGCTCGATGATTCAAGAGCTATAATAAGGAACAAAGCAAGGCTTATTGCTCAAGGATACAATCAACAAGAAGGAATCGACTATGATGAAACCTATGCTCTGGTGGCAAGGATTGAAGCAATAAGGTTATTGATTGCCTTCGCATCACACAAGGGGTTCAAGCTATTCCAAATGGATGTCAAGACCGCCTTCCTCAATGGCATTCTTCAAGAGGAAGTCTATGTCAAGCAACCACCCGGTTTCGAAGATAGTGATCATCCAGACCATGTCTATTTCCTAGACAAAGCATTGTATGGTCTCAAGCAAGCCCCTAGAGCTTGGTATGATCGTCTCGCCCAGTTCCTACTCTCCAATGGTTACAGGCGTGGCATCATTGACAAGACTCTCTTCATTCTAGAAGAAGAAGGTAACATTTTAGTGGTTCAAATCTATGTTGATGATATCATTTTTGGTTTCACTAACATGTCCCTTATAGAGAAGTTCAAAGACTTGATGAGTAGTGAATTTGAAATGAGTCTAATAGGAGAACTCAATTTCTTCCTCGGATTGCAAATAACCCAAAAGAAAGATGGCATACAAATTCACCAACAAAAGTATGTCAGGGAACTGTTGAAAAAGTTCAAAATGGAGTCTTGCAAACCTCTCTCAACTCCTATCTCTACAATCGCCCATTTGGACAAAGATCACTCAAGTCCTCTTGTGGAAGAAAAGCTCTATAGAGGTATGATAGGTTTCCTCATGTATCTAACAGCTAGTCGTCCAGACATTGTGTTTGTTGTTTGCTTGTATGCTAGGTTTCAATCATGTCCAAGAGAAACACACCTAGCTGCTGTGAAAAGGATATTCCGATATCTCAAGGGAACTGACTCACTCTGCATTTGGTACCCCAAAGAGTGTCCCTTTGAGCTGATGGATTTCACTGATGCTGATTATGCTGGATACTTGGTGGATAGAAAGAGTACTTCTGGAATGGCACAGTTCATAGGCCCTTGCCTTGTGTCATGGGGCTCAAAGAAACAAATCTCAGTCTCCCTCTCCACCACAGAATCTGAGTACATTGCAGCCGCCTCTTGCTGTTCCCAACTCTTATGGCTAAAGCAACAACTCATGGATTTCGGTATGTCTTATGGTCCTCTTACTATTCTTTGTGATAACACTAGTGCTATAAACATTTCTAAGAATCCTGTGCATCATACTAGGACCAAACACATAGATATAAGGCATCACTTCCTTAGAGATCATGTTGAGAAAGGGAACATCATTATGGAATTCTGTAGGACTGAAGATCAGATTGCAGATATATTCACCAAAGCTTTGAACAGAGTTCCCTTCGAGAACCTTAGATTAGAACTGGGAATGATTCCTATAAACTAGCAGCTCCTTTAGTTTAAAGTTACTCTACAGTTCCCTTGATTGACTAGTTCAGATCCTTTTGCTTATTTGTGTCTTGGAATCATTGTGTTATATCTTTTGCAATAGACCCTCATATCCATAATGGTTACTCAAAAGGCTTTGATAAATCTTTCTAGTTTTTCTCCTTGAATGTTTCTTTTTCTATGAAATTCAATCATTGTCCAAGTTCCTTGTTGGCCCAAAAGTCACAATCTGATCATATTCTAACCCGATGATACAAGCCGAAATGATGATTGTGTACTATGACCCTCCCTTACCTCATTGCATAATCTAGTTCCCTATGATCCATCTCTCAACCCTCTCTGGGAATTAGAATGTGATGTGATAAATGACCCTCCCTGATTTCTTTTATGGGAACGTCCTTTCATGTCTTGTGTCTAATATCCCTACACTAGAAGTTCCCATATATCCCTCTATCACAATGAAGAAATCGCCAGAAAGGAACTAGGAAAGGCAGTACTCCCAAACGGCTAGTAGAAACTCGCTTCGAAATCTGGTTCCCAAGCAAGAGCACAGAGCCTCAGTCCTCATCACGGATGCCATCCTCATGGAAAAGATTTTGTCTGGGGAACAAGTTGATCTGCCTATGCTGGTGTTATCCCACATGCAATTTTGTCAGTCCAATGACTCCCATGCTTTGCCCTTTCCTCAAAAAAAAAATGGAGGCTGTAATTGGAGGAGCTCAGGCAGCTGGGTTGAAGGATACGTCTAAGACGGCTACAGGCCAAGGATGAGGGAACTGAGGAAAAGAATGATTCTAAAGAAGAAGAGGAAACTACAGAGCGACAGGAATGATTTTCCTAGTTCCCAGTGCTGTAACAACACATTGTGCTAGTAGTTCCCTAGGATTCCACCTTCCTCTCCTATCCTTTCTTTTGATTGTTTCAAGTTGATTGTGATCTTTGTTTGTCTTTCTTCTATGCATCTGTGAACAATGTGTTGGTTTTCATGATTAAATGAACATTTCCGGGAGTTTTCTCATGCATTATTTGTCTTAGCCTAAGTTTCTATTATGGTGACTTTCATGGGTTTAAAGAAATTGTTTATTTCACATTGATATCCTACACTTGATAAGTTAATTGATCTTTTCGATGACGTCAAAAGGGGGAAGAATGTATAGGAACCTTGAACTCTTGGAACTATAGGACTTATAGGAAATCTAAACCCGTTCTCTTTCTGAGGGGGAACTCGAATAACTTAGTTCCTCTAATTAGGGGGAATTTGCAACTATTGAATGTTCTCTCATTATTTCATAAAGTTGTAAATCTCTTAGCTCAAGTGTTCTCATGAACTTCATGTCCTTATTATATTGTCAGGTTCCTTATATTTGTCATCATCAAAAAGGGGGAAATTGTTAGGAAATGGAACTCAGGAACCTCAGTTCCCATGGAGTTCCTTTCTTCAGTTTCTCTACTTTTGAAGATGACAAATACTTTGATACTAATGTTTTATCTCAAAGATGTGCTTAAAGGAACCACGGGACAGTTATTGAAACCATGAAAGCCAAACAAGACAAAGAAGGATAGCGAAGCAAGAAGCTTGCGCTGATAGGAACCGGAGTTCGCCAGCAAGGGAACTCAGTGGAAGTGAAGCGAGGAAGCGCTCACAAGGGAACACGTATAAAATAAGTCTATTGAAGAAGTATAGGCTTGAGAAGAGTGGCGAATCCACAAGGGAGCTAGCGCATGGGAACCTCATCACTGCTGGTAGGAACCAGAGTAGGTGAGATGTGTCAGCAGAAATCCTGGAGCCGCAGAGAGAAGCGGAAAGCAATTGTCCCATCATTGTTGGACTGACACAAACGGCAATTAACTACCCATGTTGTTTCCTAGCTCATTCAGGAAGTTGTCTTGCACACATAAACATCTATGACAACCTAGTTGACGGGATTTGTGGATCACCGTTAGATTGAGCTTCTAGTTCGGTCCGATGGGAACTGGAAGCGAACCAGCCTTTGAAGTATAAAAGGCGACTGTGCTTCATTGACAACTTCAAGCACAACTACAAGAATCACACTCCATAGCAAACATCAAAGTGTGAAGCTCTCAAACAAGATCATAAAAGCAAACTGAGATCAAGAGGAACCAGTCAAGGAACCTGAGAGCTGCGTGCTAGTTCTTGTGACTGTAAGTGGGTTAGTTCCTTGGTGCTAAGGATTGCTTCTTGGATTGATTATAATTTGTGGTAAGTTATCTAGGATTGCCTAACTGTGTGTAAGGCAAAGAAACTGTGTGTTTGTTCCTAGGATAAATTGTAACCAAAGAGATAAGAAATCAAGAAGTAGACCTTGAAATCCTTTCGAAAGAAAGGTAGTGGTTTTTATCCTAGATTGCTAGTTGGCAATCGAAGGTTTCCACTATAAGGAACTTGTTCATTTATTTGATTGTTTATTTCCGCTGCGAAGGGAACTGTAATCTGTATTCTCAGTTCCTTGTTATTAATCTAACAATCACGATCCTATAATTTCTATTTACGGTTTTCCTGCATAAACTGATATCCTAAATTTATACTTAAGCACATAAACATTCGTAAATAACTTGCCTTAAAGACGTTCCACGACAACAATTTTCGTGGTATAACCATTGCTACAGCCCGACATCCCGCAAATCTATTGTTGCAGCGAATCCCTGAATTTACAATACAATACAAATTTGTTCATAACTTTTGATATATATATCCAAATCGAGATCCGTCAGATTCCTCATACTCGTAACAAAAATCTTCATTTTATGATCCCAGCCACACATTTTTAGTAATTACAGAATGTGCCCAGAATTTTCCAGAAGTGCACGGAAATGCCCAATTTTCAATCTTCCACTTCCAATCTCCAAATCCAATCCACTTAATCCTTTCCCAACATCAATTGACCTCTCATTATTCACTAATTGCATCCTAATTACCTCTTTTGCATAAGGGTACCCAAAATCATGGAATTAAATTTGGAACTTGAAAGAAGTCATACCTTACAATTTCCTAACAAGGTAGGATGCAAGAGAGGCTTGAGGAGGGAGGTGGAAGTTCTTATGGTGAGGTTGGGATCATGCCAAGCTGTACAACAATGGTAGCCGGTCCACAACAGCTGGGAGCACGGCTGAACTGCAGAGGAAAACAGAGGAGGCGAGCATCCACGGCGGCGACGACGACGGCGGCCTCCTTGGTGGCGTGAGCAAGAGGAGGTGAAGATGGTGGTGGAGCTGCTGTGGGGCTGCTATACAGAACTGGCTGTGCGGTTCTGCTGTACAGAGAAGAACGTGAGTGGCTGCCATGAAAAGGAGTAGCCAGGCGTGAAAGAGGAGGAGGAGAAGCCAATGGTGGAAGGTGAGGTGGTTGGTGGTGCGTCCCCAGGGAAAGAAGGCAGCTTGTTAGGAAGTGAACTTTTGGGAACTCCAGTTCCCTACCTAGTTCCCTTTCTCAGTTTTCCTAGTTTTGATAATGACAAACACTTTGCTATTAATATTTCCATAAGTGTTGATAAACAGGGAACTCTAGATTCGGAAAGCACAAGACAGAGACGAGGACGCCAGATTATGGAACTGGCGTAAGGAACTGATGCTTGCTGACGTTGGAAACACTTGAAACAAGACATGAAGAGCGGCGGCGAGCTGATTAGGGTAGATTTTCAGTTGGAGAGAGAACGTGAAGATCTTATCCTGTTTCCATATATTTTAGGAGTCAAAAGTATATCTTTATGAAAACAAAACATGTAAAATCGTAGAGGATTATATTTGGTAACAAATATTATCTTTTACGATTACGTTTTGTTAATTTTATTTATGTAATCTGGTTGTTGAAGATTCACTTCTTTCATCAACTATGTTATATAAATAGAGTAGTTAAATCATTCTCTCTCACAATGCAATTCACGGAAAACGATTGCTGAGAAGAAAACGTGCCAAGTTCTTTGAAGAAGAACTGAGTAAGTTGTTTGCTTGTTGTTTGCTTGATTAGGTCGAACTAGGTAGAGAGTCCTTAGTGTGTCTAAGACTTAATCTGTGTGTTCTATCCTGGTTGATTGTAATCGAAACATTAATACAAGAAGTAGACTTTGAAATCCTCTTGCAAGAGAGGTAGTGGGTTTTATCCTGGATAACTAGTTGGTTATCAAAGGTTCCCACTCTAAGGAACTTGTCTTGACTCTGTTTGTATTTACTTATTCCCCTGCTAAGGAACTGGACTTCCAGTTCTCTTTGATTGCTAACACGTACGATCCTACACAGCCAAAGGGGAAGAAATAAAAGGAGGGGAATGGCGGTGGAGAGTGGTGAGGTTGGAGGTGAGAACCGAGTAGAAGGGGGAAATGATGGAGAGTTCTAGAAAGATTAGGGGAAAAAATCTAGCTTAATGGATAAATATGCTTTATTTATTAATAAACACAATAAAATCTTATTTTGTCCTTTTATGGTTAAATTATTTTAATTATATAATATATGTATATTTATGTATGAAAAATTTAAATACCCTACTAATTACTCGAAAATATTTCTAGCCTTGATACGGGGTCCATCCGTATCGCTCGTCAACACTCTTGCTACGACTAGAAGTAAGAAAATATCTTAGAATTTCTATCCCAATAAAATAAAATATTAAAACATACCTCGGAATAATATTTCAAAAATATCAAAGCCTATTTATGTATACCCATTGATATATACGAGATAATCCTAACGGAATCATAACCCCTGAAATAACCAATTTCCTTTATTCCATAAGACGACAACCCAAATGCTCAAATTATGAAATCCATTATAATTATAATAATCATAAAATATATCAACTCCTCCAAAATTAATTGAGACGTCAAAATCCTAATAGTCCCAAATTCATCTTCTAAAAACCTCAGGTATTACACCAACAACATCTCCATCTAACTATGTTAGGAACTGTGTACGTCTTGGGAACTGCGGTAGGGAACTGCATCAGAACATGGCTCTCCAAGGGATCACTCAATTACGGTTGTATTCGGATAAGATTTGAATCGTGATGAACAATTTCCGAAATCAGTATTTTGCCCCTTATAAGCCTCAGGGAATCCGCAAAATCTGAAGTGAGATAAGACAAATCTTCTAGTTCCTTTCAAGGCTTCTGAAGAGAACTAAACTTATAGAAATTGTGTTTTTGGATTTCGACTTTCAGTAAGTTCTGTAAATACCATATTACTTGTGTATCCAACACCAAATCCCAAAATCCTTTATATAGGCATTAGGGAGAACTTCCAAAACCAGTTACGGAAGTTAAGGGAAGTTACAGCGACAGTTGGAAACAGTTACCAACTGTTTTCAGCGTTTATCAACCATTCCCAACCGATCCACAACAGTTACTAACAGTTACCATCAGTTACAAAGTAGTTATGACGGTTATACCGGTTACATGGTTCGTTTTACCAACAGTTACAAGCATATGAAACACGTGCTAAGAAAATCAACCAGCCATAAACATGCTTCTAGTCCCTTAGAAGGGAAATGACGCCCAGTTCCCTTCACAAGAAATGAACTAATGTCTAGTTTCTTTTCCTAAAACTATTTCAAGAGAACTTGAGCTTTTGCAAAGCTGTTTCAAAGGATCTTGACCCGTAAAAAAATGTGTTTCCCTCTAAAACTCAAGTCGCTTACACCAGCGTGTACTCTACACACCTGACCTTGCATTATAACGAAATGAGTTCCCTTAGTGTCGCATGAATCCCGATCACATTAAATGGAAATGATTTCACTCAAATCACAAACAATCCTCCCCCATTTTAGTGTAATCCTTGATTCACAAAATAAGCAAGTCTTTAACCCCAAACTCTATGCATAAACAAAAATGTCGAGACGATTGAATTTCCGCTTAGTGTAATTACACTTTCCAAGGAATCATGGTGTCATAACGATTGAACCAATCAACCTCTTTGGGTGCATGAAGATAACACACACATGAGTTACTTTACAATTCTATAGTCTAACTTGACTCTATTAATGGCCCTGAGTCCTTATCCATTCATAAGCGTATGTGAAGTCAACCTGAAACTTCATGAAGCAGGCAAACTCCACGCTCACATAGGCTTTAAGGAAAACAAGCCCTCAATTGTGCACCTACAATCTGCACTTTTTCAAAGGAACTATTAAGAAATAATTTTCAACCTCTTTAACTTGTAGGAACTGAGCACATACGTGGGGACAGTTCCTTTGTGCTCTTCCGTCATCTAGGTGTGGGCTTTCCACATGGAATTCGTTCCCAACGTTAATCAGGAAGGAATTGGGTGTCGCACCACTAGAAAGCTTATATGGGTTTTAATCCCATCCTCTTTGCTAACTTGGTAACCAAGTCCCTTGGCAATCTCTTTGTCAAGTGATCAGCCAAATTTTATTGTGGTCGAACAAAATCCATAGAAATCACCCCATGCGTAATGAGCTCTCTTACTACACTATGCTTCACGCGCAAATGACGTGATTTCCCATTGTATACATAACTATATGCTTTAGCCAAAGTTGCAGCGCTTTCACAATGAATATGTATAGGTGAAACTGGTTTTTCCCATAAGGGAATTTCATAAACTAAGTTCCTAAGCCACTCTGCCTCTTTACCAGCAGCGGCTAAGGCAACAAATTCAAATTCCATTGTGGAACTTGTAATGCAAGTTTGTTTCTTGGAAGCCCATGAAATGGCCCCACCACCAAGGAGGAACACCCATCCACTAGTGGAAGAATGATCTTCTTCATTCGTACTCCAACTTGCATCTGAATACCCTTCTAAAACCGAAGGTGATCCAACATATGTAAGACCACGATCCATAGTTCCCTTCAGGTACTGAAGTACCCTTCGAACTGTTTGCCAATGATATTCACTAGGGGAACTAGTATATCGACTAAGTTTCCCTATAACAAAAAGCAATATATGTTCGAGTACTTGTCATACCGTACATCAAGCATCCAATGACTTTTGAATACTCAAGTAGTGACACCGCAGTTCCCTTATAGGGGAACAATTTTGAACTCAGATCATATGGAGTCTTAGCAGGGGAACTCTTGTCACAATTAAACCTCTCCAACACTTTCTGAATGTAATGAGATTGAGACAAGGATAAACCCTCTGTTTCCCTTCTTGTCCTAATCCCTAGGATAACATCGGCCTCCCCCATGTCCTTCATGGAGACTTTTGATGACGAAAATTCCTTTGCAAGATCTACTTGCCCTTGATCAGTTCCAAAGATCAACATGTCATCCACATATAAACAAATTATAACTCCATTTCCAAAATTATCAAATTTGCTATACACACACTTGTTCACTTGATTTAGCTTAAATCCATTGGACAACACAACCTCATCAAACTTTTGATGTCATTGCTTTGGTTCTTGCTTCAGCCCATACAAGGACTTGATCAATTTGCATACCTTATGCTCTTGTCCGGGCATAACAAACCCTTCAGTTTGTTTCATGTAAATTATTTCCTCCTCCAGTTCCCCATTAAGGAACGCTGTTTTCACATCCATTTGGTGGATAACCAACTTATGAATAGCCGCTAGGGCAATCAATAGCCTAATGGTGGATATTCAAGCAATCGGTACATAAGTATCAAAGTAGTCAGTTCCATACTTTTGTCTAAAGCCTTGGACAACCAATCGAGCCTTAAACTTGTCTATGATTCCTTCCACTTTAATCTTCCTTTTGAAGATGCACTTACTTCCCAATGGCTTACATCCAGGGGAAAGATCAGCCAAGACCCACGTATTGTTTTCCATGATGGAATCCATCTCATCATTTATGGCCTCCTTCCAAAAAAACACATATTGTGACTTCATTGCCTCAGCAAAGTTCATTGGATCATTCTCAATACAATAACAATACAAGTATTGGGAACCAAGCTCATCCCTTGTTCCCTCAACCAAATAAACTTGGAAATCAGGACCAAAAGACTTTTCCTTTCTTACTCGTTTACTTCTTCGGATTTCAGATTCAGAGTTCCCTTAATAGGATGATAAATCCTCAAAGTTCCCTTGTAGGGATGTTGGAACCTCTAAATCTTGGATTCCACTAGAACTAGCACCAGTTCCCTTTGGTATAGGTGTTAATGAAAATCGTTTTTCATCAAAGATTGCATCTCTTGATTCTATTACGGAATGAACCGAAGTATACTTGTTGGGTTCTATGACATAGAACTTGTATGCCTTAGAATGCTCAGCATATCCAATAAAGATACATTCAACACCTCTTTCACCTAAGGTCTTTTTCTTGGGTTTGGGTAGTCTTACAACCGCCCTACATCCCCAAACCCGAATATAATTCAGATTTGGGTTCCTTTGGAACCAAAGTTAATATGGGGTTGTCTTGTTCATTTTGTTAGGAACTCTATTCAATAGATAACAAGCCATTAACATGGCTTCCCCCCAAAATCCGTCATTTAATCCTGAGTAGGATAGCATGGAATTGACCATTTCCTTAAGAACTCGGTTTTTTCCTCTCCGACACACCATTTTGTTGCAGTGTGTAGGGAGCCGTGGTTGCATGGATGATACCTATGGATTGGATATATTCATGGTCAAAATACTCACCACCTCTATCGGTGCGTAACTTCTTGATCAAAGTTCCCATCTGAAGTTCCACTTCAGTTTTGAAAATTTTGAATTTACCCAGGGCTTCATCCTTAGAATGCAATAAAAATACATAACAATATCTGGAATAAATATCTATGTAGGTAACCACATACTTCTTATTTCCCAAGGATGGAGAAGCATGAAAATCACATAAACCACTATGTATTAAGTCAAGCATGTCACAGTTCCTTTGAACATCAGGAAAAGGTTGTCTTGTTATCTTAGTAAGCATGAACGTTCTACACCTCTCTGTACTAATATCAAATGGATGAGTTAAACCATCTTTAGACATATAAAGCATGCGTTTCAAATGAACATGTCCTAATCGAGCATGCCAAAGAGAGGACACAGTTCCCTTCGAGGAAATAGTTCATTGAGGAGAAGTCATGTAAATAGAATTCATAACTTTATTAATAATAAGTTTAAACATTCCATTACATAGATAACCACGTCCTACAAATACACTGCCCTTCGATAATATAAACTTATCGGCTTCAAAAACTTGCCGGAAGCCTGGCTTGTTAAGGATGGTGCAAGAGACTAGATTTTTCCTTATTCTGGGTACATACAACACATTTTCTAGAATTAAAGTTTTCCCATATGAGAATTTTAACTCCACTAGGCCTTTGCCTAAGATGGGGGTCGTTGACTCGTTTTCCCTATGAAGGACACGTCCATCATCCAAAGCTACGAATGATTTGAACATTGCCTCGTCCCTACTCACGTGAGCGGTAGCACCCGAGTCAACCCACCATGCTATCTCATCATCCTGCTCAAAGAAAGCATCAGAAATATTAGGAACAAAATCCACACTACGAAATGTTTCTAGAGAGGGAACAATTCCATTAGAGGAACTAGTTCCATTCTGACCTTGATGAGATTTATGCCCTTGGTCCTTAGACCCTTGAGCAGGTTGGTTGGGAGCATTTCCCTTCTTCCCCTTTCCAGCACGACAATCCTTCTTGAAATGTCCATCTTTACCACAATTCCAACACCTAGTTCCCTTGGGTTTCTTGTTAGAACCATTGTTTGTGTTGTTGAAGGGCCTTTTCTTGTCCTTGTTCTTGTTCCCTTTTTGGGAACCTTCTTCCATCATATTAACAGTGGAAGAACCTCGAGTCTCTTTCTCTTTACCTTTCTCTTGCGCACGAAGGTCCTCTTCGATGCGCAAATGGCTTCCCAGTTCCACAAGGGAAATGTCTTCCTTCTTGTGCTTTAACATATGCTTGAAGTCTTTCCAAGACGGAGGCAATTTCTCAATTATACTTGACACCGAGATGGAGTCATCCAACTTCAATTTGTGTTGGGAAAATTGCCCCAAGATACATAGTATCTCATTAAATTACTCCATCACTGGCCGAGCATCTACCATTTTATAGGTGTTGAAGTTGCTCACAAGGAACTTTACGCTAGAAGCGTCTTCAGCCATATATTTGGACTCCAAAGAGTCCCAAAGTTCCTTAGCGGATTCAATATTTTGGTACACATCGAAAAGGGAATCAGACATACCATTTTAGATATGGCCTCGGCAGATGTAGTCATCATTCTCCCATTTGCTTCTACGCCTAACGGCATCAGTTGGTTCCTCATCTCCTACTTCAGGCATCAGAGTGGATAGGACATACACCACATCGAGAGTGGTCAAGAGGAAGTGCATCTTCTTTTGCCAACGGAGGAAATCCATGCCTTCAAATTTTTCCAGCTTTTGGAACTCGGTAGTCATTTCTTGCATAGACGCCATTGATCAAATAAAATATTGATTTCGATTGTTAGGAACTGTGTACGTCTTGGGAACTGCGGTAGGGAACTGCAGCAGAACACGGCTCTCCATGGGATCAATCAATGACGGTTGTACTTGGATAAGATAATCGTGATGAACACTTTTCGACATCAGTATTTTTCCCCTTATAAGCCTCAGGAAATTCGCAAAATCTGAAGTGAGATAAGACAAATTTTCTAGTTCCTTTCAAGGCTTATGAAGAGAACTAAACTTATAGAAATTGTTTTTTGGATTTCGACTTTCAGCAAGTTCTGTAAATACCAGATTACTTGTGTATCCAACACCAAATCCCAAAATCCTTTATATAGGCATTAGGGAGAACTTCCAAAATCAGTTATGGAAGTTAATGGAAGTTACAGTGGCAGTTGGAAACAGTTACCAACTGTTTTCAGCGGTTATCAACCATTCCCAACTAATCCACAACAATTACTAACAGTTACCATCAGTTACAAAGTAGTTATGACGGTCATAGCGGTTATATAGTTGGTTTTACCAATAGTTACAAGCACATGAAACACATGCTAAGAAAATCAACCAGCCATAAACATGCTTCTAGTCCCTTAGAAGGGAAATGACTCCCAGTTCCCTTCACTAGAAATGAACTAATGTCTAGTTCCCTTTCCTGAAACTGTTTCAAGGGAACTTGACCCTTACATGTATCATATACTTTTGTTTCCCTCTGAAACTCACGTCGCTTACACAAGCGTGTACTCCACACATTCGAGCTTGCGTTATAACGAAATGAGTTCCTTTAGTGTCGCATGAATCCCGATCACATTAAATGGAAATGATTTCACTAAAATCACAAACAATTCTCAACAAATAGCTTTTGGGTTCTTGAACCATTTGTTGATCCTCTCTGAACGAAAGTCATGATTGGCTAAATCAGGCACTAGTCTAGCCCAATACTCAGGCCCGGCCTAGAAGCAAGGGCAAAAGGGGCGCCGGCCTAGGGCCCAAAATTTCTAGGGGCCCATTATATTTGAAGTCTATGTATCAATAAAATGAAGTAGCGTAGTGGTTTGCACTCTAGTCCCTAGTCAAAACCACCCAGCCACCTAGGTTCGATTCTCCCTTGTCCCATTTTTTCCCTTTCTTTTTAAAGGCCCAACAAATTTAAAAAAAGCCCATTGGCCGGTTGGCCCATGTACCAATTTCAGATTTCTAAATTGAAAAAATTAAAATAAATTGGGCCTCCGTTTCCATAGCTAAATAGGAAATCATTGTATGTGCAGATTTTGCTTATTCCTTCGTTTGCAAATTCTTACAATTAGGATACTGAAATTCCTTTCAATTTTTATTATTGCAAGTTTTGTTTTTTGATTTTTTAGAATTAAGGAACCAAAATCTCATTTACAATTACTGTCAAAAATCTTGTTGTACCGATTCGAGCAACTAATTTGATTAGGATAACGAACTCAGATGGCCTGATGCTCATAGTTTACAAATTGAAAAGGCACAAATTTGCTTTGCCTTCGTACACATTATTTTAAAGTAGAAAAATTGTTATCAATCACATTACTTTTGTATTTTGTTAAATCAAAGAACTTAATTAGTTAATTACGTGTAGTCAGTAGTCACTGCACTTGGAATTTAGTTTAGTTTATATACATTGGGTGATTATTTAGAATTTAGTTTATATATATATATTGCCATATCGAGTAGAAATTTTATTAGTAATTGTTTATTGATGTGTATTTATTTTGATGTGTATTATTTCATTCTTTTGGCTTTTACTTTACTTCTGGAATGTAGCTTGGACTTATTCAATCATTTGGCTCCCTATTGATTTCCGCTTTTGAGGTGTTGTTGTTACGATCTATTATTATTGTTCTCAAATATTTTTGTTATATGTTGCCTAAAAAGCTCGATGTTGTCTTTGTAATTATGCACTTTTATTATAGTGCTACTTTTGTTTTTTATCGCAGATATTCAACATTTTTTAGTGTAATATACAACTTTGCTTTGCTTTTAATATTAATAATATGAGATTTTAAGTAGGATATGTGTTAAGTAAGTAATATATTAGGGCCCATAATTTACTTTCTCCCCGGGGCCTCTAAAATGTCGTCTAAGTAGTGTACGACGGGTTCACAACTGCAGTGTGCGAAATCTGAGAAGCCAGGAATCGGCTCTGCTTCAAGAATCACGTCATCAATGCTGAGGATTGCATTCACAAATCCAAGAAAGCAACTCGACAAAGAGGATTTGGAATGATACTTAAAATATAAATTGAATTGAGGCATCAAATTTCTGGATATTGCAAAGACAGAAGACACTAATGAGTGCTGAAGTTATGGAAGAGGATTTGGAATGATACTCCGATGTTTGCGATGAGCGGTGTGTAGAAAAAAAACGAATTTGTATGAACCCTCAACTCTTTATCTATACTAGCTCAATGGGATTCAACAAATGCTTGTAGCTTGAAAGTCAAAATGAATTTCGGGTTTGTTTCCTTTTCATTTCCATTCTTGCTTTCTTGGTTTTGTATCCTAAGGATCGTTTTCTTCAAATGCAGATTAAACTCGGTGATGCTTCATCCACATTGACGTGGCAGTATGTATTATTGTTAAAGTCCGTGGGCCGGTTAGGGGAGAGGCGTGTACGTCCATACACAAGCCCACCATATAAGCCCATGGGGTTCCATCCTAAAACCAATTGGCTATAGGAGGAGTAGTCCATGGTATTATATAGTGGTCTTGGTTTCTTTATATTTCCGATGTGGGATTCTCCCATCTTATCTTCCACACGCCCCCTCAAGTGGCAACTGGCCTGGCCCAGTTGGCACTTGACATCATGTCTTAAGGCTGGCAAGCCCGTTAGTGTCTTAAGGCCGACAAGCCCAATCAACCAGGAGTCCAAACCCAGACCGAACCGCTCTGATACCATGTTAAAGTCCGTGGGCCAGTTAGGAGAGAGGCGTATACGTCCGTACACAAGCCCACCATATAAGCCCATGGGATTCCATCCTAAAACCAATTGGCTATAGGAGGAGTAGTCCATGGTATTATATAGTGGTCTTGGTTTCTTTATATTTCCGATGTGGGATTCTCCCATCTTATCTTCCACATGCCCCCTCAAGTGGCAACTGGCCTGGCCCAGTTAGCACTTGACATCATGCCTTAAGGCCGGCAAGCCCATTAGTGTCTTAAGGCCGACAAGCCCAATCAACCAGGAGTCCAAACCCAGACCGAACCGCTCTGATACCATGTTAAAGTCCGTGGGCCGGTTAGGGGAGAGGCGTATACGTCCGTACACAAGCCCACCATATAAGCCCATGGGGTTCCATCCTAAAACCAATTGGCTATAGGAGGAGTAGTCCATGGTATTATATAGTGGTCTTGGTTTCTTTATATTTCCGATGTGGGATTCTCCCATCTTATCTTCCACAGTTATTTAACCAGCCTCAAAGTTGTGGACATATTACACGCTAACGTACTAGCACCTACAGACTATAGTGTTGTTTTCCTTCATAGGAACCTCTTGCACATTCTGTTTTACTTGGATGTTGTGGCGGCCTCGCTCGGCAATGGATTGGATTCTATCATGGAAGTCAGAGATGCGATAATCCATAGGAAGAAGGGTGTCTTTGACGATGTCGCAGCTGGCGAACTCTTGTTGCCATCTGCAGAGGAAAGGGAAGTCTCGGTGGGTCAATATCTCACAATCAGCCGCTTCTTGGACGGCGTTGACCCAGTAGGCTACGAAGCAAGCTACAATGTCCACAAAGAACCTCCTCCCCTCGACTTCCTTGTCGAGTACGTACTTTCAGGTTCTTGCGTGCTTCCTCTGTCGCTTTCACTTGCTCCTCCCCCGATCCGTTATATGCTCCAAAAAATGATGACATACACTGCACATTCAAAACCAATATCCTTACAATTAAGCATGCCTAACTAGTGAATCTACCTTGAACCTCAAATAATTAAGAAATAGTTTACCTGAGATAACTAAACTTAGATCTTGTCCATACTACTAAACTTGTAGCACAACTCAAAAATATAGTTAGTTAAAGTGACACAAAGCCAAAGAACAATGATCTATATGATACTACACCTAATTTAGAGAAAAAAATGGTATGCCTAAATTATTATATATTGATCAATATGACTACTTTTTGTAGATCCTTCGTCCGGCTCGAATGACCATTGCCACTCTACTTCTAGACGAATTTTATTCCAAAATAGGGCTTGATTAAAGAAATTATTCTAAAAATAGGCTAGGTTGAAAAATAATTCCGAATATACACTGGCGTATCACGTTCGGATAAAGTTGCCGTGAAGAATAGCGACTTACTCAAAGTAAATCGTACTTTCATTTTCATAAAAAAATTGAATTTCATAATTAAGGAGTCATTAAATCATCAAAGAGCTTGTTGTATGTAATTATTTTGGGCATGTTGTATATAATTGCTCACTGATTTTTGAGTCGGGCTTCATATATAAAAAAATGGGACGAATCAATTCTATCATGTTTTATTGGGTCTATATAATTTTGACATATATATAGGTTTTTATATAATATCAGTATAAAGTTTAATTATAATGTATATGATATAAGCATGTATACTTGTTTTTATTATACTATTAGTTAAGATTTAAATTAAATTAACTAATGCTTTACACAACAACTTTATCATTAAACTTTATGAGGGTCACATACTTTTTTCCTTTTTTCCTTAAAAATATGAAAGAAGTGACTCTTTGATGATTTATTAACTTCTGAATTATTAAATTCTTCTAGAAAAGGAAAGTAATTGTAATGCCCAACGATTTACTTTGAGTTAATTGCTATTCTCCGCAACGACAGCAAGCCCATTTTCAGAATTATTTTTGATCCTAGCCTATTTTTAGAATAATTTCTTTATTTGAGCCATTTAGGAAGAAAAATTACGTCTGGATCGGGATTTGGTTGACCCTCTTTCGGTGAAACGGACCCTCCAATACTAATAGTTTCATACACGCCGTCATATGGATAAAACACTTAAGGGACCTAGCGTCCTAGATGTTGGTTGGATATACTATTTTAGCCAAACTACAAGCATTCAATGCATGTGAGCTACTATATATGTTTCATACTAGCTCTGAATTTTACCTGGTCGGAGATAAATCTAGCCCAGAAGCAGGCCAAGGATCTCTGGTATGGGTCCCGCGGCAAGATGGGAGGGCTAGATTTCCATGTCTCATCGATGAACTCTATGATTACTTGGGACTCGCATATGAGCCTTCCAGCATGAACCAGGACAGGAACCGTCTTATGAATGGGGTTGTACTTGAGGAGGTCAGGGCTCTTGTTGTGAAACACGTCCTCTTCTATGTATTCGTATTCGACGCCTTTAATCTTCAACGCCGTCTCCACCGCCCAAGGGTAAGGGCCTCGCTTTAACCCATGCAACTTCACCACCTTCTCCACCTCACCCATTGATGCTGTGTGTACGGTTTACTAATTAGTTCCCCGTTTGAGTTTCAAGATAGTTAGTTGGTTTACAATGGTATACATATATATGAAGACGAGTAAGTGTTCAATTCATATTACCTTTCCTTTTGGATTTCAAATAGTCAATTTGGTTGGTCTAATTTGCCACCCTATTGCCGGTCTTACTTGACTTTAAATATCTTATTATTACTTGGTAATCTAGTAGGTTGATCGTGGAATACGTGTCATTTAATCAAGATGACAATTACTAATGATAGAATAGGATTATAATGGAGAATAATAATCCGGATATTTTAGGTAGTCTTAGTGTTTTGCTATAAGCCAACTATGACTTATGGGATAAATTAGATTTGGCATATTGTTATTACATCCGGACTCCTATAAGGCCACACATAATAGAGTAATTGAGCTAGATCAAAGTAACCCAAGGCCCATTGCAGGACTGTGAATTCCGGCCAGTGTATATTGTTGGGAGAGTGGATTATTCATCAAGTAATAATAAAGAGTTGTCTATTTACTTGATGATATAAGAAAATATATTTTTAGAAAAGATAAGATATTGTATCAACCATATATATCCCTTCCTAGTTAAAAGAAGATTTATTTCATGAGATATAAGATAAGATAATATATAATTGTTATATATATAATTTCCTATTATTATAAGATAATAAAAAGGACAAGATATATGTATATAAGATATATATATATGTACTTTCTTAGAATTAGAGGGTGATTCACGTGAAACTTGAATTACACCAAAAACATATACATGTGCACGGCCGAGCCGTTAACAAGGTGAAAAGAAGAGATTTTGTTTGTTTTCTTGTTCGTTCGTTCTAGCAGACGAAGACAATGAAATCTAGTACCGTGCTTGTGTGGATCAAGTATAGGGGTCACATTTGAGGCTCTATTTTCTAGTATGATCCCAGAAACAAGTTTTGCATCAAAAGATATGTTACTATTTCATATGTGATTTGTATCAAGTTTATGCATGAGATCTTAAGTTAGATGTTATAAAACTATTTTATGAAATTCCGCTTAAAGCATCTAAATCCCTACAGTGGTATCAGAGCATCTTACATAAATTGATATGATCATGATTAAAGTTGTTAATTTTGATACATGTTTTTTATTATTTTGGTTCTATTTAGTGGTAAAATTGATGTATGGATTAACTTGTATGATTAACATTGTGATTTTAATTGATTGGATGCATAAAGTTGTGACTTTTATGTATATAATATACTCGGAAATTTCAGCCTCATGACCGAAATTATGCATGTTAAAAATTCTGATTTTTAACATGCATAATTTTGACCCCAAAATCGATTTGTATGTTTAATTTATGCAAGAGATATGATTTCTTGTATAATCATAATCACACATAAAAGTACTTGATTTTTCAAGTTGGTGAAAATTGATTCAAAACCCTAGAAATTTAGAATTTCATGCCTTAAATGCCCAAAGTTGATTAATTTTGTATGAAATTGGTTCATACATTAATTTTTCAAAAATATTAATTTTTTGAAAATTACACCATATTATCCTTAAAATCATCAAAATTTGTAATTGTTACAAAATTTGAGTGGGAGAAGGGGTAAAACCATAGCTGGGTGGCCAATATGGCTCACGGCGGTTTGATAGTGGTCCGGTGATGGTCCGGCGGGGTGAGGCTATGCGGCGCGGTGGCTGGGCTGCTGGTGAGGCCGACTAGGGTGGGCTGGCTGCATGGTGCGGTGGTAAGGGTTAGGTGGCTAGAGTTAGGGTTTGTTAGCCTAAGATCCTAACTACCTAAATTAGATATGGTAACAATATATCTTTATCTCTAGAGTATATTTTATCCTATTATACATGGTAATGATTAATATTGGTATTAATTCCATATATGATTGTATTGAATTAAAATAATTAGAAGATTGGATTAATTATTTTTATTTGATAATTTAATCTTAAAAGTCTATTAATATGATTAATGGTCTATTATTGTCTCTTAATATTTGATATTATATTATGCATGTATGATTTAATATTATGATATTATTATTGCATGCGGTGACTGGTATGGCCTAAATAGGATAGAAAATATGATATGCGTATCGTTATTGTTTTCTTGTACACGATTTGCGTATCGTTATGTATTTTTGTATTTTAATATTCGAGAAGTTACATTAGATTTACATTATGTAATACAAGAGAAGAAGATCCTATGAAGATTCCAAGATGGAGATCCAGAAGAGAATCAAGGATGGAGATCCAAGAGATAAGAAGAATATATGAAGATTAGATCTTATGGGTTTTAAGGGTCATACTAGGATTACATATTTGTATTGCATTTGTTTTGCTTTAAATATCTTTAAGTTTATACTATTTAGTTCACTAGTAAATAGACTTGCATGATAAACCTAGTTCCCTTAAATGGGATAACACGGATAAATCTATATAAGAGGTTTACAACCTTGATTTGGTTATACTCAACAAAAGACCAAAAGATAAAGTTTTGGATTTTGAGGCATGGGATAGATTTGACATAAGATGTAATATATCAACCAAGAGTTATAAATGTTATAACTAGTAAAAGTTACTTACCTTGTTCACATAGGATTTAGGAAAGTGTCAAAGTACGCCTAAAGTCTTATCTGAAGTAGGATCTTGGAATCATTTTATTCAAAGGAAAAAATTTAATGGATAAAATGACATTAGCTTATTTATGTTTAAAGCATGTTTAAATTTTTATGCTCTTGCATGACAAGCATGATTTACATTTTGTATATTATTTATGTTGTAGATATCATGTCCAGAAACGATAACCCAATAATCATCAACTTACGTTAGATTCTTGAGAAGAATAAGCTGAACGGAAATAACTTCCTTGATTGGAAAAGAAATCTGAGAATTGTTCTCAGGTCTGGAGGAAGAGAGAATGTCTTTGACACCCCTATCCCAACATTGACTGCTATGTCTACTCCAGAGGAGATAGTAGAGGAAAAACATATCAAAGATAAGTCAGTGATTGTCACTTGTCTTATGTTGGTTTCCATGGAATCGAGCCTTCAAAAGAGGTTTGAGAGGATGGACGCCTACACCATCATTCGCAACCTGAAAGTTATGTTTCAGGAGCAAGCGAGAATGAAGAGGTATGAGACTCATAAGGAAATTCTTGATTGCAAGCTTGAGAAAGGCAAGCATGTTAGTGCTCATGTGTTCAATATGATTGGACATTTTGAGAAGATGGAATAACTTGGCCACCCCTATAGTCAACAGACATCATACTCCACTCTCTGCATGATGGATTTGCTCAATTCAAGCTGAACTTCAATATGAATGGAGTTGGAAAAACACTTGAAGAGCTACATAGGATGCTCAAAATAGTTGAGCAAAATCTTTGTGTTGACACCAAGAAAGATATCTTGATGGTCAACAAGGGAAGAGGGTTCAAGAAAGGGGCACCAGGATAGCAGAAGAAGAACGTGCAAGGGAAGAGCAAGCAAGTTGTAGAACCCAAGCAGACTTCTGAAAAGGCTAAAGTAGTTGCTGACCATGATTGTTTCCACTGCCATGCCAAGGGTCATTGGAAGAGAAACTGCCCAAAATACATGGAAGATAAAAAGAATGGAACTGTGAGTTCCAATTCAGGTACGGATGTTATATAAGTCCTTACAGCTAAAGCTTTAACTTGGGTATTGGACTCAGGTTGTGGTTCTCACATTATTTCGAAGGTGCAGGGACTAAGAAGAAGTAGAGGCTTAGCTAAGGGAGAGGTAGACCTTCGCATTGGAAATGGAGCAAGGGTTGTTGCACTTGCCATTGGAGATTATAGTTTACCTTTACCTTCTGGTTTAGTATTAGAACTTAATAATTGTTATTTTGTCCCTTCTATTACTATAAACCTTATTGCGACTTGTGTTTTGGGTATTGAAGGCTATGATTTTAGACTAAAAAATCAGCGTTTTTTCTATTTACAAGGATGTCGTTTGTTATGTCGATGCACTACTGAGAAATGGACTCTATGTGATGGAACAAGGATCCAGAATATATAACATCAACACCAAAAAGCAAAAATCAAATGAATCCAACACCACCTATATATAGCATTGTCGATTAGGTCACATTAGCTTGAATCACATGAAGAAGCTCCAAAAGGATGGACTTCTAACCTCATTTGATTGTGAATGATATGAAACATGTGAACCTTGCCTAATGGGAAAGATGACAAGGTTGACTTTTACTGGAGTGAGTGAAAGGGCAACCGAGCTGTTGGCCCTAATACATACGGATGTATGTGGACCAATGAGCACAAAAGCTAGAGGTGGTTACAGATAATTCATAACTATTACTGGTGATTTAAGTAGATATGGATATATATATATATACTTAATGAAGCATAAGTCTGAATCTTTTAAAAAGTTCAAAGAGTTTCAAAATGAAGTTGAAAATCAACTTGGCAAGAAAATTAAAGCACTACGATCTGATCATGGTGTTGAATATTTGAGTCAAGAATGTGATCATCATTTAAGAAATTGTGAGATTGTATCACAACTAACTCCACTTGGAACACCACAATTGAATGGTGTGTCTAAAAGGAGGAATAAGACCTTGTTGGACATGGTTCGATCTATGATGAGTTTTGTTGATATTCCGATATCTTTCTGGGGATATGCTCTCACAACTGCAGTGTTCACACTAAACAGGACTCCGTCCAAAGCTGTAGATAAGACACCATATGATTTATGGACTAGAAGAGTTCCAAGTTTGTATTTTCCAAAGATTTGGGGAAGTGAAGCTTATGTAAAATGTTTACTAACTGATAAGCTTACACCCAAATGAAATAAGTGCTTCTTTGTAGAGTATCCTAAGGAAATTAAAGGATACTACTTCTACAATCCCAGTGAGCACTAAGTGTTTGTTGGTAGGGATAATGTCCTTATGGAAAAAGATTTGGTTTCCAAAAAGTCAAGTGGGAGAAATGTTGATCTAGAAGAAGTTCGAGAAGAGAAACAAACTGAGCAACATGATGACATGGATTACTCTATGTCAGAGACAAAGGTATTTGGGGACCTAATCCCGCAAGGAGAGGGTACTCATACACCAGAGGTAGTGGAGTCGCAAGACCCCATTCCTATTGTTTCTCTTTAATCTGATTCCAATGAGGTCCCACAAAATGTTATGGCAGATCCTCCTATTGTTCATCCCACACGTAGATCAGATAGTGCCAGAACGCAACCAAAGAGATATATTGATTTCATATTGACTGTGAGTTTGGACATCCTGCTTTTAGAAAGCGATGAGCCTACTACATACAAGCAAGCTGTGGTTAGTCCAGACTCTGAGAAATGGCGTATTGCCATGAAGTCTGAAATGGATTCCATGTCTGAGAATCAAGTATGGGACTTGATAGATTTGCAAGATGGGGTAGTACCCATAAGGTGCAAATGGGTTTACAAACTCAAAATAGACAAGGATGGAAACGTAACAGGTTTCAAAGCGAGACTGGTTGCAAAAGGCTTTAAACAGATTCATGGTATTGACTATGATGAAACCTTTCCTCCAGTCATCATGATCAGATCCATTCGAATACTCCTTGCAATTGCAGTTCATTATGATTATGAGATCTGACAAATGGATGTCAAGACCGCTTTTCTAAATAGGTATTTAGAAGAGGATGTGTACATGACACATCCTGAGGGTTTTGAGGATCCACAGAATCCTAGGAAAGTATGCAAGCTTAAGAAGTCCATTTATGGACTTAAGCAAGCATCAATGAGTTGGAAGCTTCGATTTGATGAAGTGGTCAAACAGTTTGACTTCATCAGATGTGAAGAAGAACCTTGTGTCTACAAGAAGTTTAGTGGGAGCAAAGTGGTCTTCCTGGTCTTGTATGTGGATGACATACTACTCATTGGAAATGACATTCTTATGCTTGAGTCCGTTAAGAATGGATTAAGAAGTATTTCTCGATGAAAGAATTAGGACAGGCCGAGTACATATTAGGCATCAAGATCTATAGAGATATGTCAAAGAGACTTATTGGACTAAGTCAAGGAACTTATGTGGATAAGGTTCCTTATAGGTTCAATATGAAGAATTCCAAGGCGGGATTCGTGCCTATGCAGCATGGCTTACATCTCAGCAAGAAGCAGTGCCCAGTGACACCTACTAAGCTAGAGAGAATGAGTACGACTCCTTATGCATCAGCAGTAGGATCCATCATGTATCCCATGGTCCGTACTCGCCCAGATGTTGCATTTTCTTTGAGCATGTGTAGCAGATACCATTCGAGTCCAGGTGAAGCATATTGGAATACAGCTAAGAACATTCTAAAGTACTTAAGAAGCACTAAAGATGATCTCTTGGTGTAGGAAGGAGATGATGAGTTAGTCGTTAAGGAGATGTAAAGTTTTGAAAAATACATATGGATGACAACATTGCAGATTCGTTAACTAAACCTATACCTAAGCCCAAGCGTGACAGTCATTAAGGCTAAGGGACTCAATCACATTGGATAATGGATTTGAGATTGCATTGTTTTCAGATTATGGATGTTGATTTCATGATTGTTAAAACATTGCATCATGTTTGTTTTTGAAATAAAGTTTCTTTATTATTTAATTGTGGTTTAGAATTAAATAAAATGTCCTAATAATTTATAATTATCAAATAGGATCATCATAAAAGTTATGGTGGATGAAACCCTATTAAGTGAACTGCTATTATGAGTTATCTGTAGTCTAAGTCATTAAATTGGATATAAATGAATCAATGCAGACTATTATGTAAGTTGATTGATAGCGCCACGGGCGATAGGGACATGGAGATGTATAATCAATTACATGGACATGTATGATGGATACGTGTTGGGCAGACCTACCTTAAGATTCTTCAAATGAGTTGTAGAATTTTAAGTTGAAATATGATTAGTAGATTCCTCATACATAAGTGCGATATACCTCTTGCCTGGTGATTGGTAGTCTTTGACATTGTCAAAAATCGTTGCGTAAAAGGCGGCTATAAAGGCTATGATCGGGATTACTGAAAGTTGAGTGGGAGCTATGGTCACACAAGATTGGAGAAGTCCCCCTATTTATATATCTGTTAATATATGGATAGGAATGGTGTCTTGGCCACTTGAAGAGTAAGAACTGAAAATGCATGGCCGTGCTCAAATGGATTAATAGTAATCATTTGTTTTGAAAGTTCAAGCTCGGAGTTCGAGAAACAATTTGAATATTGATTTGGATTACATAAGATGTTATCATATCATCAAATTAGACACTAAGTAACAAATGAATTGATATTGCACTCTTGTTTAAGGACAAGTGGGAGATTAGAGGAATATGTGTCCGTTAATCAAGATGACAATTACTAATGATAGAATAAGATTATAATGGAGATTAATAATCTAGATATTTTAGGTAGTCTTAGTGCTTTGCTAGAAGTCAACTATGATTTATGGGATAAATTAGATTTGGCTCATTATTATTACATATGGGGTCCTATAAGGTCACACATAATAGAGTAATTGAGCTAAATCAAAGTAACCCAAGACCCATTGTAGGACTGAGCATTTCGGCCAGTGTATATTATTGGGAGAGTGGATTATTCATCAAGTAATAATAAAGAGTTATTTATTTACTTGATTATATAAGGAAATATATCTTTAGAAAAGATAAGATATTTTATTAATCATAAATATTCATTTCTAGTTAAAAGAAGATTTATCTTATGAGATATATAATAAGATAATATATAATTGTTATATATATAATTTCCTATTATTATAAGATAGTAAAAAGGACAAGATATATGTATATAAGATAGATATATGTATATAAGATAGATATATATATATACTTTCTTAGAATTAGAGGGTGATTCACGTGAAACTTGAATTACACCAAAAACATAACATGTGCACGGCCAAGCCTTTAACAAAGGTGAAAAGAAGAGATTTTGCTTGTTTTTTTGTTCGTTCGTTCTAGCAGACGAAGACAAGGCAATCTAGTATCGTGCTCGTGTGGATCAAGTAGAATAGTCACATTTGAGGCTCTATTCTCCAGGGTGATCTTGGAAACAAATTTTGCATCAAAAGATATGTTATTCTTTCATATGTGATTCGTATCAAATTTATGCATGAGATCCTAAATTAGATGTTAGAAAATCATTTTCTGAAATTTCGCTTAAAACATCTAAATCTCTCGTAACGATATTATTGGACTAATCTTGCAATCAAATCCATTTTGTTCACTACTTCATAGTCTTCAATCATTGGACCGTGGCCTAACAGGATCCATTCTTGTTGAACTTGCATGTCATCCATGTCAAGATCAAAGCATGTGTTGTTGTCAAATTGAATACTAACTAGTGTTTGTACATATCTATGATAAAAAGTAAACACATAATTAGGGGTATCTTCTAATTGCTTCTTTTTCAGCCTTTTAGTCGGCTTCTGTTTTTAATTTTTATTTTAAAATTGTGCAATATATATCAAGTGAAAAATGCTCGTTGGTGAAAAATAAAAATTATTTTGGACTATTGAATCAAGGGGAAGAAGTGGATACAATTAAGTGATATGGAGTGATATTTATAAATATTGCAAATTTTTTTCAAGACCGTAATATTTTTCTTCTTCTTTTGAAGCCAATGCGTGGTTTTACTTAGGTTCACACACATATATATACTAGATGTTTATATACAAGTAATTAAGATTCATAAACTTTATAATTAAATTATACTAGAGACTCACAAACTCAAACTTAAGTTCCGTAGAGGTAAAAATATGTTACTTTATTTATATCATTATAATTTAATTAATGATATTTAAAATGTGAGATTAATTAAAAAGCCCATTAAGGGAAGAGGTTCTAAGAGGATTCCAAAATGGATGAGATATTTATAATCATAAAAAGCCTCCATGAAAATTGAGCATCGGAGGTGAAACGGAGGACAAAGCCTTGCATTTTTCCTTTTTTATGTTCGGAGGTGATTCGATGTCGTTCGGAACTAGTTTGAGATGATTTATGAGTTAGGTTCAACGAACTTGAGCTTGAGGAAGATGATGGTGTGGCTAGATTTTGTATAAAATGGATCGAAAGGGATTTTTCTTTGGTTCGAACGGGGCTTGGTGGGCCATCAAGATAGGCAAAACAAGGGGTAGAACAAAGATCTTTCTATGCAAGTTCTTGTGTATAACTCACCTTGAATTCGTCCCCGAGGTTCTGATTGTTCGTGGATACAAGAAGAGCAGTTCAAAAACTCATTTTAGCCTTGCAACACTGAAAACGTTCAAAAACTCATTAGTAAAATCTGATCTCGTTAGTGTCAGCATGTTGATTGACTATGAAATTGGATATCCTACAAGTTGTTACCAAGCTATTCAACCACTTCAACTATGTCGCAACACACTCAGTGATAAAGCTATTGTTGCATTCCTTGAATCCTGCAACAAGCCCTTAAAGGAGCTTTCCCTTAACAATGTCAATATGGTTAGACCGCACACATTTAGTATAAATTATTTATTTATTCAATTTATTCTATGATCATTACTTTTTTATGTCATGTCGATACAAATGCATGAGTAAATCGTTAACTAAAGCAAGACGTATAATCTTGTCGGTAAAGATAATCGATTCCTTGAAAGTGGGATCCAAATGCTAGCTATGAAAGACCGACAATCGCGGCATTGAAATTAAGGTCTGAGACAACTAAAGTTTGTATGAAGTTATTTTACAACAATAAAGATCGACATAATGGAACACATAACAAGCCCTACGAAGTTTGCTCAAGAAGCTTGCATGGGGCAAACTGACGAACTCAATCCAAGGACAAACGAGATCAAACTTACCCTGATAACTTCTATCCCGTTCACTCAGACGTCTACGAAAGAGAACACGACATCTAAGCATTCAACCTTTTGAATTCGTAGTTGTATTCATAAATGCTATTAGCATTAAAGTGTCAAATTGCAATTGGGCATAAGTAATGCCATTAAAATATTGATTTGATTTCCATATGGTAATTTTGAAAGCATAGCACAGATTGTTCGAAACAACAAGCGTACGTGCCTCAAGGGCACAGCAGCCATCTATTTTCTATTGGCCTAAGGTCATAAGGGCATGAGCACCATCGATCTTCATTTTAATAACCTTCGAGCTACAAGGGCACGAGCTGCCATCGATCTTCATTCTATTAGCCTTCGGGCTGCAAGGGAATGAGTTGTTATCGATCTTCATTCATTATCCTACGGCCACAATGACACGAGCTTCCATCAATCTTCATTCTATTCGCCTACGGGCCACAATTGCACAAGCTGCCGTGTGTAGTAACCCTCATTTTATCATAAGGGTATTAATGTAATTTCTATATATTTTAATTTTTTTAAAATAAAATATATGAAATTTATTTTATTTCTCTTAGAGGAGTAATTTAAATTTTCATTAGCTTAAGTTCAAAAGTTAGTTTAAGATATATTTTTCAAATTATCAAATGGACTATAATAGTATGGGTAGAAATAAATAAATAAGTATAACAATTAAGGTAGTTTTAGATTTTAAATATAATAATAAAGGATATAAGAATTATTATGTTTATCCAAGGAGGGATAAAATAATAAATACCCTAAGTATATTATCTCTTTAAGCTATGAATGGTCTAAATTATGATTAATCTTATGTTAATTATAATTTAAATAGACTTATCAATCTTAACCTAGATTATTTGAGTTAAGATTAACAAAGTGTTAATCAAGATTTAAACATGGTTAATTTTATAAAGAGATGTGACTTAAACTTAGTTTTAATCAAAGTTAATTTTTCTACACTTTAATTTTGGGTTAAAATAATTTTATAAACTTGATATATTAAAATAAATAAGTTTGGGTAATTTATATAATTTTTGAAAAGTTATTTGAGGGCATTTTTCCATAACTTAAAAAGTTGGGCTAAAATGTGGAAATAGGCTGAAAATTGGGGGGACGATTGTAATTATGGGAAAGGGTCATCTTCTTCCTCTAGCTTCCATGGCCACACCTCAAGCTCCATTTCCATGGCGAAATTGGCTCGATTATGAGCATGATTGACCAAATTGGTTCATGAGCATTTAAGAACACGATCTTGTGTATTAAAACCCTCGATCAATCGGGTTTAAAGTGGGCGGAATCGGCGAGATTTTGTCCGAGAATCCAAGGGTGTCGTTCGTAGGTCGTGAATTTAATCTTCAAAATTCGTTCTCATTCGGGTTAATTGAGGGGCGATTCTTGCGGGATTGTGTCGAGCACATTCGAAGCTTCACTAACCCTATAAATACGAGCCCATTAGATATGATTGTAAAATCTCACATAAATTAGAAGGATAAAATAGTAATTTTAATTTGATAAAAATAAAATTTATAAAAAAAGTTTTATTTTTTTTAGAAGAGTAATTTAAATTTTCGTTAACTTAAGCTTAAAAGTTAAGATAAGATAATTTTATACAAATTATCAAATGAGTTATAATAGTTTGGTGTGAAAATAAATAAATAAGTAGTTTTAGAATTTTAAATAATAATAAAGGTCATAAGAATTATTATGTTTATCCATAAGGGGATAAAGTGATAAATACTCTAAGTATGTTATCCCTTTATGTATGAATGGTCTAAATTATAATTAACCTTATGTTGATTATAATTTAAAACAACTTATAACTTTTAACTTAAAAATGTTTGAATCAAATTAACAAAGTGTTAAATGAGTTAAGTATGGTTAAAATTATAAGAAAGGGGTAATTTAAGATAACTTAAGCTTATTTTAGTCTAAGTTAATTTTTCTAAATATTAATCTTGAGCTAAAATAATATTAGAAACTTAGAATTATTAAAATAATTAAGTTTGGGAAATGTTTGTAATTTTTGAAAAATTAGTCAAGCGCATGTTTGCCCCAACTTGAAAAGTTGGGGCAAAAACCGCAAATATGCTGAAATAACTGTTCATTTTTCTCTAGCTGCCCAGCCACGAGCTCCTTAAGCTCCATCCATGGCGGTTTCGTCCAAAATTTTGGACTCGTTTGGGCTCGATTTGTTCGACTAACTCATGGGAGTTTTAGTGGAGGATCAAACACACCTAATCCAAGTAAAATCGGAAGGAAACGATAAAGATAAGATCGAATTTTAGCATTTAAGGCAAGAATTTTATCCGAAAACGAATTATGTTAAATCAACGAAATCGGGAGAAATTTGTAATCTTTTTGAGCCAATATTGAGCCCATTGTGGAGTTATATACAATATCTTTCAAACCCCTATAAATAGGACCTCAATCGTAGTATTTTCGACATCCAATTTCGCTCTTGAAGCTCAAGAACCCTAGAATTCGCAGCCCTCTGTTGCGGGATCAATTTCCGCCACACCGGAGCTCCATTCCCGCAATTTCGGCCATCATTAGGTCCGCCTAAGAGTCTACCTTCAAATCCCTAAGGCCCCGCCGCCGGAAAGCCACCGCCGACCTCCGAATTCGCCGGAAACCGCAGCAGCTCCTCCGCGCGAGCCATTTTGGGTATTTTTCGGATTTTTGTCCGATTTTCATTTTCATTTTATTATTATTTGGATTAATTATGGTTAATTAAATTAATCTTAATTACTGAATAATAAGACGGAATTAATTTGATTTTAATAAAACTAAAATTAAATTAATAAAAATTACTTTGGGTATTATCTTAGACTATGAATGGTTAAAATATTAACTTTTCATTTGGATAATATTTTGGAGTAAAATTTATGAACTTATAAATAAATTATGAGACTGAGTTATTTATAAAACTATTATTTAGAATATACGATTAATTAATTTTTAATCGTATAGAGAATCCAAGGGTGTCGTTCGTAGGTCGTGAATTTAATCTTCAAAATTCATTCTCATTCGGGTTAATTGAGGGGCGATTCTTGCGGGATTGTGTCGAGCACATTCGAAGCTTCACTAACCCTATAAATACGAGCCCATTAGATATGATTGTAAAATCTCACATAAATTAGAAGGATAAAATAGTAATTTTAATTTGATAAAAATAAAATTTATAAAAAAAGTTTTATTTTTTTTAGAAGAGTAATTTAAATTTTCGTTAACTTAAGCTTAAAAGTTAAGATAAGATAATTTTATACAAATTATCAAATGAGTTATAATAGTTTGGTGTGAAAATAAATAAATAAGTAGTTTTAGAATTTTAAATAATAATAAAGGTCATAAGAATTATTATGTTTATCCATAAGGGGATAAAGTGATAAATACTCTAAGTATGTTATCCCTTTATGTATGAATGGTCTAAATTATAATTAACCTTATGTTGATTATAATTTAAAACAACTTATAACTTTTAACTTAAAAATGTTTGAATCAAATTAACAAAGTGTTAAATGAGTTAAGTATGGTTAAAATTATAAGAAAGGGGTAATTTAAGATAACTTAAGCTTATTTTAGTCTAAGTTAATTTTTCTAAATATTAATCTTGAGCTAAAATAATATTAGAAACTTAGAATTATTAAAATAATTAAGTTTGGGAAATGTTTGTAATTTTTGAAAAATTAGTCAAGCGCATGTTTGCCCCAACTTGAAAAGTTGGGGCAAAAACCGCAAATATGCTGAAATAACTGTTCATTTTTCTCTAGCTGCCCAGCCACGAGCTCCTTAAGCTCCATCCATGGCGGTTTCGTCCAAAAATTTGGACTCGTTTGGGCTCGATTTGTTCGACTAACTCATGGGAGTTTTAGTGGAGGATCAAACACACCTAATCCAAGTAAAATCGGAAGGAAACAATAAAGATAAGATCGAATTTTAGCATTTAAGGCAACAATTTTATCCGAAAATGAATTATGTTAAATCAACGAAATCGGGAGAAATTTGTAATCTTTTTGAGCCAATATTGAGCCCATTGTGGAGTTATATACAATATCTTTCAAACCCCTATAAATAGGACCTCAATCGTAGTATTTTCGACATCCAATTTCGCTCTTGAAGCTCAAGAACCCTAGAATTCGCAGCCCTCTGTTGCGGGATCAATTTCCGCCACACCGGAGCTCCATTCCCGCAATTTCGGCCATCATTAGGTCCGCCTAAGAGTCTACCTTCAAATCCCTAAGGCCCCGCCGCCGGAAAGCCACCGCCGACCTCCGAATTCGCCGGAAACCGCAGCAGCTCCTCCGCGCGAGCCATTTTGGGTATTTTTCGGATTTTTGTCCGATTTTCATTTTCATTTTATTATTATTTGGATTAATTATGGTTAATTAAATTAATCTTAATTACTGAATAATAAGACGGAATTAATTTGATTTCAATAAAACTAAAATTAAATTAATAAAAATTACTTTGGGTATTATCTTAGACTATGAATGGTTAAAATATTAACTTTTCATTTGGATAATATTTTGGAGTAAAATTTATGAACTTATAAATAAATTATGAGACTGAGTTATTTATAAAACTATTATTTAGAATATACGATTAATTAATTTTTAATCGTATAGAGAATCCAAGGGTGTCATTCGTAGGTCGTGAATTTAATCTTCAAAATTCGTTCTCATTCGGGTTAATTGAGGGGCGATTCTTGCGGGATTGTGTCGAGCACATTCGAAGCTTCACTAACCCTATAAATACGAGCACATTAGATATGATTGTAAAATCTCACATAAATTAGAAGGATAAAATAGTAATTTTAATTTGATAAAAATAAAATTTATAAAAAAAGTTTTATTTTTTTTAGAAGAGTAATTTAAATTTTCGTTAACTTAAGCTTAAAAGTTAAGATAAGATAATTTTATACAAATTATCAAATGAGTTATAATAGTTTGGTGTGAAAATAAATAAATAAGTAGTTTTAGAATTTTAAATAATAATAAAGGTCATAAGAATTATTATGTTTATCCATAAGGGGATAAAGTGATAAATACTCTAAGTATGTTATCCCTTTATGTATGAATGGTCTAAATTATAATTAACCTTATGTTGATTATAATTTAAAACAACTTATAACTTTTAACTTAAAAATGTTTGAATCAAATTAACAAAGTGTTAAATGAGTTAAGTATGGTTAAAATTATAAGAAAGGGGTAATTTAAGATAACTTAAGCTTATTTTAGTCTAAGTTAATTTTTCTAAATATTAATCTTGAGCTAAAATAATATTAGAAACTTAGAATTATTAAAATAATTAAGTTTGGGAAATGTTTGTAATTTTTGAAAAATTAGTCAAGCGCATGTTTGCCCCAACTTGAAAAGTTGGGGCAAAAACCGCAAATATGCTGAAATAACTGTTCATTTTTCTCTAGCTGCCCAGCCACGAGCTCCTTAAGCTCCATCCATGGCGGTTTCGTCCAAAATTTTGGACTCGTTTGGGCTCGATTTGTTCGACTAACTCATGGGAGTTTTAGTGGAGGATCAAACACACCTAATCCAAGTAAAATCGGAAGGAAACGATAAAGATAAGATCGAATTTTAGCATTTAAGGCAAGAATTTTATCCGAAAACGAATTATGTTAAATCAACGAAATCGGGAGAAATTTGTAATCTTTTTGAGCCAATATTGAGCCCATTGTGGAGTTATATACAATATCTTTCAAACCCCTATAAATAGGACCTCAATCGTAGTATTTTCGACATCCAATTTCGCTCTTGAAGCTCAAGAACCCTAGAATTCGCAGCCCTCTGTTGCGGGATCAATTTCCGCCACACCGGAGCTCCATTCCCGCAATTTCGGCCATCATTAGGTCCGCCTAAGAGTCTACCTTCAAATCCCTAAGGCCCCGCCGCCGGAAAGCCACCGCCGACCTCCGAATTCGCCGGAAACCGCAGCAGCTCCTCCGCGCGAGCCATTTTGGGTATTTTTCGGATTTTTGTCCGATTTTCATTTTCATTTTATTATTATTTGGATTAATTATGGTTAATTAAATTAATCTTAATTACTGAATAATAAGACGGAATTAATTTGATTTTAATAAAACTAAAATTAAATTAATAAAAATTACTTTGGGTATTATCTTAGACTATGAATGGTTAAAATATTAACTTTTCATTTGGATAATATTTTGGAGTAAAATTTATGAACTTATAAATAAATTATGAGACTGAGTTATTTATAAAACTATTATTTAGAATATACGATTAATTAATTTTTAATCGTATAGAGAATCCAAGGGTGTCGTTCGTAGGTCGTGAATTTAATCTTCAAAATTCGTTCTCATTCGGGTTAATTGAGGGGCGATTCTTGCGGGATTGTGTCGAGCACATTCGAAGCTTCACTAACCCTATAAATACGAGCCCATTAGATATGATTGTAAAATCTCACATAAATTAGAAGGATAAAATAGTAATTTTAATTTGATAAAAATAAAATTTATAAAAAAAGTTTTATTTTTTTTAGAAGAGTAATTTAAATTTTCGTTAACTTAAGCTTAAAAGTTAAGATAAGATAATTTTATACAAATTATCAAATGAGTTATAATAGTTTGGTGTGAAAATAAATAAATAAGTAGTTTTAGAATTTTAAATAATAATAAAGGTCATAAGAATTATTATGTTTATCCATAAGGGGATAAAGTGATAAATACTCTAAGTATGTTATCCCTTTATGTATGAATGGTCTAAATTATAATTAACCTTATGTTGATTATAATTTAAAACAACTTATAACTTTTAACTTTAAAATGTTTGAATCAAATTAACAAAGTGTTAAATGAGTTAAGTATGGTTAAAATTATAAGAAAGGGGTAATTTAAGATAACTTAAGCTTATTTTAGTCTAAGTTAATTTTTCTAAATATTAATCTTGAGCTAAAATAATATTAGAAACTTAGAATTATTAAAATAATTAAGTTTGGGAAATGTTTGTAATTTTTGAAAAATTAGTCAAGCGCATGTTTGCCCCAACTTGAAAAGTTGGGGCAAAAACCGCAAATATGCTGAAATAACTGTTCATTTTTCTCTAGCTGCCCAGCCACGAGCTCCTTAAGCTCCATCCATGGCGGTTTCGTCCAAAATTTTGGACTCGTTTGGGCTCGATTTGTTCGACTAACTCATGGGAGTTTTAGTGGAGGATCAAACACACCTAATCCAAGTAAAATCGGAAGGAAACGATAAAGATAAGATCGAATTTTAGCATTTAAGGCAAGAATTTTATCCGAAAACGAATTATGTTAAATCAACGAAATCGGGAGAAATTTGTAATCTTTTTGAGCCAATATTGAGCCCATTGTGGAGTTATATACAATATCTTTCAAACCCCTATAAATAGGACCTCAATCGTAGTATTTTCGACATCCAATTTCGCTCTTGAAGCTCAAGAACCCTAGAATTCGCAGCCCTCTGTTGCGGGATCAATTTCCGCCACACCGGAGCTCCATTCCCGCAATTTCGGCCATCATTAGGTCCGCCTAAGAGTCTACCTTCAAATCCCTAAGGCCCCGCCGCCGGAAAGCCACCGCCGACCTCCGAATTCGCCGGAAACCGCAGCAGCTCCTCCGCGCGAGCCATTTTGGGTATTTTTCGGATTTTTGTCCGATTTTCATTTTCATTTTATTATTATTTGGATTAATTATGGTTAATTAAATTAATCTTAATTACTGAATAATAAGACGGAATTAATTTGATTTTAATAAAACTAAAATTAAATTAATAAAAATTACTTTGGGTATTATCTTAGACTATGAATGGTTAAAATATTAACTTTTCATTTGGATAATATTTTGGAGTAAAATTTATGAACTTATAAATAAATTATGAGACTGAGTTATTTATAAAACTATTATTTAGAATATACGATTAATTAATTTTTAATCATATAGAGAATCCAAGGGTGTCGTTCGTAGGTCGTGAATTTAATCTTCAAAATTCGTTCTCATTCGGGTTAATTGAGGGGCGATTCTTGCGGGATTGTGTCGAGCACATTCGAAGCTTCACTAACCCTATAAATACGAGCCCATTAGATATGATTGTAAAATCTCACATAAATTAGAAGGATAAAATAGTAATTTTAATTTGATAAAAATAAAATTTATAAAAAAAGTTTTATTTTTTTTAGAAGAGTAATTTAAATTTTCGTTAACTTAAGCTTAAAAGTTAAGATAAGATAATTTTATACAAATTATCAAATGAGTTATAATAGTTTGGTGTGAAAATAAATAAATAAGTAGTTTTAGAATTTTAAATAATAATAAAGGTCATAAGAATTATTATGTTTATCCATAAGGGGATAAAGTGATAAATACTCTAAGTATGTTATCCCTTTATGTATGAATGGTCTAAATTATAATTAACCTTATGTTGATTATAATTTAAAACAACTTATAACTTTTAACTTAAAAATGTTTGAATCAAATTAACAAAGTGTTAAATGAGTTAAGTATGGTTAAAATTATAAGAAAGGGGTAATTTAAGATAACTTAAGCTTATTTTAGTCTAAGTTAATTTTTCTAAATATTAATCTTGAGCTAAAATAATATTAGAAACTTAGAATTATTAAAATAATTAAGTTTGGGAAATGTTTGTAATTTTTGAAAAATTAGTCAAGCGCATGTTTGCCCCAACTTGAAAAGTTGGGGCAAAAACCGCAAATATGCTGAAATAACTGTTCATTTTTCTCTAGCTGCCCAGCCACGAGCTCCTTAAGCTCCATCCATGGCGGTTTCGTCCAAAATTTTGGACTCGTTTGGGCTCGATTTGTTCGACTAACTCATGGGAGTTTTAGTGGAGGATCAAACACACCTAATCCAAGTAAAATCGGAAGGAAACGATAAAGATAAGATCGAATTTTAGCATTTAAGGCAAGAATTTTATCCGAAAACGAATTATGTTAAATCAACGAAATCGGGAGAAATTTGTAATCTTTTTGAGCCAATATTGAGCCCATTGTGGAGTTATATACAATATCTTTCAAACCCCTATAAATAGGACCTCAATCGTAGTATTTTCGACATCCAATTTCGCTCTTGAAGCTCAAGAACCCTAGAATTCGCAGCCCTCTGTTGCGGGATCAATTTCCGCCACACCGGAGCTCCATTCCCGCAATTTCGGCCATCATTAGGTCCGCCTAAGAGTCTACCTTCAAATCCCTAAGGCCCCGCCGGCGGAAAGCCACCGCCGACCTCCGAATTCGCCGGAAACCGCAGCAGCTCCTCCGCGCGAGCCATTTTGGGTATTTTTCGGATTTTTGTCCGATTTTCATTTTCATTTTATTATTATTTGGATTAATTATGGTTAATTAAATTAATCTTAATTACTGAATAATAAGACGGAATTAATTTGATTTTAATAAAACTAAAATTAAATTAATAAAAATTACTTTGGGTATTATCTTAAACTATGAATGGTTAAAATATTAACTTTTCATTTGGATAATATTTTGGAGTAAAATTTATGAACTTATAAATAAATTATGAGACTGAGTTATTTATAAAACTATTATTTAGAATATACGATTAATTAATTTTTAATCGTATAGAGAATCCAAGGGTGTCGTTCGTAGGTCGTGAATTTAATCTTCAAAATTCGTTCTCATTCGGGTTAATTGAGGGGCGATTCTTGCGGGATTGTGTCGAGCACATTCGAAGCTTCACTAACCCTATAAATACGAGCCCATTAGATATGATTGTAAAATCTCACATAAATTAGAAGGATAAAATAGTAATTTTAATTTGATAAAAATAAAATTTATAAAAAAAAGTTTTATTTTTTTTAGAAGAGTAATTTAAATTTTCGTTAACTTAAGCTTAAAAGTTAAGATAAGATAATTTTATACAAATTATCAAATGAGTTATAATAGTTTGGTGTGAAAATAAATAAATAAGTAGTTTTAGAATTTTAAATAATAATAAAGGTCATAAGAATTATTATGTTTATCCATAAGGGGATAAAGTGATAAATACTCTAAGTATGTTATCCCTTTATGTATGAATGGTCTAAATTATAATTAACCTTATGTTGATTATAATTTAAAACAACTTATAACTTTTAACTTAAAAATGTTTGAATCAAATTAACAAAGTGTTAAATGAGTTAAGTATGGTTAAAATTATAAGAAAGGGGTAATTTAAGATAACTTAAGCTTATTTTAGTCTAAGTTAATTTTTCTAAATATTAATCTTGAGCTAAAATAATATTAGAAACTTAGAATTATTAAAATAATTAAGTTTGGGAAATGTTTGTAATTTTTGAAAAATTAGTCAAGCGCATGTTTGCCCCAACTTGAAAAGTTTGGGCAAAAACCGCAAATATGCTGAAATAACTGTTCATTTTTCTCTAGCTGCCCAGCCACGAGCTCCTTAAGCTCCATCCATGGCGGTTTCGTCCAAAATTTTGGACTCGTTTGGGCTCGATTTGTTCGACTAACTCATGGGAGTTTTAGTGGAGGATCAAACACACCTAATCCAAGTAAAATCGGAAGGAAACGATAAAGATAAGATCGAATTTTAGCATTTAAGGCAAGAATTTTATCCGAAAACGAATTATGTTAAATCAACGAAATCGGGAGAAATTTGTAATCTTTTTGAGCCAATATTGAGCCCATTGTGGAGTTATATACAATATCTTTCAAACCCCTATAAATAGGACCTCAATCGTAGTATTTTCGACATCCAATTTCGCTCTTGAAGCTCAAGAACCCTAGAATTCGCAGCCCTCTGTTGCGGGATCAATTTCCGCCACACCGGAGCTCCATTCCCGCAATTTCGGCCATCATTAGGTCCGCCTAAGAGTCTACCTTCAAATCCCTAAGGCCCCGCCGCCGGAAAGCCACCGCCGACCTCCGAATTCGCCGGAAACCGCAGCAGCTCCTCCGCGCGAGCCATTTTGGGTATTTTTCGGATTTTTGTCCGATTTTCATTTTCATTTTATTATTATTTGGATTAATTATGGTTAATTAAATTAATCTTAATTACTGAATAATAAGACGGAATTAATTTGATTTTAATAAAACTAAAATTAAATTAATAAAAATTACTTTGGGTATTATCTTAGACTATGAATGGTTAAAATATTAACTTTTCATTTGGATAATATTTTGGAGTAAAATTTATGAACTTATAAATAAATTATGAGACTGAGTTATTTATAAAACTATTATTTAGAATATACGATTAATTAATTTTTAATCATATAGAGAATCCAAGGGTGTCGTTCGTAGGTCGTGAATTTAATCTTCAAAATTCGTTCTCATTCGGGTTAATTGAGGGGCGATTCTTGCGGGATTGTGTCGAGCACATTCGAAGCTTCACTAACCCTATAAATACGAGCCCATTAGATATGATTGTAAAATCTCACATAAATTAGAAGGATAAAATAGTAATTTTAATTTGATAAAAATAAAATTTATAAAAAAAGTTTTATTTTTTTTAGAAGAGTAATTTAAATTTTCGTTAACTTAAGCTTAAAAGTTAAGATAAGATAATTTTATACAAATTATCAAATGAGTTATAATAGTTTGGTGTGAAAATAAATAAATAAGTAGTTTTAGAATTTTAAATAATAATAAAGGTCATAAGAATTATTATGTTTATCCATAAGGGGATAAAGTGATAAATACTCTAAGTATGTTATCCCTTTATGTATGAATGGTCTAAATTATAATTAACCTTATGTTGATTATAATTTAAAACAACTTATAACTTTTAACTTAAAAATGTTTGAATCAAATTAACAAAGTGTTAAATGAGTTAAGTATGGTTAAAATTATAAGAAAGGGGTAATTTAAGATAACTTAAGCTTATTTTAGTCTAAGTTAATTTTTCTAAATATTAATCTTGAGCTAAAATAATATTAGAAACTTAGAATTATTAAAATAATTAAGTTTGGGAAATGTTTGTAATTTTTGAAAAATTAGTCAAGCGCATGTTTGCCCCAACTTGAAAAGTTGGGGCAAAAACCGCAAATATGCTGAAATAACTGTTCATTTTTCTCTAGCTGCCCAGCCACGAGCTCCTTAAGCTCCATCCATGGCGGTTTCGTCCAAAATTTTGGACTCGTTTGGGCTCGATTTGTTCGACTAACTCATGGGAGTTTTAGTGGAGGATCAAACACACCTAATCCAAGTAAAATCGGAAGGAAACGATAAAGATAAGATCGAATTTTAGCATTTAAGGCAAGAATTTTATCCGAAAACGAATTATGTTAAATCAACGAAATCGGGAGAAATTTGTAATCTTTTTGAGCCAATATTGAGCCCATTGTGGAGTTATATACAATATCTTTCAAACCCCTATAAATAGGACCTCAATCGTAGTATTTTCGACATCCAATTTCGCTCTTGAAGCTCAAGAACCCTAGAATTCGCAGCCCTCTGTTGCGGGATCAATTTCCGCCACACCGGAGCTCCATTCCCGCAATTTCGGCCATCATTAGGTCCGCCTAAGAGTCTACCTTCAAATCCCTAAGGCCCCGCCGGCGGAAAGCCACCGCCGACCTCCGAATTCGCCGGAAACCGCAGCAGCTCCTCCGCGCGAGCCATTTTGGGTATTTTTCGGATTTTTGTCCGATTTTCATTTTCATTTTATTATTATTTGGATTAATTATGGTTAATTAAATTAATCTTAATTACTGAATAATAAGACGGAATTAATTTGATTTTAATAAAACTAAAATTAAATTAATAAAAATTACTTTGGGTATTATCTTAGACTATGAATGGTTAAAATATTAACTTTTCATTTGGATAATATTTTGGAGTAAAATTTATGAACTTATAAATAAATTATGAGACTGAGTTATTTATAAAACTATTATTTAGAATATACGATTAATTAATTTTTAATCGTATAGAGAATCCAAGGGTGTCGTTCGTAGGTCGTGAATTTAATCTTCAAAATTCGTTCTCATTCGGGTTAATTGAGGGGCGATTCTTGCGGGATTGTGTCGAGCACATTCGAAGCTTCACTAACCCTATAAATACGAGCCCATTAGATATGATTGTAAAATCTCACATAAATTAGAAGGATAAAATAGTAATTTTAATTTGATAAAAATAAAATTTATAAAAAAAAGTTTTATTTTTTTTAGAAGAGTAATTTAAATTTTCGTTAACTTAAGCTTAAAAGTTAAGATAAGATAATTTTATACAAATTATCAAATGAGTTATAATAGTTTGGTGTGAAAATAAATAAATAAGTAGTTTTAGAATTTTAAATAATAATAAAGGTCATAAGAATTATTATGTTTATCCATAAGGGGATAAAGTGATAAATACTCTAAGTATGTTATCCCTTTATGTATGAATGGTCTAAATTATAATTAACCTTATGTTGATTATAATTTAAAACAACTTATAACTTTTAACTTAAAAATGTTTGAATCAAATTAACAAAGTGTTAAATGAGTTAAGTATGGTTAAAATTATAAGAAAGGGGTAATTTAAGATAACTTAAGCTTATTTTAGTCTAAGTTAATTTTTCTAAATATTAATCTTGAGCTAAAATAATATTAGAAACTTAGAATTATTAAAATAATTAAGTTTGGGAAATGTTTGTAATTTTTGAAAAATTAGTCAAGCGCATGTTTGCCCCAACTTGAAAAGTTTGGGCAAAAACCGCAAATATGCTGAAATAACTGTTCATTTTTCTCTAGCTGCCCAGCCACGAGCTCCTTAAGCTCCATCCATGGCGGTTTCGTCCAAAATTTTGGACTCGTTTGGGCTCGATTTGTTCGACTAACTCATGGGAGTTTTAGTGGAGGATCAAACACACCTAATCCAAGTAAAATCGGAAGGAAACGATAAAGATAAGATCGAATTTTAGCATTTAAGGCAAGAATTTTATCCGAAAACGAATTATGTTAAATCAACGAAATCGGGAGAAATTTGTAATCTTTTTGAGCCAATATTGAGCCCATTGTGGAGTTATATACAATATCTTTCAAACCCCTATAAATAGGACCTCAATCGTAGTATTTTCGACATCCAATTTCGCTCTTGAAGCTCAAGAACCCTAGAATTCGCAGCCCTCTGTTGCGGGATCAATTTCCGCCACACCGGAGCTCCATTCCCGCAATTTCGGCCATCATTAGGTCCGCCTAAGAGTCTACCTTCAAATCCCTAAGGCCCCGCCGCCGGAAAGCCACCGCCGACCTCCGAATTCGCCGGAAACCGCAGCAGCTCCTCCGCGCGAGCCATTTTGGGTATTTTTCGGATTTTTGTCCGATTTTCATTTTCATTTTATTATTATTTGGATTAATTATGGTTAATTAAATTAATCTTAATTACTGAATAATAAGACAGAATTAATTTGATTTTAATAAAACTAAAATTAAATTAATAAAAATTACTTTGGGTATTATCTTAGACTATGAATGGTTAAAATATTAACTTTTCATTTGGATAATATTTTGGAGTAAAATTTATGAACTTATAAATAAATTATGAGACTGAGTTATTTATAAAACTATTATTTAGAATATACGATTAATTAATTTTTAATCGTATAGAGAATCCAAGGGTGTCGTTCGTAGGTCGTGAATTTAATCTTCAAAATTCGTTCTCATTCGGGTTAATTGAGGGGCGATTCTTGCGGGATTGTGTCGAGCACATTCGAAGCTTCACTAACCCTATAAATACGAGCCCATTAGATATGATTGTAAAATCTCACATAAATTAGAAGGATAAAATAGTAATTTTAATTTGATAAAAATAAAATTTATAAAAAAAAGTTTTATTTTTTTTAGAAGAGTAATTTAAATTTTCGTTAACTTAAGCTTAAAAGTTAAGATAAGATAATTTTATACAAATTATCAAATGAGTTATAATAGTTTGGTGTGAAAATAAATAAATAAGTAGTTTTAGAATTTTAAATAATAATAAAGGTCATAAGAATTATTATGTTTATCCATAAGGGGATAAAGTGATAAATACTCTAAGTATGTTATCCCTTTATGTATGAATGGTCTAAATTATAATTAACCTTATGTTGATTATAATTTAAAACAACTTATAACTTTTAACTTAAAAATGTTTGAATCAAATTAACAAAGTGTTAAATGAGTTAAGTATGGTTAAAATTATAAGAAAGGGGTAATTTAAGATAACTTAAGCTTATTTTAGTCTAAGTTAATTTTTCTAAATATTAATCTTGAGCTAAAATAATATTAGAAACTTAGAATTATTAAAATAATTAAGTTTGGGAAATGTTTGTAATTTTTGAAAAATTAGTCAAGCGCATGTTTGCCCCAACTTGAAAAGTTTGGGCAAAAACCGCAAATATGCTGAAATAACTGTTCATTTTTCTCTAGCTGCCCAGCCACGAGCTCCTTAAGCTCCATCCATGGCGGTTTCGTCCAAAATTTTGGACTCGTTTGGGCTCGATTTGTTCGACTAACTCATGGGAGTTTTAGTGGAGGATCAAACACACCTAATCCAAGTAAAATCGGAAGGAAACGATAAAGATAAGATCGAATTTTAGCATTTAAGGCAAGAATTTTATCCGAAAACGAATTATGTTAAATCAACGAAATCGGGAGAAATTTGTAATCTTTTTGAGCCAATATTGAGCCCATTGTGGAGTTATATACAATATCTTTCAAACCCCTATAAATAGGACCTCAATCGTAGTATTTTCGACATCCAATTTCGCTCTTGAAGCTCAAGAACCCTAGAATTCGCAGCCCTCTGTTGCGGGATCAATTTCCGCCACACCGGAGCTCCATTCCCGCAATTTCGGCCATCATTAGGTCCGCCTAAGAGTCTACCTTCAAATCCCTAAGGCCCCGCCGCCGGAAAGCCACCGCCGACCTCCGAATTCGCCGGAAACCGCAGCAGCTCCTCCGCGCGAGCCATTTTGGGTATTTTTCGGATTTTTGTCCGATTTTCATTTTCATTTTATTATTATTTGGATTAATTATGGTTAATTAAATTAATCTTAATTACTGAATAATAAGACAGAATTAATTTGATTTTAATAAAACTAAAATTAAATTAATAAAAATTACTTTGGGTATTATCTTAGACTATGAATGGTTAAAATATTAACTTTTCATTTGGATAATATTTTGGAGTAAAATTTATGAACTTATAAATAAATTATGAGACTGAGTTATTTATAAAACTATTATTTAGAATATACGATTAATTAATTTTTAATCGTATAGAGAATCCAAGGGTGTCGTTCGTAGGTCGTGAATTTAATCTTCAAAATTCGTTCTCATTCGGGTTAATTGAGGGGCGATTCTTGCGGGATTGTGTCGAGCACATTCGAAGCTTCACTAACCCTATAAATACGAGCCCATTAGATATGATTGTAAAATCTCACATAAATTAGAAGGATAAAATAGTAATTTTAATTTGATAAAAATAAAATTTATAAAAAAAAGTTTTATTTTTTTTAGAAGAGTAATTTAAATTTTCGTTAACTTAAGCTTAAAAGTTAAGATAAGATAATTTTATACAAATTATCAAATGAGTTATAATAGTTTGGTGTGAAAATAAATAAATAAGTAGTTTTAGAATTTTAAATAATAATAAAGGTCATAAGAATTATTATGTTTATCCATAAGGGGATAAAGTGATAAATACTCTAAGTATGTTATCCCTTTATGTATGAATGGTCTAAATTATAATTAACCTTATGTTGATTATAATTTAAAACAACTTATAACTTTTAACTTAAAAATGTTTGAATCAAATTAACAAAGTGTTAAATGAGTTAAGTATGGTTAAAATTATAAGAAAGGGGTAATTTAAGATAACTTAAGCTTATTTTAGTCTAAGTTAATTTTTCTAAATATTAATCTTGAGCTAAAATAATATTAGAAACTTAGAATTATTAAAATAATTAAGTTTGGGAAATGTTTGTAATTTTTGAAAAATTAGTCAAGCGCATGTTTGCCCCAACTTGAAAAGTTTGGGCAAAAACCGCAAATATGCTGAAATAACTGTTCATTTTTCTCTAGCTGCCCAGCCACGAGCTCCTTAAGCTCCATCCATGGCGGTTTCGTCCAAAATTTTGGACTCGTTTGGGCTCGATTTGTTCGACTAACTCATGGGAGTTTTAGTGGAGGATCAAACACACCTAATCCAAGTAAAATCGGAAGGAAACGATAAAGATAAGATCGAATTTTAGCATTTAAGGCAAGAATTTTATCCGAAAACGAATTATGTTAAATCAACGAAATCGGGAGAAATTTGTAATCTTTTTGAGCCAATATTGAGCCCATTGTGGAGTTATATACAATATCTTTCAAACCCCTATAAATAGGACCTCAATCGTAGTATTTTCGACATCCAATTTCGCTCTTGAAGCTCAAGAACCCTAGAATTCGCAGCCCTCTGTTGCGGGATCAATTTCCGCCACACCGGAGCTCCATTCCCGCAATTTCGGCCATCATTAGGTCCGCCTAAGAGTCTACCTTCAAATCCCTAAGGCCCCGCCGCCGGAAAGCCACCGCCGACCTCCGAATTCGCCGGAAACCGCAGCAGCTCCTCCGCGCGAGCCATTTTGGGTATTTTTCGGATTTTTGTCCGATTTTCATTTTCATTTTATTATTATTTGGATTAATTATGGTTAATTAAATTAATCTTAATTACTGAATAATAAGACGGAATTAATTTGATTTTAATAAAACTAAAATTAAATTAATAAAAATTACTTTGGGTATTATCTTAGACTATGAATGGTTAAAATATTAACTTTTCATTTAGATAATATTTTGGAGTAAAATTTATGAACTTATAAATAAATTATGAGACTGAGTTATTTATAAAACTATTATTTAGAATATACGATTAATTAATTTTTAATCGTATAGATAATCGTCCTACCGATTAAGCCTTGAAAATTGAATTATTTTGAGATAAATTAATTCAATTTAAATCTTGAGACGTATACCCTCAAAATTCAGTATTAAATAAATTATCTAATTTATTTTATTTTTTTGTGATTTGGGTACGTCCCGGATTTCATCTAGAACGGAAATAGAACAGAGATTGAAGTTGCTACTCGGAAACAACTATCCATGTGATATTGTTCATCTCTCCGTGACTCAAGACAAGTGGCGGTTCGCTCTTGCTAGTTATTCTTTTTACAAAAAAAATTATATTTAAATTAATTGTTAATTAATTGGATAATTTCTAAAACCTAATTAATGTTTGAGAACACGTGCGTGCTTTAAATAATTTTGTATGTAGAATGATAGTTATTAGGGAAATTCTTGTTGGTGCCCCTGAGTTTAGGTTTATTCTAGTTGGTGTCCCACGATTAAGTTTTTTCCAGTTGGTACCCCTAAGGTTTTGGTTTGTTCACTTTGTAACCGAAATTTTCCATATCCGTATAATTTCAGTTCGAATTGATCAAATCGAAGCTCATCATTATGTTTATTGACCTCAACTTAGTAGGATTTGACTCCTAAAACAATCAAATCCATACTCGAACCATTCCGATTTTAATTCTTAAGGTCGGAAACGGGTTGTTACTTCGAAATTCAATCGACATGGTTTGGACATGGATTTGGGTGTTTTAGGAGTCAAATCTTACTAATTTGAGGGCGAGGAACACAGTGGTAGACTTGGATTTAATCAATTTGAACTAGAATGGTACAAACATGAAAAAGTGTGGTTACGAAGCAAACAAGCTCAAACCTTAGGGGCACCAACCGGAAAAAACTTAATCGTGGGACACCAACAGGAATAACCCTAAACTCAGGGGCACCAACAGGAATTTCCCTAGTTATTATTGATATATATATATATATATGTATATATGATTATTGTTGTTATCATCGTAATGACGGTATTGCTTGTGGACTTTGTTTGTTATGTGTGGACTTTATAGTCATTAAGTATGGACCTTAATAGTCATGTGTGTCAGGGATGTTATGGCCTTGCGAGGCATAATGATCTCGATATAACTCGATATTAGTCGGAATAATTCCCTAATACTTTTATGATCATGATTGTTGCTTCTTATGCACTCGTTAAGGATAAGAGGTGTTTAAGCATCTTGTTAGTGCAATTGGGTTGGACATAATGTCACCCTGTGCTATTCTCGTTTTATTCGAGCTTTAAGAATAATTGTGGTGTGGTGAAATTAAATAAGATAAGTGTTGCGAGCACATATTTAGTAAACTTCGAGCGAGAAGTACAACTTGGAAATCGCTTGTGCTCCAGTTTAAGCGGGTCGTCTTTCTAATCTGGATTCACATTGATGCGGTGAGGTTGATCGGGCCCAATTATGAGTTTATGAGTTTTATATATGTTGTGTGTAATTTAAAACGTTCGCAACCAAATCATATCTTCTTCCCATGATACCCACATTCATTCGGGTATTCTCTTGGTGCATATCTCATTTGTTCATCCTTTGTTTCAGTGGAAGTATTTTAGGTATATATTGTCTATCGGCTTTTACTCGAGATATAATGATAGTAAGTACATATGACCACATAGAACCTCACATACAATACCCTTGTGTAGTCTTTCATTAGACTGACAACCTTTCTTTATCCTTGCATGGTTGGCTGGTGTCATCCGTCTTATACGGTACATCAGTGGTTGGTCTCATATGCCTTGAAGCAACAAATCGAAGACGGAGGCTTACAGTTGAAGATTTAAAGTGATAATATTTTAAGGTTGTCAAATGTTAATTTAGTTTTCTTTAATAAATGTAATACTTATATAAATTAGTCATGTATTTAGGGGTTATTCGAAAGTCTTCCGATGTAAGTTCACATTGTTTGTAACACCGTCCTTCTCAATTTACGAGAGAAATTTTAGATAAAAGAATTGAGTATTTGTTATAAAAGTCTTCTGTTGATTACTCTCTTATTCTTTAATGATTTATTTATTTAAGCATAATTGTTCTGATTAAAGCCTAGGGTGAGTTTGGACTTTATCGTCTGAGGTCACTGGCGTTTGGCACTATCGACATAAGTTGGGGGTGTTACACCATGATACAAAAGGCACAAGCTGCCGTGACAAAAAAAGGCACATGATGTCGTGATACAAAACAACACAAGTTTCTGCGATATTAAAAGGCACAAGCTGTGTTCATACAAAATGGCACAAGGTTTCGTGATATTAAAAGGAACAAGTTGTCGTGATACAAAATGGCACAAGCTGTCGCGATATTAAAAGGAACACGATGGCATGATACAAGATGGAACAGGCTATCGCGATACAAAAAGACACAAGTTGCCATTAAGCCTTCAGGTCACAGGGACAGGAGCTTGCATTAAGCCTTCGGGCATTGCGCACGAACACGCCTCAGAATAGCCTACGAGCATAGTGCAAGTAGCACGCTTTAGAATTTCCTACGGGCATAGTGCAAATAGTTTGCTTCAGAATAGCCTATGGGCATAGTGTAAATAGCACACTTCAAGAACAACCTACGGGCATAGTGCAAATAGAACACTTCAAGAACAACCTACAAGCATGGTGGAAATAACATGTTTCAAAATAGCCTACAAGCATAGTGCAAGTAACACACTTCAAGGATAGCGTACGTACATAATACAAGTAGCATGCTTCAGAATAGCCTATGAGCATAGTGCGAAGCCTTCTGGAACAATAAGCTCATCGTGCACTCTTTGATGCACGAAGATGAACTCGACCGTGCACTAAGGAGCACGGTGCTTGAGACACATTTCTCTTTGAGAGTCTTTAAGCATGGAGATCAGATTTCCAACATGTATATTTTTAACCCTTTAACAATATTAAAACCCTAGCCTCCTGAAAGATTGATTCAATTTTCTAAAAACCTAGCCTCCATCTTTACGAAAGGAGATCTGACTTGAGCGTCAGAGGTGAAACGGGGGACAAAGCCCCGACTTTGGCCTTTTTCTATGTTCGCATGATACCGGGAACCAGATCGAATAAAGTCTAGAATCACCGGAGTTGCAGATTCTCGTCGTTGACATCTAATTTATTGTGGTACAAATTTATGCTACTATAGGTTCATAACGCATTATTAAAATGTATGTTTACTTTGTTTATCAAATGTGAACCATTAGTATATTAAGTATGAACTTTTAGTTTATTAGATATCAGCCTCTATTATACTAACTATGAACCTCTATTGTAGTTTACAGTTATTAATCATACACCTCTAATTTGGTATATTAAAATGTACGTATTATTAAATGTAAACCCTTAGTATATTAATTATGAACATCCTGATATAAAGTTTGTTATTCATTATGATTCCAAACCTCAATGAACCTCTAATATGAAGTTTGTTTGTAAATTTATAATATAAACTTTGTGAACATCTATTATGAATATGTGAACATCTAGTATAGGGTGTGGGTCTTTTGTCGACATGGAATGGGTCAAAAGAAGTTTTACAATACCATACCTTAAATTTTGAACCGGTATGCAATTGATTCAATTATGGTATATCTGGACATCTAGTGTATATATGTGAACCAAAGTATAACTACATAGTGTGATCATGACAAAAAAAACTTTGCAATATTTTCGAAAATGTCAATCCTTTCCTCTAATCCTACACTTCCCTTCCCCTTGATCCAATAGCTCATATTCCTCCATATTTTTCACCCTTTAATCCTACCTATCGCTTCCCTTTACTCATACCCCTCCGTTTTTTACTTGACCTATCGCTTGTGTAATATGTCCATAACAATCAAGTTTTTTTGTTGAGGGTTGAGTTGAATTTTGATCATCTCACTTTGGGTTCGGTTCGGGTTGAGTTTTTTAACTCTACAAATAGATTTGATAAAAGCATAACCAATATAAAAAATGGAACGAAAATGAACTTGTTCTCTATCCGTATTATCAAAAAGAGTGGGGATCATCAGGGGCAGACATAAGTTTCTTTTTCAGTGGGGGCTAAAATCCCGAAGAGCTAAAGTCTAGCGTCTACCTTAGAAAAAACCCTAATTTCAAAGTATATAGTCTATTTAAGTCTACCGTCTACCTTACAAAAACAACCCCAATTTCAAACAACAACCATTATATTAAAACCCCAAATGGAATTTTACTCAAAATTGATCCAAAGATTACACAATTTGCACGAATTTCATCATTACATATTACTTGCGTCATTTCACCAAATTTGCATAAAAATTTGATTTCAAAATTTACAAATCCATAAACCCTAAATTTTGAAAATTTAGCACAAATAAATATAGATATATAGAAAAGATTGCATTTTTATCGAAAGATTTGTTCACAAATTTGGGTGAAGTTGTTCTTTTTTAGTATTATTGAGGATTATGCATAACAAATCCTATATAAAAATTATTTAATAAGAAAATGAAAATACATAAATTATTTGGAAATCTTTTGAAGAATAAATTTTAATAAAAAATTAAAAATGTTTTAAAAATATAAAAAAAGTTTTTTTTGTTTGAATTCCAATTGATGATACAACCCCCACTCGGTCCCACATAGGTCCGCCCTTGGGGATCATACGAGGAGAGGGTTAGGGTGAATAATAAGGATCAATGATGGTCACTAGACAAAGGAAATGAAGAGTTTTGATTAAAAGGCATGGAGTGATAAATATAAATTCTTGTTTTGCATGTTTTAGTTCTTAATTTTCAGAAAAAACTTTGATCTTGTTTTCTTAACCACCAAAAACCAAAACAAGCCATTAAAACTCAAACAAAGGTCGAGTTCTGTCTAGATTTCACCCAGAATAAAAATTATATTTTCTGCAATTTTATTTCATAATGGTGTAGAGCATCTCGATATGAGTCCGTGCAAATAAAATTCATCCCAATCGGACATCGTTTGACCCCCCAAAAGCCCCAAACTACACTTTTTATGCGATCTCCAGCCACCACCTCCGCCACCTGAGACCATCGCCCCTACCCCTCATACCTTGGTAAGACATATCCAAAATTGAGTCAAAATGGTAACCTCTAACCCTAGGAACACCCTTGCCCTAGTTTGATGAAACCTTAACTTTTCGCAACTCTTTGCTAAATTTTAAGGCTTGTTTCGTGTTTTGCATTGGGCATTTGTTCTACTTTGTTTGTGGGTTTCTTTGTGTCCTCTATGTGTTTTCAAATTCTCTAACAATGGACAAGTACCGAGATATTGACTGGAATTGGTTGTTTACACGGGCAATAGAAGAGTATCGTAGCAACCAAGTATACGCCAATATAGTCCATGAAGAAAAAGAGATTGCCCATAAATATAATTTGCATCTTGCACCTTTGAGCACCCAAATTGATGATTTGTTTCTACTACTACACGCTCGTCGTTATCGTCAAAGATACGAGACTACTTCTCAACGAAAACATGAGGTGTTCATGGTCGTGTTTGACGACGTGATTACACCCTTAGAGGTAGAGGACGCCTCGTCTGCTGCTGTAACACTTTGTAAAGTTGTTCACCCCTTGGTTAAGACGGACGAGCTCATTCCAAAGGAGCATGATCACCACTTGGAGGAGAAAGACAAAAAGATTGATGCTATGCTGTCTGAAGTGATTCTACACTTAGTGGAGGAGAAGGATACCAAGGCTATTGTTGCACAACCTATCAAGGAGCCTAAGGTCGAGCTTGATGAACCTACAAAGTCTCACTTCAGGCACGTTGGGTCTACAACTTTGACCACGGGTGCGCCTTTTGAAGTGAAGACCGAGACATTAACGCTTAATGTCATGCCACCACCACATGCTTATTCCAAGATCAAGATGGTTGATATTTCTCCCTACACCTTTTCTAACTACGACAAAATCGAATCGAGGACGATACGAGGCCAAGTGGGCGAGAATGATGACATGTGGACAAGGCTTTTTCAGGTATATCATGGAAGACTTTGAAGGCCACCAAGAAAGAGATTTAAGCCTCCTTAGGCATGCACCAACTTGGAGATTTAGCTACGTTTTGACTCACACACATGCAAGCGATGTTGCATGCCTATCCTTAGTTTCAATTTTAGAACTTACTATTTGTGGCAATTTGTGAGACTGAAACTTTCCGCACTTACTATTTTTAGTAGTTTCTTGTTAGACTTCAATATTTATGTTATTTTATCATTTTATACTTAGGATTAGCATTAGGAGAGTGTTAGGGCTGGCCCTAGCCTTGGGCATGCCACCTCTCTCTTGTTTCTCTTGTTTTGCCTATTTAAACTCTTATCTTTGGTAATGAAAGGATAGATTGAATTTGAGAGTAACTTGACTATGTTAATTTCAAGGTTGTTCAGTATAAAACTTAATCTTTTCCAGAAGATTAATCATTCAAAAAAAATCAACTTTCGTGTTCATCATTCAATCAATTCGGATCCACAACAATCACGCAGATTTCCCATTTTCAGCACTACGCGCTGAATTTGAATCCGATCGTTCTGAGTTCTACTTTTCTAATTGATATGAAATTTGGAGGAGTTCTAGTTGACGTCTGGATTTAAATCTCGTGTTGAAATCACTCAATTCCGACATCGGAGAAGAAAGTTATACTTCGCCAAAGACGGGACCGAAAATAGAGATCTCTTGCGCGCCAAGGCGAGTTCTTTCCATCCAAGAACGTGGCTACCAAGTGATTTCACATCATAGATCCCCCATCAAAATAGATACAAAAACATTGTACGCACACAAAGGAAGATTCGTGAAGATTTGCATCCAAGTCGATTTAAGTAAGCCTTTAAAGGGCGCAATGAACATTATTAGAGGAAGATACTTCATTGAATATGAAGGGTTGCATATGAATATATGACATGCATTAAATGTGGAAGATATTGGGACCTAGCCACTCAATATCTTCCGAAAACTAACAACTCGAACCCTAATGCTTCTGCTCGGAATCCTAGTGCCGAGCCTAATAACGGGATCGCTAGAAAAAGGTGAATGAATAAATTTGGCAAATGTATGATGTCGGCTCATTGGTACTGGAACAACAAGTGACGTGAGAAGAAAACGCTGGCAACCTCTAGTAATGGGAAAGGGACTAGAGAATCTTAGGAAAGGGACAAATGAGAGCATATTTTCTATTCTAGGAGAGTCATTGGAAGAAGAATATCATGATCAGACTACAGAAGCTTTCACATCAGTGGCCCTTGCTGAAAAACAAGCCCAGAAAAATCGTGAAGTTGTTGGCTACCTGAAAAGGCAACAAGCGAAATGGGAGTTAGACACTTCATGTGATTAATGATAAAAGGAGGGGTCCTCTCTAACGAGGAGCGGCACTATAGAGATTTAACTGAAAATGGAAACTTCTCTTGCCATGGACAACTAGAATTACAAGACCATATCTTTTACAACTGCCACTATGCTAAAGAAGTTAAGGTGAGGTTAGAACCATTGCAAGTGTACGCTGATTTATTTTAGGGAAGCTATGCTAACTGGTTGCGTTATAATCTCATTAGTGCAAGAAAACACTCTCAAGGAACGGACTTTTAACAATGAAGTTACCAATGGCAATAAGGAACATTTGTCCTCCAATGGGAAAAGGAATACAATTAGGCTTGAGACAACGATAGGGTATTCAGAACTTGGATAAAAAATTGGAGATATGCATCTCTTGGAAGCGACCCATACAAGGATGTGTCAAAGAGAACATAGACGGCCCAATCACTAGTGATAGACTGGTTGCAGCAGGGGGCGTGATCCGAGACAGTAACAGAGGTTGGCTTTCCTGATTTGTTCATACCATTTTTTCAAGGTAAGCATTGTATTAAACAACAAGTGGCTCAAGATGAGCATGCATAACAGAGTTTCCCCACTAGGAGCACAAGTTAGATAGTTACAAAATGGCACTAGAAGCGCTACTGGAGAGCCTCATAGAGCTAGCTACTAGGTTTTATAAAACGTGCAAGGATCAGAGCCAGTATGAGTTCTCAGGAGCATCCTTATAAATCTTTACGAGCAGAGTCATGGAAACATCATTTAATATTTCGCTCACCGTGAGGTCAACTGAGAGATGTTCATTGTGGAAAATGCAGTGATTTCTCGTGTACCAAATGTTGTACGTAAACGTTGTTAAAGTAATAGTGGTAGTCTTGCAAATGCATGGTTGAGCCATTTTCGCTAGCCAATGATGGTGTCAGTTCTTCTACTGATATGGAGCTAGTCAAGTATCATGTGTGATGCGCCAAACCACTTTGTCTTGTTTTGCTTGTGTGTATTTGATATTAGTCTCGTTTGATCCTCACTTTTTTTATGGTTACCATAGGTATCGTCTCCATGGATAACCCTACCAACATAGAGGAGGACCGGCCACGAGTGAACACGGCGGACCAGGCCAAGGACGCCGAGATAGACAAACTTAAGCGGCAATTGGACTTGTTGCAGGCCCAAGAATTGGCTCACCCCACTGGCCCCATGCCGCAAATCTACATCGACCCGACGACTCAACAACAAGCATGAGAGACTGAGGCCACGCTGCGCAACAAGGGTAAAGGTCATATGTCCCCTTCCGCGTCGCAACACCCATCCATGAGGCGTCTCTACTGTAATAACCCTTATTTTATCATAAGAGTATTAATGTAATTTCTATATATTTTATATTGGTAATAATAAAAGTTATGAAATTTATTTTATTTCTTTAGAGGAGTAATTTAAAATTTCTTAAACCTAAGTTCAAAAGTTAAGGTAAGATAATTTTATACAAATTATCAAATGGGCCATAATAGTTTGATATAGAAATAAATAAATAAGTATAACAAGGAATGTAGTTTTGGAGTTTTAAATATTATAACAAAGATTATATGATTTATTATGTTTATTCCATGTAGGGATAAAATAATAAATACCTTAAGTATGTGATTTCTCTAAGTCACGAATAATTTAAATTATGTTAAACATTATGTTAATTATAATTTAAATAAACTTATCAATTTAACTATAATTATTTAAGTTAGGATTAATAAAAGATGATTTAAGCTTTAAACTAGCATAATTTAATTTTTCCTTTAACTTAAATTTAGATTAAAATGTATAAATAAACTGAGTATAATAAAATAAATAAGTTTGGATAATTTTTAGAATTTTTGAAAAGTGAAATAAGGGCACTTTTGCCATAACCTTAGAAAGTTTGGCAAAATGTGAAATTAGATCAAAAGAGGGAGGCGACCGTAATTAAATGGAAAGTGGGGGATGTCTTCCTCTACCTTCAGCCAAGGAAAACACATCCATTTAAGTTCGCTTCCATGGCGAATTTGGACTCCTAATTTTACTCGTTTGCTTCAATTGCTCCATGGGCATTGAAGAGGGTGATCTTGTGCATTAAACACCTTCATCAATTGGAATATATATGGGCTAAATCAACGGGATTTTGTCCGGGAAGCATGAATATCATCCGAATCGTGCGAATTGAATTTTCAAAAATTCGATCTCATCGGCTAGAATTGGGAGGATAGATTCGCGGGATAATGTCGATGACATTCAAGGCTACATTAGCCTTATAAATACCCCTTCAATCGTTCACCCAATTCATCCAATTTTGCCTCCAAACACAAGAACCCTAGCCGAGAAAAACATGCATGTTCATCGAGAAATTAGCCCTCTTTCTAGCTTCGTTTTTGCAATTGGTGGCATCCCTAGAACCACCAAGGAGTCCTCTTCAATAGTCCTCTAACCCCAAACTCGGTGGTGGTCTGACGAAGGCGAATTGCTCCTATCTCCGGCAACTGTCCACCGAACTCGTTTGGGTATGTTTGGTCGTGTGTGTTTTGTTGATGTTTGGCTTTATTTTGATTAATCTTGGTTAATTACATTAATCTAGATTAGTTAAAAATTATGTTAGGCAAAATTATCTATATTTGAATTAAATAAAATTAAAATAGAATATTTGGGGTATTATCTTGTATTATGAATGGTTAAATTATACCTCTTCATCTAGATAATATTTTGGATGAGAAATTATTAGGGTTATAAATAAATTATTGAATCAATTTATTTATGACATGATTATTTAGAATGTACGACTAATTGATTTTTAGTATCGTATAAATAATCGTTTTATCAAAAAACCTTGAACTTGATATATTTAAGAGTTAAATAAATTCAATTAGAAACCGAGACATTGTATCCTTCAAATGTTGTTATTGAATAAATTATCTAATCATAATTTATTTGTGTTGTGTGATTTGAGTACATATCGGAATCACGTTTGGAACAGAAATAAAGCAGGGAGCCAATTTGTTACTCAGAAGCAACTACTCCCGTTATACCGTTCATATTCTTCGTGATTCAAGGCAAGTGGCGGTTCGCTCTTGCAATTTATTCCATATTCATTTTAATTGACAATGAATTGATTGTGCTATTAAGTTAGGATAAATATTCTTAATTTTCGTTTGGAAACTTGTGTGTTAAATTGGTGTGTAGATGAACCTTATTAATAGGTTGTATATTTGCTAGCAATGACCCTCATATATATATATATATTATAGGTTGCTAGATGAATTTTGGTGTGAATTTGTTGTGCATTTGGTGTGGACTTATATGCTAGTTAGAACGAGTATTCGTAGGAACGCTAATTACTTTGCGAGGTTTAGTTGTTTCTTTATAACTTGGTATTAGGAGGATTGTTGCCCTAATACTTTTGGTCATGACCTACCCTTATTTGAATATAAGTGGTGGTGCACTTAGCTAGTACCGAAATTTGGGATTCGTCCCATGATATATATCTCATTGCGAGATTGGTGTGGATTAAAAGCTTTAACGTAAATGCATGTTTTGGAATTAAATAAGATAAGTTCCGCTTTGCACATAATTAATATACCCTCGGGTGAGAAATACATCGTAGAACCCGCCTGGTTTCTTGTCTAAAGTAAGTCCTTTTTTCAATTTGGATTCGCATTATGCGGTGAGGTTGGTCGAGGACCCAAACATTTAATGAGGCGTTTTTAAAACTTTGTGTGATAAATATAAAGTTTCCAAACAAATTCATTAATTTTCCATAAGACTCATTTCCGTTGGAGTCTTCTCTTGAAGCATCATTTTATTTCGTTTCAATGAGAGTGTTCGAGTTATGTATCGTCGACTACCGACTATTATTCGAGAGACAATGATAGTAACTGGATACAGTCAAAAGAACCACTCTGTTTGAGCCCTTGTTTAGTCTTTCATTAGACTAACCAACCGTTCTTTTTCCTTGCATGGTTGGCTGGTGTCATCCGTCCTATACGGCACATCAGTGGTTGGTCTCATACAACATTAAAGTAACAAATCAAATATGAAGGCTTGTAGTTGAAGGTTGTGTTCTAAAGTGATATTATTTGAAGATATTTAGTATTGATTTCATATTCTAAATTAAATGTGATACTTTGATAAATTAGTCATGTATTTAGGGTTTATTTTAAAAGTCTTTCGCTGTAACTTTACATTGTTTGTAAAACTTATCTCCTCAAATTATGAGGAAAGATTTAATGAAGGTTAAGTATTTATTTCAAAAGTCTTCAGATATTTACTTTGTTATTATTTAATGTCTATTTGTTTATTTAAGCATAATTGTTTCGATTAAAGTCTAGGGTTGCTTTGGACTTTGTAGTCTGAGGTCACTAGCGTGTGGTACTATCGACGTAAGTCAGGGGTGTTACAAATATGATATCAGAGGTTTTAATTTTATTGGCCTATTGTTAGGTTTGAGAATTTTAAAGATTATTGTCAAATTATGTTATTTTTATGCGACTAATTATTTATTTGTATTTTAAAATTAAACCTTGAGCACTTTAATTGTTAATTATTTAATTAAATTATTTTTAAATGGTTTATAGTATAGAGAAAATATTAAATTTAGTAGTTTGATTATTTAAGAACTAATATTAGTTATATATTATGGTTTATATAGTAATAGTGTTTTAACGAGTAGTTTTAATCCATTTAATGATTTGAAAGTGTAGTTCGAAAGTGGTTGTGGATTTAAAAAAGATAATGTTGGTAGTTTATTTATGAAAATATTAAATTTATAAATATTTTATAGTATAAAATTATAGTCATGTGAAGAATTAACTTAAAGTGTGATTTAAAATATTTTAAAGTTTGTTTCAAACTTCTGCAAGCTTCGATCCAGTTACGATTCCTCAGACCTATTCATTGGAGTTTCATTCTATTCTTAGAATAATGTCAAGTTGTATATTGACATTATTTGTTCTCTTCATTCGAGTTGATGAGTGTTATCTCGTGAGTTTAGTTTTGTAAGGATTTCTTGTTTATAAGGAATTAAGCATGTGTAGTCAATGCTCTATGGAGTTCGAGAATTTATTTCTCATGTGTATACTTCGAGCATTACTTGTGGTGAATACCGTGTGCGGAAATAAGATAAAGCCTAAAATGCTTAGTTGTAAGTTTTAAAATTTATTCATTGAAGTGAATAAATTGTTAAGAAAAGTATAAATTACAAAGAGTTGTTTTCCCTAAGAAGATCGTAATATAATACGATTAATGTTTTAATATTTAAACGTATAAGGATTTAAACATGGTGATTATGAGTAAGTGTGTTCCTTATAGGACTAATGGTTTAGAGCTTTTACAAGGGGCTAAGTGTATGGATCTATTATTAGGAGAAACTTACTCAATTGATAAGTGACATTATAAGGAAATGTTTTTATAATGATATGAGGATCATTGGGAGATATAGCCCTAGGTAAATGGTAAATTGGATTAGACAAAAGTTTGCTTAAATTGGGATAATAAACCGTGTGAGAGAAATTTATATTTGAGGATATTTATGGACAAATAACAAACTCATTCGGTAAAAGTTTGCTTTACTTTGGGTGGATTAAACTTGAATGATGAAATAAGTTAGATATTCTTGCCAGCTAGACTTGAGAAAAATGTGATTTATATTTATTAAGGTGATCTTATGACACATTTTTGAGAAAACAAAGTGATTGATCATTATGGTGTCAAATGATTTATCAAAATCATGCTTGAGGAAAATAGGAATAAAATGTTGTGTGATTATTTTGAGAAAAATTAAGAAAACTTAAGGGTCTTAAGTTAGAGATAAATTATTTGAGAGAGTTAATTTTTTTTGAGATTTGAGTTAGAAATGGGCATAAGGGCCAAATTTAGTTGAGATAAATAATGGAAATTGTGAGATGTACATTTAAGGAGTAAGAGGATATAATATTTGGAGTTACTAAGATTTGATATTTGGGTTATAAGGAATTTAATGTACGAACTTTGGGATTTGATAATAAAGAGGAATTTGGAAGAGAAAAGTGTGTTCTCATGCTTAAGGTATATATTAAGATCGTTATGATGATTTTGGAGACTATGATTCTAAGGTAGTCATGATCTTGTGGATATATCAAGAGTTATTATATAGTATAATATATGGAGACAAGATATATGAGATGATGTCATCATGGTTGATGAAACAAATCGATTTTCCTAGGAGTAATTTCGAGGTCGAAATGATTAAGGATATTAACCTCCAGTAGTGAGATGTATATGGGAACCTGTACCTCTATTTTGGTAGTGCTAGTTTCGGGGTCGAAACTATTTTTAACGGGGTAATATTGTAATAATCCTTATTTTATCATAAGGGTATTAATGTAATTTTTATATATTTTATTTTGATAATAATAAAAGTTATAAAATTTATTTTTATTTCTTTAGAAGAGTAATTTAAATTTTCATTAACTTAAGTTCAAAAGGTATGCTAAGATAATTTTATACAAATTATCAAATTGGTTATAACAGTTTGGTGTAGAAATAAATAAATAAGTATAACAAGGAATGTAGTTTTTGAGTTTTAAATATTATAATAAATATTTATATGATTTATTATGTTCATTCCATGTAGGGATAAAATAATAAATACCTTAAGTATGTGATTTATTTAAGTCACAAATAATTTAAATTGTGTTAAAAATTATGTTAATTATAATTTAAATAAACTTATCAATTTAACTTTAAATATTTAAGTTACAATTAATAAAATGTTAATTAAGAGTTAAAAATTGTTAAGTTTATAAGAAAAGATGATTTAAGCTTTAAACTAGCCTAGTTAAAGTTTTCCTTTAACTTAAATTTTGATTAAAATGTATAAATAAACTTAGTATAATAAAATAAATAAGTTTGGGTAATTTTTTGAATTTCTAAAAAGTAAAATAAGGGCACTTTTTCCACAACTTCATAAAGTTGGGCAAAAATGTACAATTAGACCAAAAGAGGGGGCGACCATAATTAAATGGAAAGTGAAGGTTGTCTTCCTCTACCTTCATCCAAGGAAAACACAGCCCTTCAAGCTCACTTCCATGGCGGATTTGGACTCCGATTTTTAATCATATGCTTCAATTACTCCATGGGCATTAAAGAGGATGATCTGGTGCATTAAACATCTCCATCAATTGGGATTAATATGGGCTAAATCAACGAGATTTAGTCCTAGAAGCATGAATGTCATCCGAATCGTGCGAATCGAATTTTCAAACATTCGATCTCATCGGCTTGAATTGGGAGGAGAGACTTGCAGGATTATGTCGAGAACATTCAAGGCTACATTAGCCATATAAATACCCCTTCAATTGTTCACCCAATTCATCCAGTTTCGCCTCCAAACTCAAGAACCCTAGCCGAGAAAAACGTGTCTGTTCATCGAGCAATTAATCCTCTTCCTAGCTTTGTTTTTGCAATTGGTGGCATCCCCAGAACCATCAAGGAGTCCTCTTCAAAAGCCTTCTAACCCCAGCCCCGATGGTGGTTCGACAAAGGTGAATTGCTCTGATCTCTGGCAAGTGTCCACCGAACTCGTTTGGGTATGTTCGGTCGTGTGTGTTTTGTTGATTTTTGGCTTTGTTTTGATTAATCTTGGCTAATTACATTAATCTAGATTAGTTAAAAATTATCTTAGGCCAAATTAATTTTATTTGTATTAAATAAAATTAAAATAGAATTTTGGGGGTATTATTTTGTATCATGAATGGTTAAATTATAACTCTTCATCTAGATAATATTTTGGGTGAGAAATTATTAGGGTTATAAATAAATTATTGCATCATCTATTTATGATATGATTATTTAGAATATATGACTAATTGATTTTTAGTATCGTATAAATAATCGTTGTATCGAAAAGCGTTGAAATTGATTTATTTAAGAGTTAAATAAATTCAATTAGAAACCGAGACATTGTATCCTTCAAATGTAGTTATTGAATAAATTATCTAATCATAAATTATTTTTGTTGTGTGATTTGGGTACATCTCGGAATCGAGTTTGAAACGGAAATAAAGCAGGGAGTCAATTTGCTACTCGAAAGCGACCACTCCCGTTATGTCGTTCATATTTTTCGTGATTCAAGGCAAGTGACGGTTTGCTCTTGCAATTTAATCCATAGTCATCTTAATTGACAATTAATCGTGCTATTAAATAGGGATAAATATTCTTTATGAACATGTGTGTTAAATTGGTGTGTAAATGAACCTTATTATTAGGTTGTATATTTGCTAGCAATGACCATCATATATATATTATTATTATAGGGTGCTAGATGAACTTCGGTGTGGATTTGTTGTGCATTTGGTGTGGACTTATATGCCAGTTAGCACGAGTATTCTTAGGAATGCTAATTACCTTGCGAGGTTTAGTTGTTTCGTTATAACTTGGTATTAGGAGGATTATTGCCCTAATACTTTTGGTCATCCCATGATATATATCTCATTGCGAGATTGGTGTGGATTAAAAGCTTTAACGTAAATGCACGTTTTGGAATTAAATAAGATAAGTTCCGCTTTGCACATAATTAATATATCATCGGGTGAGAAATATAGCGTGGAACCCGCCTGGTCTCTTGTCTAAAGTAAGTCCTTTTTTCAATTTGGATTCTATGCGGTGAGGTTGGTCGAGGACCCAAACATTTAATGAGGCATTTTTAAAACTTTGTGTGATAAATATAAAGTTCCCAAACAAATTCATTAATTTTCCATAAGACTCATTTCCGTTGGAGTCTTCTCTTGAAGCATCATTTTCTTTCGTTTCAGTGAGAGTGTCCGAGTTATGTATCGTCTACCGACTATTATTCGAGAGACAATGATAGTAATTGAATACAATGACAAGAACCACTCTGTTTTAGCCCTTGTTTAGTCTTTCATTAGACTAACCAACCGTTCTTTTTCCTTGCATGGTTCGCTAGTGTCATCTATCCTATATGACACATCAATGGTTGGTCTCATCCAACATTGTAGTAACAAATCAAAGACGAAGGATTGCCGGTGAAGGTTGTGTTCTAAAGTGATATTATTTGAAGATATTTAGTATCGTTTTCATATACTTAATGAAATGTAATACTTCGATAAACTAGTCATATATTTAGGGTTTATTTTAAAAGTCTTCCGCTGTAATTTTACATTGTTTGTAAAACTTATCTCCTCAAATTACGAGGAAATATTTAATAAAGGTTAAGTATTTGTTTCAAAAGTATTTCGCTATTTACTCTGTTACTATTTAATGTCTATCTATTTATTTAAGCATAATTATTCCGATTAAAGCCTGGGATGGCTTTGGACTTTGCAGTATGAGGTCATTGCGTGTGGCATTACTCACGTAAGTCGGGTGTGTTACATCCACTCGGTGATCGAGAATCACCGCAACCAGGTGCCTCCCCAATACCGCTTTCATCCTTGGTCCTCGCCTCATGACCGTCAACACGACTCGTAGGATGAGACCGATGACGCGCAATCTGACCTCTGGATCCCGAACGAACACATACCCTTTGTGAACACCCGAGATCGCCACCGGCACGAACAACACCTTGAACATCGCTACTGGTCCTATAGTGACCGTGAGAGGCGGTGCTTGCACGAGGAGTACCATGACTTCGAGGGCGACGATGAAGACCTTGACACCGCGACCACAAGCCGCCCCGACCATCCCCCGGTTCAAGACCCATATGAAATCCTCGACCGAGACGAGGGTTGGCTTCCTCCAATAGCCCCTAGCATAGGCCCACGACCATGACCATCGGTATGAGTGTCGCGAGCCTCTGAGATGCCACCATGAGCGACGCCATGCCCGACCCCATGACGATGATTTTGATGACCGACGCCCCACGACTCTTAACCACAACTCCTGGCGTGACATTAAGGTAAAAATGGAACCATTTGCCGGTGAATATGATGCTTCTAAATTTATTGAGTGACAATAAACTACAACATATGTGTTGATCCATTGACACTATGAGGAACATCAGAAGGTGGAAATCGCAACCTTGCACAATCTTCTTAACTATCTTTTTCTCTTTCCCAAGTAAATTGATTTTCTAGTTTTTATTCAAAATGCACATACAGTAAAATTCAAAATCTACATAAAGTCCAAAATGATGCACATTTTTGTAAGGGGTCTATTATTTTCCTTTCTAGGTCACATGGGTTTTTTCCCTTAAATTCAAAATAAACATATAATAATATTTGAAATATACATATAGTCACATTCTCCTTAAACACTAATTTTTGTATTTTGTCTCATTTTATCTTATTTTTTGAGTCAAATAATTTTCCCTTTATATCCAAGATGCACATATAGTAAAATCCAAAATGCACATAGAGCCCAAAATGATGAATGTTATAAACCAAAATGCACATAGAGTCCCAAGTGAGATGATTTTCTTCTTATAAATTACATTAATGCACCTCTAGTTAAAATCTGAAATGAACAGATAAACCAAAATGATACACATTCTCCTTCCCAATTTTATTTTTTTTGGGCTTTAATTTCCTTTTATCTGGTCAAAATTGCTCGGACACCAAATGATGGGTTCCCAACCAAGATTTTCTTCTCAAGGACGAGATAAGTTCCAAAACCAAGCCTCCATGATGCGGATGCAAGTGGTGATTGACGAACAAGTGATTTTTTGTATTCTCGATAGATTTTTGGGATAGATTTGACGACATATTAGAAGATGGACATGGATTTCTAAATTGAATATTATAGACGAATAAGTAAACAATTATTTTGTGGAAATGTCTCACCAAGAAAAAGAAAAACTAAACCTACAGTTCTTTTCCAAGAAGAAACACAAAACTCTTCAGTTTTTTTTTTTGATACAATAAGAATTAGACAGGAAACCACAGAAGGGACGGTTTCTCAGTCTATAGCATCCTTGCGGATGAGAACTAAAAGTTCTAAACTGGCTTGAATATCTTCCAAGGAACTCCGCTAGGCCATCTTCGCTATAAAGTCAGCCACCGTGTTTGTTTCTCGAAAGACATGACAGATCTGCACTGAAGAAAACAGTTATAAAACACAAAGAATATCAGAAATAAGGATTTCAATATCCCAAGAACAGTGCCAGATCTTGTTGAGGGCGTTAACAATAGTGAGGTTGTCGCATTCAAGTATGACATTGCGAAAACCAAATTCATAAGCTTTAACCAGAGTGTTTCTTGTAAGGCCCACAACCTTAGAAATGCTATCCCCATGCCAACCGAGAACTTCCCAAGAGGCCACCCATCCCAGGACTATTCCCGCCCTAACACGCTTAACTTTCTAGTTCTTTGTCCTCACTTGAACCAGGAAAAGGAAGAGCTCTTGTTGACATGGGTAGCATTCTAATCCTTATAATGGATTACAAATCCGGGGTATTACAATCACCCCCACTTAAACCCTTGACGACCTCGTCAAGACCAAATATCACCATCCTCGGCTGCCTAATCCAGACAACCTCCTTGGCTGCTTCACCAGCAGCAATGTACTCTGCCTCCGTTGTAGAATCTGCTACTGTCCCTTGCTTCGAGCTCTTCCAGCTGACGGCTCCTCCATTTAGAATGAAGACGCATCCAGACTGAGATTCAAAATCATCTCTGTCTGTCTGGAAACTTGCATCAGTATAGCCCTTGACGACCAACTCGTCATCACCTCCAAATACGAAGAGATCATCCTTAGTCCTTCTCAAGTACTTCAGGATGTTCTTGGCTGCACTCCAATGTGCATCACCAGGGTTTGATTGGTACCTGCTACACATACTCAAAGCATATGCAACATTTGGGTGTGTACAAGTCATTGCATACATGATGGATCCTATGGCTGAGGCATAGGGAATCCTACTCATCCTCTCAGTTTCACCAGGTGTCTTAGGACATTGGCTCTTGTTGAGATGTAAGCCATGCTGCATAGGCAGGAACCCTTTCTTAGAGTTCATCATATTGAATCTATCAAAGACCTTATCTATATAAGTTCCCTGACTCAGACCAATAAGTCTCTTAGATCTATCTCTATAGATCTTAATGCCTAGTATGTACTCAGCCTCTCCCAATTCCTTCATTGAGAAATACTTCTTAAGCCACTCCTTAACTGTCTCCAGCATAAGAATGTCATTCCCAATGAGCAATATGTCATCCACATATAGAACTAGAAAGGCCACTTTGCTCCTACTAAACTTCTTGTAGACACAGGGCTCTTCTTCGCATCTGATGAAGTCAAACTTTTTGACCACTTCATCAAAATGAAGATTCCAACTCTTGGATGCTTGCTTAAGTCCATAGATGGACTTCTTAAGCTTGCATATTCTCCTAGGGTTTTTTGGATCCTCAAAACCTTCTGGTTGCATCATGTATACATCATCTTCTAAATATCCATTTAGAAAAGCGGTATTGACATCCATTTGTCAAATCTCATAATCATAATAAGCGGCAATCGCTAGGAGTATCCTAATGGACCTGATCATAATGACCGGTGTGAGCGTTTCATCATAGTCAGTACCATGAACCTGTCTAAATCCTTTGGCAACTAGTCTTGCCTTATAGACAGAAACGTTTTCATCATTGTCTGTCTTAATCTTAAAGACCCATTTGCATCCAATGAGTTTTACCCCATCAGGCAAATCTATCAAGTCTAAGACTTGATTCTCAGACATGGAGTCCATTTCGGATTTCATGGCTACCAGCCATTTCTCGGAGTCGGGGTCCGTCATTGCTTGCTTATAGGTCGCAGGCTCGCTATTCTCTAAAACTATAACGTCAATGCTAGCAGTCAAGACGTAATCCTCATATCGTCTAGGCTGCTGCCTTGGCCTGTCTGATCTCCAAAGGGTTGACCACATCGGTATGTGGGACCTCAGGTCCTCAGGTGCTTCATCTACTTGAGGAATTGCATCTTGAATCTGGGCGGTTTCCCTTTGAGAAGGTATGCCTCCAAAGTCAAGTTCCTTAGTGACATCGTCTATGTCCTCGTGTTGTTGGGTTTGTTGCTCAGCTTGAATCTCATCAAGCTGAACATTTCTCCCACTTGGCTTCTTGGAAAAGAAATCCTTTTCCAAAAAGACACTATCCCGAGCAACAAACACTTTGTTCTCAGCGGGATTGTAGAAATAATATCCCCTTGTTTCCTTGGGATAACTTATAAAGAAGCATTTGTCTGATTTGGGTCCTAGCTTATCAGATAGTAAACGCTTTACATAAGCCTCGCATCCCCAGACCTTCAGAAATGACAAGCTAGGAACGTTTTCATACCATATCTCATGTGGTGTCTTGTCAGCTGATCGTGAAGGAGTCTTGTTTAGTGTGAACGCAGCAGTGGTGAGGGCATATCCCCAAAAGGATGTAGGAAGATCAACAAAGCTCATCATTGAGCGGACCATGTCTAACAATGTCATGTTTCTCCTCTCAGATACGTCATTCAGCTGTGGCGTGCCTGGTGGAGTCAGTTGTGTCAAAATGCCACAACTTCTCAAGTGATGATCGAATTCTTGGCTCAGATATTCGCCCTCTCGATCTGATCGGAGTGCCTTTATCTTCTTGTCAGTCTGTGTCTCAACTTCATTCTGGAATTCTTTTAACTTTTCAAAGGACTCATATTTATGCTTTATTAAGTAAATATACCCATATCTACTAAAATCATCAGTAAATGTAATGAAGTATCGATAGCCTCTCCTAGCTTATGTGCTCATAGGTCCACACACATCGGTATGTATGAGAGCTAAGAGCTCAGTAGTCCTCTCACTTGTACCAGTGAAAGGTGACCTTGTCATCTTGCCCATCAGACATGACTCACATGTTTCAAATGATTCTAAATCAAATGACTTTAGGCTACCAACTGTTTGGAGTTCCTTCATGTGTTTGATGCTAATGTGACCCAAGCGACAATGCCATAGATTGGCTTCACTTATATCATTCGACTTTTGCCTCTTTGTATCAACGTTATAAATTTCAGATTTGAGATCCAATATGTATAGTCCACTACTACTCATATGGGCTCGAGCATAGAAAATATCATTCTTATAAATGTAAAAACAATCCTTAATGACAAAATCATAACCCTCAAGGTTCAAAACTGAAATTGAAATCAAGTTCTTAGTAATAGAAGGAACAAAATAACAATTATAAAGTTCTAAAACTAAGCCAGAAGGTAGAGGTAGACTATAATCTCCAATGGCAAGTGCAGCAACACTTGCTCCATTTTCAACGCGCAGATCTATCTCACCCTTCTGCAACCGTCTTCTATTTCTTAGTCCCAAAACATTCAAAATAATGTGAGAACCACATCCGGTATCTAATACCCAAGAATGAGACTTGGTTGATAAGATTTCAAACGTAAATACCTGAAGTGGAGACTGTTCCCCTCTTCTTGTCTTCCAGGTATTTGGACTTGAGGGTCAAATACCTCTCAATCATGGCCTGCTCCTTAAAGAGATCTCTAAGGTTTCTCATAATAGTATGAGCATCCTAATCCTCAAACCTCTGTTGAAGAGCAGGTTCCATAGCAGCCAGCATAAGGCAAGTGACATTCATTGACTTCTCGCATATTGCCTTGTGACGTGCCTTATCCTCATCAGATGAGGTGACAGTCAACTCTGGGATTGGGGTTTCTAGGACATCCTCTTGTCCCTCAGACTTGAGAATGATTCTCAGATTTCTTCCCCAATCAAGGAAATTTGTTTCGTTCAACTTGTTTTTCTCAACAATTGAACAGAGAGTGATTTGAGGTGTTCAGAAGACATAGTAACTACAAAAAATGGAATAAAACATGCAGATAAATTATGCTTGACATGCAAGAACTTAAAATTTAGACAAGCTATAAATAGTAAGTTATTGTACATTCTACTCAATTAAATTGTCCCTTGTGAGTAAAATGATTCCAAGATCCTATCTTAGATGAAACTCGAGCGTACTAAGGCACTTCCCCAAGTCTCATGTAATCAAGGTAAGTAAACTCTAACTAATTATAACACCTTATAACTCTTGGTTGATGGCCACATCTTATGTAAGACTCATCCTTATGCCTCAAGATCCAAAACTGAGCCTTTTGGTCTCTTGTTGAGTGTAACCATATCAAGACAACATGCCCTTATTAGACATACCCGCACCATCCCAAGGTCAAGGAAGGACACCTCGCTAGGGCGGAAACTATCCAACGAATTCCAAGGGCTTCATGGTTATGACATGAAAAGGCATTACCTCAATATTCTTTTAAGGGACTTAAACATGTAATGATTGTCTATCTATAAGTGAACTAAATAGCATAAACAGACAAACAATGCAAAGTGGGAAATAGTAAAGCATTCAAGTAATGCAATAATAAATAATTAAATTTGTGATCCTAGTATGGCCCCTAAAGAGATCTAATCTTCAATAGTCTTGACCTTCTTGGATCACCATCCTTCAGTCTTCATAAGATCTTCTTCTTTTTGTCTTACATATAATTGAAATAAACTCTATTGCAGAAATTTAAATTACAAAAATACATAACGATACGCAGATCGTGTATAAGATAAACATAACGATACGCAGATCGTATTTATCTATCCTAATGTGGGTCATACTAGTCACCGCATGCAATAATATCATAATATTAAATATACATGCAATAATAACATATAAAATTTCATCTAAATGAAACATGCTATTTATCCAAAATAAAAGCATAAACAATTAATCATATTAACTATTTAATATAGAAACTGATTTCTTATTATTTTAATTAAATTGTGTATGGAATTAATATCTTAAATTAATCATTAATTTGCTAAAATATGATGAATCTAATATTCCAAGATAATATTGAATTATGGTAACTCAAAATTTTACCAAATAAGATATCAAAATATCTAAAAAAAATTAAATCTTTATGTACCAAATAAAATATCAAATATCTTATTGATTAAAATAAATCTAATTTATTAAGATAGAATATCAAATATCTTATCTTGTTTTCGTAAATAATATCTTTTTAGGGTAATTTCTATCCAATTAGGAATTTCCCCCAAAAACACAAAACCCTAATAACAATCAGCCACGATCGCGGGTCCAAAACCGCGATCGCGGTTTTGCTATAGCCATCGCCGGGCCGCCAAGATGGTCCCGAACTATCTACACCGCTTAATTCCGGTGCTTCTCCCACTTAAAAATTATAACGTTTACAACTCTTTGGTAGGAAAACTTATGGTAATGTTTTTTCATAAAATTCAGGCTTTTTGATTCATAATTTAAGCATGAAAAATTAGATTTTTACATATATGTTCATAATCTATACAACAAATTTGCATAAACTAATCAAAAGAATCAACTTTAGGGCACAATATCATGAAAATTTCAAAAATTCAGCAACTATACCCACGTGAATAGACACAAATTTTAGCCTTCAAAAATCAATTTTTTTCGTTTTAATCATGCAAATTAATCCATACAATCAATCTCTACATAATTGAATCAAAATAATCATGAACATGCATCAAAATTAAAGACTTTAAATTTGATCTAATCAATTTATACAAGAGGCAACTGATACCACTGTAGGGATTTAGATGCTTAAAGCAAAATTTTAGGAAAATGTTTCTCCTAACATCTAACCAAAGATCTCATGCATAAACTAAATAGATCATAGATAAGAAGAATTAATTACCTCTTGATGCGTGTTTGAATCTTCCTGGAATGGGGAGATTAGATCCTCAAGTGTGACTCCTCTAGTTGGTCCACCCGAGTATGGATCTGGATCGCCTAAGGCTCGATTGCTAAAACGAGGAACGAAGGCGAACGAGGGAGAACTCCATGGAGAGGGGCAACCGTGTGGTTGTGTATGTTGGGTTAGGGTTTTCTTCTAGAAAGCCCTCCTTTTATAATACCATATGTAGATATATTATTTCCTAAATTAATATATCTTTTATTATCAGTTATAACTCTTTATTACTAATAAGCCTTATCTCCCAAGTTATATCATATATAACTTTATATAATATGTTTCCCAATAAACTGATCCAGTCCATAAACTCTAAGGGTGTGACCTCGTAGGACCCGATAATAACAGCAATAGACTTTATAACATATAGTCCATAAATCATAGTTGGCTTCTAGCAAAGCACTATGACTACCTAAGATAACCGGATTATGAATCTCCATAAATGGTCTCACTTCATAATTAGTAATTACACCTTTGATTAAAGGACACAATTCATTTAGGTGGAGCAGACTAGCCTCCGCGACCCATTGTCGGAGGAACCTTGCAATGTCAGCTTTCCAAAGACACCAACGACGCTCCATTCGGTCGCCGTTAGAGTCGTCATCGAGCCACCCAAACATTGGTCCATTCTTGCTATGTTCTGCAAAAAACAAGGGAGTGACCATTGTTCGCTGCTGCGTGACGCCGTGTCCAGATGTGTTGGTCGTTGCCGCACCGCCCACTCGCCGCCTTGAGTCACCGCTTCCTCCGCCGATATTTTCAGTCGCCGCCATCGCCGGTTTCCGCCATTGTCAAGCTCGGTGCCGCTCACTGTAACTTGGAATTTCATTCCGTGTGAAGGAGAAAGGAGGGGGGGGGTCCCCCTTAGTCAGCTTTTAGATTGGGCCGAGAAGCCCAATATCATCTCAGTCCAAATTCAATTCGACATCGATTGAGCGGTATAATTTCGACCTAATTTTATCCGTATCTGTCTTTAGAAAAATTCAATTAATATTTTTATGATTAAATTCATAAAAATTTAATGAATTTAACTACTTGAGTTTGTCAAAATAAATTAATTGATATTAATTATTTTGCCGATTTGTATCGTTATTCGCTGGATCGCGTGTGGACTCGTAACCTTGCTAGGGTTACCGTGAAGCATAGGTCATGCTCCTGGAAAGAATATCAACGGTAGTTGTCTCGTCTAGATTCATCGTCGAATCTACTTAAGGCAAGTGTTGGTTCGCTCTTGTCATTTCAGTTCATCATTTGACCGACAATTAATATTAAAATTAATTGTTAATTAATTGAGTAATTTCTAAAACCTAATTAATGTTTGGGAACACTTGTGTGCTATAAATAATTTTGTATCTAGGTTGTTAGTTATTATATATATAGTTATATATATGTATATATGATTAATGTTGTTATCGTTGTAATGACGGTATTGTGTGTGGACTTTGTGTGTTATGTGTGGACTCTATAGTCATTAAATGTGGACTTTAATAGTCGTGTGTGTCAGGGATATTATGGCCTTGCGAGGCGTAATGATCTCTTTATAACTCAGTATTAGTCGGAATAATTCTCTAATACTTTTAAGGTCATGACCATTGCTTCTTATCCACCCGTTAAGGATAAGAGGTGTTTAAGCACCTTGCTAGTACAATTGGGTTGGACGTAATGTCACCCTGTGTTATTCTCGTAGTTATTCGAGATTGTATTAAAAGCTTTAAGAATAATTGTGGTGTGGTGAAATTAAATAAGATAAGTGCTGCGAGCACATAATTAATAAACTTCGAGCGAGAAGTATAACTTGGAAACCGCTCGTGCTCCAGTTTAAGCGGTCGTCTTTCCAATCTGGATTCGCATTATGCGGTGAGGTTGGTCGGGCCCAATGATTCAATGGGATTTTATATGTTGTGTGTAATTTAAAACGTTCCCAAACAAATCATATCTTCTTCCCATAATACCCATATTCATTTCGGGTATTCTCTTGGTGCATATCTCTTTTGTCCATCCTTCATTTCAGTGGAAGTATTTTAGTTATATATCGTCTATCGGCTTTTACTCGAGAGACAATGATAGTAACTGGATACAACCACAAGAACCATTTTGTTTGTACCCTTTCTTAGTCTTTCATTAGACTAACCAACCACTATTTTTCCTTGCATGGTTGGCTGGTGTCATCCGTCCTATACGGCACATCAGTCGACTTGCCTTATGTTGTTTAGGAGTAACGAGACGGAGATGAAGGCTTGTGGATGAAGTTTAGTTTTTGAAGAATTTTTGAGTTTGTTTTAAATATAAGATTTATTCTTCTAATTAATGTAATAGGTATAAGTGTTAGGTAACCTAGTTAGGTAATTAGAATTTATGTAAAGTCTTTCGCTGTAATTTCAATATCGTTTGTAAAACTTATCTCCTCAATTTACGAGGGGAATATTAATAAAAGTTTAGATATTTATTTCAAACGTATTCCGCTATTTATTCTTTATTATGATTGTCTTTAAGTATAATTGTTCAGATTAAAGCCTAGGGTGACTTTGGACTTAAAGTCTGAGGTCATTGGCGTGTGGCATTACCGACATAAGTCGGGGGTGTTACATTTCTAACCGTGAGGGTTTCTGTTTTGAGTGGTGTTGAAACTCCGCACTTTTCACCAAAAATGATGATATTTTCACCCTTGTTATTTCGGCAAATGAATCCGTAACTAGATTCACCATTTGTCTTGGTTGACCCATCAGTATTAATTTTTATAATTTGGTCTGGAGGTTTTTTCCATCTTTTCTTCACTCGTTTTTGTTGTGTTTGTTGCCTTGCCCTTGTTTGTCATCAGTAAGACAGTCTGGGCTCCAGGTTTTCTTCTTTTGCCACTGTATGATTAGATTTTTTATATAGAGGGGCACATCCTTAATAGTATCTCTGTCATTGTTTGTTCTTCCAAAGCTTTGCTGGTTTCTATAGAACTAGATTCCCCACCAGGAGACTGCAAGTTCCACAAATTGTGCTTGATTTGTGTTGTTCCTGATTTCTTCCAAAATTTCATACATTTTTTTTGTTTCCTAAGTGTAGAGATCTTATTATTCTATAGCTTTGGATATTTATTTTTTCTATTGTTTTCAGAGTATGGTTACATTGGAATAATAGATGCTTTGAGTCTTCAAATTGTGCATTATAGCGTACACAACCCTGAGGAAGTGCCACACCTTTTTTCAGTTAATCTTGCTTTGGTCGACAACCCATTTTTAATGAACTTCCAAAGAATTTTTTTTACCTTAGGGAAGGTATTCAACTTCCAAATCCAAGAAGAATCATATGTTGTATATCTCTTGTTTGTAATAATCATGTCCATGGCAGATTGTGTCGAAAACCATCCATTTTTATTGGTTTCCCAATACATTCTGTCATGAATATTACTAATAGGAATGGGTATAGATATGATTTGTTGGGAGATATCTGTTGGAAGCATTTGATCAATTTTTTCCTTATTCCAGCTATTGTTTGGTAGTATATAATCTGAAACTGTTTCATTTTTGTTTATCATAGTGTTAATGTGGATTATATCACATAATGGATTCTTTGACATCCATCTATCAGTTCAGAACTTAATCGTTTTGCCATTTCCAACTTGCCAAATAAGGCCATTTTTAAATTCATTTAAGATTTCTGTCATCTTTGACCACTGCCAAGAACAGTTTCCCTTTTTCTCATATTGTAGGATGTGTTGTGTTTTGAGATATTTTCCAGTAATGATTCTCACCCAGAGTTATTTTCTTCAGCCAAAATTTTCCAAATGAGTTTGAATTGTAAGGCTTTATTCATATCCTTCGATTTTCTCAATCCCAAACCACCTTGTTTTATCGGTTTACAAATCTTTTCCTTACCTATTAAAGGTTTAAAGGATGGTTCTTTATTCCAGATAAAGGATTTGTTAAGTTTATCCAATTCATTATGAGTTTGTGTAGGAAGCATAAAACTTTGCATAAGATAGTTAGGTCTTGATGCAAGATTAGCTTTAATTAAGGTTGTTCTACCAGCTTGACATAGGGAGTTTGCTTTCCATTTGGTTAGCTGTTGTTGGGTACTAACTAATAAATCAGCAAAGGTATTCATGTTGACTCGACCATTTATAATGGGGTAGCCAAGGTATTTTTCAAGAGAGTTTGTACTTGTGATAGTGAGGATACCTTGAATTACAAGTTTCTTCTTATTGGTTATTTTTTTTGTTACTTGAAATGTTGATTTGTGAAATATTACTTTTTGTCCAGAGATTTTGCAATAATCATCGACAATGTCCTTAATTTCCTTTCAATTTTCTTGTTTTACTTTAGAAATGATCATAATGTCATCAGTAAATGCCAAAAAAGGTATTTGCGTGCCATGTCTCACAAGTTGAAACCTTATCGGGTGTCTTGGTCTATCAGATGCTTTCTGCAGTTTTCTTGCAAGAATTTCATAACCAAGAATAAACAGAAACGATGAAAGGGGATCTCCCTATCGAAGACCTCTACTTGGTAAAAAGATTTTCGTTGGTCCATTATTTACAAGTACCGAAAATAAAACAGTAGTAATGCATTCTTTAATCCAGTTGATAAATTTTTCATGGAATCCAAATTTCTCCATAATTTTTATGATGAAATTCCACTCAATTCTGTCATATGCTTTTTCCATATCAAGTTTTAAGGCTATGTATCCTTGGGTTCCTTTTTTCGATTTAAAAGAGTGGAAAATTTCATGAGCTATTAGGATATTGTCCTGGATGGCTCTATTTAAAAGAGTGGCAACAAAGGCTCCCTGCAGTGGGTGAATTAATTTTTCCATAGTTCTTTTTAGTCTATTTGTTAAGATCTTTGATATAATTTTGTAAATTGTAGAACAAAGACTAATGGGTCTATAATGGTTAGTTGAGTTAGGATTATCACATTTTGGAATCAAGGAGATAAAGGTATGGTTTACTTGTTTAAGTAGTTTTCCCGAGAGAAATAATCCTTGGACTGCTGGGATGACAGAAGGGCCCATAATGTCCCAGTATTTTTGATAAAATTTTGCAGTCATCCCATCTGGTCCAGGTGACTTATCCATACCAATTTCAAACCCAGCTTTTTTGATCTCCTCATTTGATACATTCTCTGTTAGCTCGAGGTTGTCCTCATTTTTTATTTCAGTATGTATTAGTTCAAGGTTTTCTTGTAGAGTACTATCATTAATTTCTTCACTTTTGAATCTATTGATAAAATCATTTCTGATCTCATTTCTGATATTTTATTCTCCAATATTACTTGTTCCTTCTTGGGATTTGATTTCCTTTACAATTTTCATGTTTCTTCTTCCACTTGCTATTTTATGGAAATAACTAGCATTTGTATCATTAAATTTTATATGCTTAACTTTAGCTCGTTGATTCCAAAAGATCTTTTGGAAATTTAGGATCTGCTCCTTTTTTTCAATAAGTCTATTTTGTTTTTGAATCAGAGTATTGTTAGCTCTTATGCATATTTATGTTTGGATCTCTGATAATTGTTTTTCTAAATTTTGAAGTTAGGTAAAAACGTTTCCAAAGGTACTTTTATTCCAAATTTTAGCCTTTTCAATAGTTTTATTTTGGAAATCAAATTATACATTCTAGATCCATGATAATTTATTCTTCATGCTTGTTTAACAATATTTCAAAAATCCTTTCTAGTCATCCATATTTTTTCAAATTTGAATTGTTGATTTTTAAAGGGTGTTGCAGTCACTAGTTCAATGGATATAGGACAATGGTTCGAGCTAGTGAATGCATAGTTTTTTGTATAAATGTTTGGATACCATTGTAAGATCTGATGTTGAACCAACACCCTATCTAATTTTTCATAGATGTTGTCAATTTCAGTTTTATTTTTCCTCCATGTAAAGGTATTACCTTGAACCTGGATATCCACTAGTTCACATTCGTTCTTGAAATGTTTTAGTCTAGTGAATTTAGACAGAGGGGGCGGCAAACCTCCTAGTTTTTCGCTTGGGTCTTGTATTTCATTTAGGTCACCCATGACAATACATGGGTATGAGCTGTTTTTAACAAAGGAAATAATGCCATCCCAGAAATCATTCTTACCAGCTTCATAGGGAGGAGCATAAGTGAGAATTAACATACTTTTATTATTGGTACAGAGGTTAGTATACTTAATACTGATGTATCTGGAAGTTATGGTGTCAATTTCCAATATTTCATTTATAAGTTGATATATTTTCCACATGACACAAATTCCTCTAGAAAAACCTGTGGCTGGCACAAAATGGAATTGGTCAAAACTTGCTTTTTTCCAAGTTTTTTTCATTTGGTTCTTTGTTTGTTCTTGTTTCGAATAATGCTAATAATTGGATTCGTTCTATTTTACAAAACGCTTCAATATCCGTCCACAATGTTTTTTTCCAATTCCCCTACAATTCCAAGTTGTAATCTTCATAGAAAACCTTTATGAATTGGTTCAAAGGTGGTCTTTAATTTATTGCTTTTTTGAAGCAACTTGTTTTTATCACAAACATTTTGCAAGTAGAATTTATGAAATATGCTCTTAGACAAGAGAGCATACATTATTTTTTTGTGGTTTGTCAAGTTGTAGTATTTTTGATAGCTTAGATTTATGAGTTTAAAACCTAGAATTTTGATAGGTCGAGTGCTCCTTTTTTGTCTTTTTTTTTGTTTCATAGTCTATGTCACATGGTGTGAGATAAGCCTGATCAGGCATTTTACTCCTTTTATAATCAGTTTGTTCCATTTCTTACTTCAACATAAAGTGCATTGTGATAAATGGAGGAACTTGGTAAATGTAATCAACTTGGTTGCAAGGATATAGGTTTTTCCTTGTTTGTCTCAAAATTTGTTTAAAATCAAGGTTATGTCTTGTAGGAACAAAAGTGCAAGTTGCAATATCTAGACATAAGGAATAGCTTCTATCATAGATGTGATGCACATGATTGTTTTCAAACTGGTTCAGCCCTGTAGGGAGTACAATAAACATTACAGATAAGTATGTTGTTCATGACTAAATCTGTAGTAGTAACTAGAACATTGATGTATTTTTGTTCTAAGATATCTCATTTTCAGGACTATATCAAAAAGACATTGATTGTTCATGGAGTAGATTTTTCTATGAGTATGATGGGGCCTCTGCAGGAATAAATGCTCATTCCATAGCCAGTTGTTTAAATCTCTTCGGTTTCTAATCTCAATTCAATATGCCAAAATAATGGAAAAGAGACCACTTAAATAATAATATATAACACAAGCTAAACACTCTTCACATAGCGACATTGAAGTTGGAGAAGAGGAAGAGTCTTCAATTGAGATGAATGCATGAATGCACGGATTAGACCTCCAAAAATATCATATAATATATGATAAAACTTATGTTGTTTAATGGAAGCAAAAGCAACATACATCGTCTTAATCGTCGCAAGACACCAATTAACCTCATTCCTTTCGCAATTGTGTCGTTTTTTATGTATTTTCTCAACCACTTGGGTGCATTTGGGCTTGAGCTTAGAGTTTGGACATCAGGGCGTGACCATAAGGTTATGGTCGAAAGCTTTCTCGGAAAAAGTGGTCGTTCATGTGGATGAATGTTGGTGTAAGGACGTGTGTATATAGTTGAAGACATTGGCTGCTTGGTTAGAAGTCTTGGCTCCAATTTAGACTATACTTGGTGGACACAATCCTCATGGGATATAGACTCTAAATGACACAAGAACGCCAAAGGACTTGGTGTTGGCGATGTGAGCTATAAGCGTCTTAACGCGTGGCTTCAGCATGGCCAGGCTCACATCAAGTGTCAATACCATAAGGTTATGGTGTTGGTGGTTAATATCTTGGGTATTTCCCAGGTGGATTCGGATGGAAGATTTTAGTAGAGTTGGGTAGGGGTCACCCTAATGAAGTTGGACGTGGGTTACCATAGAGTTGAATGGTGGATTTCCCAAGTAGAGTTGAACGAGGCTCACCCCTTAGTTGGTGTTGGAATTTTATTAGAAAGAGGGGATAGTTTTTTCTCTTTCTTTTTTTTAAAATATAAAACTAGGGTTTATTTTTATGTTTTTTATTTTAAAAAAGAAAAGATTCGGTATATCAAAAAAAATTGGTAAATCGATAGTCGGACAAACTGACATGATAAGCAATCATGAAAAACCAAGCAACGAATAGTACAACAAAACGATCAAAGAGCCTAAGATATCTTCAAAGTAAGGTGAGCAAATATAACAATAGTTTTTTTATAAGGTAAGAATTAGGATGGTCTCAACTATAAAGTATTGAAGACCATTGTCTAACATCCTTCAGATGAAAACTTAAGTTTCAAAATGATTTTGAATACAATCACTAATAATCTCAATTGTCCAAGTTCAATTCCAGATTTTCTTAATGTAAATAATCACACAAAATTTATCCATTCAATTTCAATTTTATCAAAGTTTAATCATTTTACCTGGACCAGTCCAAGCTTCAACAAAAATAGAAAATAAATTTCAACATTTTCTGCCCTAATCTACTATACAATATTAAAGAAAAACCTTACTAAGGCCACATGACATCTCTACATTGCACCACATCATCTATTGTCACATGTTTGCTCCACGTTGCACCACATGTCATTATTTATTTTGTCTTTACTTTACTTTATTGATATTATATTAAATATGTTTTGATAATCTTGATTTCATTTTCACTATATAAATTATTATAATGTGACTCTGTAAAATATGTATAAGATTAGCTTAATTCCTTTTTCAATATATATTAATTATTACAGTATATGTGATTATGTTTATGGTCAATTACCGAAAACCACCCGCTCAATAGGCCATATTGCCCAAAACCACCCCTTTAATTCGATATTACCGGAAACCACCCGTGTATCACATGCCATTAAACACTCGCCACCCATCCTTCATTTCCGTTTAAAATCCGTTTAATCCCAGCCCACATCCCTATTTTTGATTTTTTTGAAGTAAAATGGAGAAAAAAAAAGAAAGAAAAAAATTAAATTAAACAAAAACCCTCTTCTTCTCCATCCCAAACTTTCAGAGCTCCAATGGCTTCTTCAACAGTCAGTCGTCCAACATTTCAGATTACAGAGAACAGGAGATCACAGAGAGGGTTTAGCAAGAGCCTTTCAGATTTGGAGTTCCAAAAGATTAAAGGGTTTATGGAATTAGGGTTTGTGTTCTCGGAAGAAGACAAGAGCTCTGAGGTCTTGGCGACCATTCTTCCTGGGCAGTAGAGGAAGAGGGATTGAGGAGGGAAATTGGGGTTGAATCTGGAATTTTAAGGCCTTATTTGTCGGAGGCGTGGCAGATTTTAGAGAGGAATAAGATGAGGAGAAGACAGAATCCGCCATTGACGATGAGCTGGGAAGAGCTTCCTTCTGTGAACAGTAATTTCGGCTGCGAGGGGATATGGCGAACGACAACATGGTGGTGGAGCTGCTCCTCCGCCTCAAGTAATCAGATCCGCACCCCTCCGCTTTTTCCAGGCAGGCAGAGCCGTGGTGGCGGCGTTGCTCGCCTCGCTCCCTCCGTTCGATTCGGAGGTGAAGAGGTGGACGGGGGAGTGGCCGGCGAAGATGAGGTCAGAGGGGAACAGAGGGGAATCAGAGGAGGAAGAGGGAGAGAAGGAGGAAAAGGAAGAGAACAGAGGAGGACTGAAGGGAGGCGAAGAGGTAGACGAGGGAGTGGCCGGCGACGAGGGGGTCAGGGGTGGCGGCGGAGACGAGTTGCGGGATGAGGGAGATAAGGGAGGTGAAGAGGAGGATTGGAGGGAGGTTAATTTAATTTTCTTTTTTGTTTTATATTTTTTTTCATTTTACTTTAAAAAAATTCAAAAATAGGGATGTGAGCCCGGATTAAAAGGATCTTAAACAAAAGTGAAGGATGGGTGGCGAGTGTTTAACGGTATGTGATACATGGGTGATTTCCGGTAATATCGAATTAAAGGGGTGGTTTTGGGCAATATGGCCTATTAAGCGAGTGGTTTTCGATAATTGACCCTATGTTTAATATATTTACCATATGATTTTATTTTCAGTGCATAAATTTTTATGTAGAGTTATATACTTGATGATCATTAAACATTAGGGTTGCTCATCGGGTTCGGTTTTTTCGGTTTTGGACCGAACCGAACCGAACAAACCAAACCGAAACCGAACCTATTTAATTCGGTTCGGTTTTCGGTTTTTAAAAAAGCACAATTCGGCTTTCGGTTCGGTTCGGGTTCGGTTTTTTTCGGTTGAAACCGAACTTTAAAAAAATATTTTATTTTTTTACCAATAGAAGTTCGGTTTTGTTCGGTTCGGTTCGGTTCGGTTTTGTTCGCTTTTTTGGCCTTTTCGGTTTTCGGTTTAAAATCGGTTCAGAGTTTTTTCATTGTTCGGTTTTGTTCGGTTCGGTTTTGTTCGCTTTTTTGGCCTTTTCGGTTTTCGGTTTAAAATCGGTTCAGGGGTTTTTCATTGTTCGGTTTGTTCGGTTTTAACCGAAACCGAACCGAACCCGAACCGAACCGATTATATTCGGTTTTCGGTTTGGGAATTTTGCTTGTTCGGTTTCGATTTTGTTCGGTTCGGTTCGGTTCGGTTTTGGACCGATGAACATCCCTATTAAACATATCAAAACATGATCATACCTAACATGTGCGGGAAGGGTTAGAAGTTAGAACCCAACCAAAAATCAATGGATCAGGAGTGAAGCGAACTTGACATGCCCATAATCTATAGATTAGATTAATCGGACCGATGCTTTTGCAAGCACTATATTTATATTAAATATTCTAATATATTTGATGATTAAAAGTATCATAATAATATTATAACTTTAAATTATAATAATTAAAATAAAAATATTAATTTCAAATAGGCTTTAATGATTTAGACAGTCTCGAACTTACACATAATCCGATAGAATATAAATTGTAAAATACTTTAAAAATCATGAATAAAATATCTACTATATATTCTAAAGCAAAATTACTTAATGACACATGGCACCCCCACATTTATTTCGCCACATGTTATTTTCTCTTTTTTTCATTTTTTTCAAATAAATTAATTATATACAAAAGAATTTTATCCTAAACCTATTGATAATATTCTTTATTTAAATACAAATCAATTAGGAAGATTATAAATCAATCAATTAAGAAGATTATAAATTTATTAGCAAGATTACAAATCAATTATAAATATTACAAATAAATTACCAATGAATAAAAATTGGACTGAACAACATGTGTCTTCTTCAACAAAATATAATCGACAGAAATCCATTTGAGTTTTCTTCCTATGGAGAATCCATGGGTTCTAGATCTTTATTTGCAGAAGTTGAAAATTAGGTTTAACTATATAAGGTACACAATATTTGATGATGCAAAGAAGCCAAATCTATCGAACTATAGACTGCAAATTACCTTAAATGATTAAAAAGATTCAATTTTGTATTGATCAAAATGGATAGTTAAATCTGATTTCCAACATATCGAACACAACAACAAAGCGTATGAAATACACATTCAACAATAGAGCAAATAGCACATTGTTAAGCTTAATTTCAAAATTTATGACTGAAGAACTATTACTCAAAATTATGAAGTGTTTCGTTTAGACTATTCTCAAGTTATAATCTAAAGACCGACTCGAATAGTAGGTTCATAAAAACTATTAAATTGAACTAAGAAAATAAAATTGTCAAAACAAAGTTATTCCTACACCGAGAATTGAGTTTAAACGAATGATTGAAGAGAATTCAAGATGTAAATGCAAACCTCTAGTAAGGAGTGTATGTTGTAGTTTAAATGAATGTTGTATTTTAAACAAATGTTGTATTTTAAACGAATGTTGTAGTTTAAACTAATGTTGTAGTTTAAACGAATGATTGAATAGAATCCAGAATTCAGTGGTCAGTAGAGTTGTATTCACAAAACATTATGCAACACGGTTGAATAACTTATTAGGAATGAAAAGATTAGGAGAATATTATATATAATCATGAAGATGATATTTTTATATTTTTAGATGGTTTTTTATTCGGTATTATATTTTCATTATATTGCTAGATTTTTCATTATTATACTCTGATTATAAATGCTTTTTTCAACGTGTTAGACTCCCCACAACCATGGACTAGAGAGAGTTTACATCAACATTATTTCAATCGTGATGATGTATTTGCATCTTTGGTGTCGTTTAGTTTTGGCTCTTTGTACATTTAGATATGATTATTAATTTTGGTATTCTGGATTTTCCCCCCTCTTTATATCATGCTCTAAAGGTTGATTTCATCTTGTTTATTTATAAACCTACTATATATATATATATTAAACTAGAATCTAACTACATCACATGACACACCATCATTAAAACTATCACATGTAAACCATATCAAAATTAATGCATTTTTAAATTTATATTTTTTTGTCGTCACAATATCTAAATCAAAATTCATATTTGTTATTTTGATTTTGTTTAGATTTAAAATTCAATTTAATCATAAATATCTCATCTAAATGATATATTATATATACTAAGAGAACTTAAATGTTGCTTTAATTACTAATATTAAAATATCTCAAAAATATTAAAATAGATATTTATTGTTTGTAGAACAACATTATTTTATAATTAATTTAAATAGTGTTAAGGGAGTACGTGCTATCATATCTTTTAACTAATTTGTCACACCTTTATATTCAAAATTTACGAGGTTACCCATTTATATAATCGGTTTGATGCTTTGATGTTTATTTTACTATACATTACTAAAGTAAAACTCAGCTAAGACCACTTGCCGTTTTGACATTGCGCTACGTCATCTTTTGTCACATGTCTACTCCACATCGTGTCACATCATTACATTATCTTTGTTTCTATATTATTATTATATAAAATATTTTAGATACGATTTTGATTTTCTTTTCAACAAATAGATTATTCACATTTGCTCATAATTTTCATATTACATAGAACATGTTATGTATTTTTTGAATATTCTTTTTAAAAAAATTCATTTAATTAGTCACATTTTATTCAAATTTCCTTTTAAATCATTTATTTCTAGGTATAAGACATGATTAAATATATCACATGTTTACTAAATTACATTGATCTTTAATAATTGATTATTAATATATTTTTTGTATATTATCATACTTATCTTAATTTCATATATATTGTCATTAATTAGATAAATATTTTTCATTTTTAATATTTTTCTAAATATAAAATAAATAAATTTTTAATAATTAAAGTTATAATTGTTTTTATCCAAGTCTAGTACAAGACACAAAACCTAAGTATAGTATAAACAATAAATTAAGCTAGTACACATTATTAAGCTAGTAATAATGAAACGAAATTGGTTTTAATAGGGGCAAGGTTGACATATATCGATCCCAATTCATTACTCATATGGCTTAGGAATAGAGGAGGAAGTTTATGTTATATATGTGGAAAAGACCCAGTTGCTCTTGGTCTAAGTTGAACACTAATGAGGCATCTCGAGGTAATCATGAGAAGGCAACTGCTGGTGGGGTGATTCGTGATGATGATGGACGGCTTTGTCTTGAATATTGGTAGTTGTACTGCTCTGATGGCCGAGATTTAGGGCAGTTACTATGGGTTTCATATTGCGTGGGAACTAGGACATCGTCGAGTGATCGTTGAGATTGATACTGATATTGTTGTTGACTTCCTACTGAATGGTGTTGTCGACTCTCAACCACTTTCTATCCTGGTACATATGTGCCATGACTTTCTTAATAGGGACTAAATTGTTCGTTTTACTCATATTTACAGGGAAGCAAATCGTCTTGTTGATGGTCTTATAAATTTGACTTTCTCTTATTGTTTAGGTTTTCATGTTTTATTAGAGCCTCCGGATAGTGTTAAGTCTATTCTTGTTGAATGTTAGGGGTTTGGTTATTCACCGCTCAATTACTATACAGCCTTTATAATCAACTATATATCTAGTAAACCACAACCCCTCTAAGCTATATGACACCTCCTATTAAACCCACCCCTTTTTTATGCCACATGACATCCTGCCATTGTTTCTATCACATTACATTTTATCCATTTTTCGGTTTTCTTTTAAAAATCAATATCATCAATGTTTCGGGTAATACAAGATCTGTAGAATTTTTCGGCTTTCTTTTTAAAATCATTAAAATCATTATTTTGGGTAATACAGTATCTGCAGATATCTTTATTCAAAATTTGATATAATGATTATATATAGGATTATTCTATTACCAAAATTGAAGGGTGTCTTGCAAGATATGCAATGATAAAGGCAACATTTTGCTTCCATATTAAACATCCGTATACTATACCAAAATGAAACAGAAAATAATAAAGGCAACATTCAAAAATCTTCAATCACCCGTCTTGTAATATCCCTCATTTTGTAAGGAAAATTTTGAATTTTCGTATGCCCATATTACAAGTCAGATTAAATTCAGAGAAGTACGAACATTCTATGAGATGTTTGATCTCTGTAATATTTTTCTGAGTAATATAAAATACAGTTAATGTATTTTTGGGTTAAAAGGTCATTCGTGTACAAATATATTTAACCCGTGGTTAAAAATATCTAACCACTTGGTAAAAACGACAAAACGGGAAAAAGGGGGCAAAATTGGCCTTGACTGCACCCTGCCGCACCCGCGGCGAAGGCCAATGCCAGTGGCGGTCACGAGTCGGCCACCGCACCCCCACCGCACCCCGCGGTCATCGTCACCCTTGTCGTCAGCGTCGGAGTTGCAGGTTGTAGCTCGCCTTAGTTGGCTTCCTAGCCTGTTCTTTGGTCGGGCCACCTCCTCCTTGTTGTCATCCGGTGGTCAGCTACTATCTTGGCCTATAAATGGAAGGAAAGGCGTGGATGAGAAGGCACAAAGTCAGCTTCATCTTCCTCCTCTCCTATGAAAATCTCCATTGAAGCCAAGCTTTTGAGCTTTGTTTGAGAAGTGATCGGATCTCTTTGAGTGTTCACAAAGGTGCTCCTAAGAGGTATTCAAAGGTCTAAAGTGTTGGGAGATCAAAACCACAACAAATCGAAGTCGAACGGATCGATTTGGGTGAGTCTTCCATCGAAAATATGTCGAAGGCTCTCGCCTCTGTCATCTTGCCGTACCCGCGGCAAGGCACCACCGCACCCCGCGGTAAGAGCCGACCGCAACCGCGGCAGGCTGGGTTCGTGTGTGTGTTCTTGGGTGTTTGGTTGCGAGCGAGGCTTGGTTCCTTCGATTCCTTTTATATTCTTTTAGATTCATATATGTAGATATTGAATCTAACTTAGGGTCTCATTATGGGTCATTCCAGAGGGATTTAATATCCAGGATCTGTCCCAGTTCAGACTCAGGAACCGTTGTCTCTAAGCTTGTTAAAGCTTTCGTCTGATCTAAGGCAAGTGGCAGTTCGCTCTTGTTTATCATTCCATATTTCCATTAATTATCAATTGTTAATTATTAATTAATTTGGGATGATTTACTGTTCTGTTGGGAATAGTTTGATAAATGACGTGAAAAGAATATGATATTATAATAGGTTGTATATCTGCTAGAACAACGCTATTATAGATATATATTTATGATATTAGCCTAGAGGGCTTTGATATGATTATTACTGTGTTGAACTGTTTAGTTAACACGAGTATTCGTAGGAGCGATGGACTATTCGAGGTCCAGTCGTTTCTTGATAATGATTAATGGTGCAAAGGGTGATAAACCCAAAAACCATTTGGTGGGTCATGACCGGTCTCTATACTCGGGTATAGAGATGGTGGCACTTAACTGATGCTACAAATCTAGGGATTCGTCCCATTCAGGAGTATGTCCCTCATGGCGAAACATATATCATATATGTCCCTCATGATGAAACATATACTCAATATATGTCCCTCATGGCGAAACATATATTTAAAAGTCTATAACGTGATGCGCATTTTGGAATTTAAATAAGATAAGTGCCGTCGTAGCACATGTTTAATATACCTCAGACGAGTAGTGCAGCTAGGAAATAGTGCAGCTAGGAAAGCTTGTCTTGACTTTGATCAGAGTACCGTTCTCTTTCCAATCTGGATTCGCATTAAGCGGTGAGGTTGGTCGTGAACCGAAACATCAAGTCATTTTTGAACGCTTGTATGATTAATTAATGTTCCTCAACTTTTGTCATATTTCCGATAAGACTCAATTCGTTGGAGTCTTCTTTGGGATTGATTTCTATGAGACTTGGTCTTTCAGAATCTTCTCTTGATCATGCCTCTTCATATGTTTCAGTAGAGTATGGTGGTTGACTATCGTTATCGGTTTTGATTCGAGGAGCGATGAGTCTAACCTAATACGACTACTTCGAACCACTCTGCTTTGTACCCTTGCATAGTCTTTCATTAGACTAACCAACCATAATTGTTCTCTGCATGGTTGGCTGGTGTCATCCGTTCGATTCGGCATATCAGATAAGAATCCGAGAAACAAAGGCTAGAACGACTATAAAAGCAAACGGTGTTTTAATGGATTTATCAGGTTGCGATCCTTGGCGGGTGATCATTACGATCAAGACCCTTGTATTTATACTTTGCAAAGACTTCCGCTGATTACTCTGTTTTGTCCTATGGGGATTGGGATGCAAAGACTTCCGCTGATTACTTCCGCTGATTACTCTATTTTGCAAAGACTTAGAATATTTGTTTGAATACAAATATATAATTTCCGGGGTTTAAAAACCCATACCAAAACCATTTCCCCACAACTTTTGCACGCCTGCCACGATACTCCCCCGTGTGCAATCCCGGTCGGGGCACCTGTCGATGGGTCCATCGAGCTGCTTCCTCCTTGGCATTTATAAAGAGCCCGATCTGGAGGTTGTTGGGCACCCATCTCCTTCCCCTGCTTCGCCATCTCCTTCCCCTGCTTCGCCATCTCCTTCCCAGCGAGCTCGGACCGGTCGCTGCTACTTCCTCCCGCCGGCGACCTTGATGTTCTTGCTGCTGTTCGCGTTGTTGTGTTGTTCGTGGCTGTTGGTGCTCCATCCCCGCCGGCGATCTGATGTTGCTTCGTGTCGCCGCCGCTGCTGCTCTTCCCAACGAAGGCGAGCCACCGACGAGGGGGGCGAAGACGCGAGCCGCTGCCTGTAGTTGCTACTGTTGGTTACGGGAAGAAGAAGGAGAAAGCATGATGGGCCCCCTTAATCAACTCTTGTAATGGGCCGAAAGCCCATTAGCCTTTTAGTCCAATTTTAACCCGAGATCAATCGAGCGGTATAATTTCGACCCACTTTTATCCGTATTTTCTTTAGGAAAATTTAATTAATATTTTTATGATTTAAAATCATAAAAATTTATCAAATTTAATTACTCGAGTTCGTCAAACAAATTAATTGATAATAATTAATTTGTCAGTTGTAACGTTATTTGTTGGATCGCGAGTGGACTCGTAATCTGCTAGAGCTATCTGAAGCATAGGCCATATCCTCGGAAAGGATATCATCAGTAGTCGTCTCGTCTAGATTCATCGCCGAATCTACTTAAGGCAAGTGGCGGTTCGCACTTGCTTAATCATTCCATGTTCTATTAATTATCAATTGCTTTTAATTGTTAATTAAATTGGATTGAACTGTTGTTTTCGTTTGGGAACAAATTTTATAAATAACGTGATTAAAAGGTGATATTATGATAGGTTGTATATATCGCTAGAAACAACGCTATTATATTTGTTAATTACCGTAATGGTTTTGTTGTGGATTTAAATGTAAACTTTTAATGCTAGAATAGCACGAGTATTCGTAGGAACGATATTCCTTGTGAGAATAGTCGTTTCTTTATAATTCTCTTAAGATCGTGACCCATTGCTTCTTATCCATCTGTAAGGATCTGAAGTGTTAAGCACCTTGCTAGTGCAATTTGGGTGGACGTAATGTCACCCTGTGTATTAAAGGTTCGTAGTTACTCGAAATCATAAAAGTTCGTAGTTACTCGAAATCATAAAGGTTCGTAGTTACTCGAAATCATAAAAGTTTGTAATTAAATAAGATAAGTGCGGTTAAGCACATAATTAATAAACCTTGGGCGAGAAGTACAACGTGGAAACTCGTCTGGGCTTCGATTAGAGTAAGTCCACCTTCCTAATCTGAATTCGCACTAAGCGGTGAGGTTGGTCGGGGACCCAAATAGTCAAGTCACTTTTAAACGCTTGTGTGAAACTTTAACATTCCCAAACAGTTGTCATAATTTCTAATAAGACTCAATCTTTTGGAGTCTTCCCTTCATACGTTTCCCATAAGGCTCATTTCCTTTGGGAGTCTTCTCTTCAATGCATATCTTAATAATAAATCATTTCGTGAAAGTACCGGGTTATATATCGTTCATTCGGTTATTATTCGAGGAATAATGATAGTAAACGGTTACAATCACTAGAACCATTATGTTTTCACCCTTGCATAGTCTTTCATTAGACTAACCAACCGGTTAATTTCCACTGCATGGTTGGCTGGTGTCATCCGTCCTATACGGCACATCAGTGGTAGGTTCCCGAAGTCAAAGTAACCAGTTGAAGAAGAAGAGGCTTACAGACGAAGATTTAAGTGTCAGTGTTTTAATTTGTTACTTTAATATATCTTTATAACCTAGCCATGTTTTAGGTTGATTCTTAAAAGTCTTCCGCTGTGTAATTTACAAGTCTTCCGTTGAAAAATTTACTCTGTTGTAAAAATGCTACTCTCGTTTGATGAGAGATCTTTTAATAAGAGGTTGAGTTTCTAATCCAAATGTCTTTCGCTGTTTAATATTTCTTTTAATATGTTTACATATTTAAGTTTAATTGTTCCGATTAAAGCCTGAAATGACTTTGGACGGTAATGTCTGAGGTCACTGGCGTGTGGCACTACCGGTATAAATCGGGGGTGTTACATAAACGCTGATGTTGTTTTGATTTACATAAACGCTGATCTTTTAATAAGTGTGGCACTACCGGTATATATTTATCTTGACTATGTGGAGATTGAAGTGGATGACTCCAATAGATGTTCCATTCTCGACATATTTATTGATTTGCTTGAGTTGGCTGCAAAGAAAGGGATGTTACTTCCTCAAGAACCGACCTTGTGGTACACCCATAATTCTCAAAGTATCAAGGTAGAAAGTGACGATGATCCGATGAAGATGTTCAATAATTTCCCTAATACGAAGTTGATTAAATTGGCCATTGGTGCTAGTGATGCACCGTCTAGGAATATGGAACTAGCACGGGGTTTGATTGAAACAAAGAAGCGTATGAATTCTACCATTGTTGAAGCTCCGCTCTTTGATAATTCAATACCGCCAAGGTCAAGCCATGCATCTGTTAGCCTCTATTCCCATCATAGTGGCAAAAAAGTCCCTGCAACCACTGCAAGACGATTAGGGATTCATGTCCCAAGAGTTACTTCTTCACGACCCTCAGGTAGTGGCAATCTCAGTATTGTTGGGGGAGCCTCAGGTAGCCAGCCTACTTCTGGAAATCTTAGTATTGTTGTGGGAGAGATGAATGCAAGCATTGAAGTTCCGTTTGTTAATGCTGAAGATGAGTTACACAATATTACACTTGACATTCAGAAACATGTAAAATCTGTCCAAGAAACACACCCATGAAGCTCTACTTTCTTCAGGCCAGGTACAAAGAAGACACTTGAAATCCCTAATTTTTATTCGTGTCGATTTGAACTTTCATCTTAGGAAAAGATCTTACAAATTGTATTCAAACCCAGATAAACAATGCAGTGAAAAAAAGAATATCGATCAATATGACTAGAAAGAAAAGAAAACCCCCAAATTTAGATGAACCCTAAACCCCAAAATCACAAAAATCATGAAAATTTGTACTGGCCTTGGAGTAGATCCTACGAACAGCCCTCCTAGCGCCGTCGCACCCCCGATGTTGTCCCAATCCCCGGCGTTGTCCCAATCCCTGGCGTCGTGTCTTCAATTCGGTGAAGTCGAGCCTCGATCTCGCTGAAGACAAGACTCGGTGACACTCCCAGGAAAGAAAGTTAGATATTTTTGTTTTGTTATTTTATTTGTTTAATTAATAGTTAATGGCTAGTTGTTTTTATTTTGTTATTTTATTTGTTTAATTAATAGTTAATGGATGACATGTATTTTGTTTTCCTTTTTCTTTCAAAAATTAATGGATGACATGTATTTGTTTTTCCTTTTTTTTTTTAAAAAAAAACTTATAATTTAACGGCATTTTAACGCTAGGGATAACAGAGGGTTATTTGACGGACTTTTTAGAAAACTCAGGGTTACCGCGCGGAATAGTCGAAACATGTGGACACCTCGTGGAATTTGCAAAACCTGAGGGTTACCTCACGAAATTCCCGAAAATATTGCTCTCCCTTTATTTTACTTTGTGTAAAATAAAACATGAGACAAAAAAATTAGCATATGCATGAGAAATCACTATTATCATTGTTGTTTGCCCTTGGGAGACTTCAATGACATAGTTACCAATCATGTCACACTAACGATCCAATGAGAAAACATCATACTGACGTCATTAGACAAAGAAGCGTCAACTATGAAAAGAATGTAACATCTATCACAATGAGTAGAGTGCATAAAGTGTGAAATAAAGTGCACAAATAAGCACTTAACATGATCAACGTCCAAAATCGTGTTAAAGCAACGAATGCACAAAAGAACAAGTGATCGAAGACATCAATATGAACATATCAGGATTGCATAAAGGATAGTTGATTGAAAATCGAATTTTGAACTGTAATATCCCTTAATTTTAGTAAGGGTATTTGGGTAATTTTCCCATCCTTCGTTCTATAATTATTTCTCTTTCAGTGGAGTTCGGATTTTCCGTAACATCCATGATGTCCGAAATAATTCTGTGAGTGGTATAAAATACATTTGATGTATTTTTCGGAACTTAAAATATTTGTTTGGATACAAACATATAATTTATGTGGTTTAAAACCCATACCAAAGCCAATTGCCCCGCCTATGCTAACACTGCCACGATACTCCCCCCCCCCCCCCCCCCCCCCCCCCCGTGTAAAACCTGTCGGGGCATTTGTCAATTCGTTGGACAGCAAGCTGCCTCTCCTTGGAGCTATATATAGAGCTCGATCGTGCAGCTCAGCCACACCATCACTCGCGTCTCTCTCCCTCTCGTCTCTCGCCATTTTTTTCCCGGTGAAACGAGACCTCCGAGCTCGCCACTGTCGCCTCTCGCCAGCTCGTCCTCCTCGGCGAGTTCCCCTGCTCGCCATCGGCGGTCGTCGCCAGCTCCCTCTGAGCTCGCCTCTCGTCTCTCCCGGCTCTCGGCGTCGACGTGAAGCTCGGCGAGCCACTATTGAATGTGGCCTTCGTCTCTGGTGTGTGTTGCGGAGGTGTCGTGGTGTCCCTCCTCCCCGCCGACGCCGCTCCACCCCTGGCGTCGACGAGCCCAGCGAAGCTCGACGAGACCCTGCGTGAAGCCTCTGTTTTTGTTGTCTGTTTGATTCGTGAAATTGAATCTTGAAGATGGTGAATAGTAGAGTGGGTCCCCCTTGTTGAATTGTGTTGTTGTTGGGCCGATTAGCCCAAAACCCTTCCTGTCCAGATTTGACCCGAAATTATTCGAGCGAACGTGATTCGCCGGATCGCGTGTGGACTCGTAATCCGTTGGAGCTATCTGAAGCTTAGGCCATATCCTCGGAAATGATATAATCAGTAATCGTCTCGTCTAGATTCATCGTCGAATCTACTCTAGGCAAGTGGCGGTTCGCTCTTGCTTATCATTCCAAATTTCCATTAATTATCAATTGCTTAATTGTTAATTAATTTGGATTGATTATTGTTCATGTCTGGAAAAGGTTTTATAAACTGTTTTGGAAAATCATATAATAGGTTGTATATCTGCTAGAACAACGCTATTATTTATGATCGCCTTGTAGGCATTTATGTGGATTTATCCTGGACTATTATTGTGCTTATACTGTTAGTTAGCACTGAATGTTAGGAACGCTATATACCTTGTGGGGGTTTAGCTGTTTCTTTATAACTCATACTTGGTGGATTTTTCCCCAGTACTTTCTCTCTGGTCATGACCATACCCTTATTCAGGGTGGGCGCACCTCGCTAGTGCCAAATCTTTCAAGGTTCATCCTTCTATATCTCTTGTGGAGAGATCTGATATCTCTTGTGTGGAGATCCGATATCTCTTGCGTGGAGATTTAAAAGCTTATAATGTAATGATCATTTTGGAATTAAATAAGATAAGTGCCCGAGTGCACATAATTAATGTACCCTGGCGAGTAGTGCAACTAAGTGATAGTGCAGCTAGGAAACTCGTCCTGACTTGAATGTAGTACGTTCTCTTTTCAATCTGGATTCGTATTATGCGGTGATTCGCAATATACGGTGAGGTTGGTCGTGAACCAAAGCATCTCAGTCAGCTTTTAAATCATTGTTGAGTGATTCTTTAAATGTTCCAGACTTGTCATATTTCCTTAAGACTCAATCTCTTGGAGTCTCTTTCGGGTCGGTCTCTATGGAGATTCAGTCTTCCAGAGTCGTCTCTTCTGCATGTCTTTTGATATATTCCAGTAGAAGTATGGTGGTTGACTATCGTTATCGGTTATTATTCGAGAAACGATGAGTCTAACCTAATACAACTACTTCGAACCACTCTGATTTGTACCCTTGCATAGTCTTTCATTAGACTAACCCACGAACATTGTTCTCTGCATGTGGGCTGGTGTCATCCGTTCGATTCGGCACATCAGATAGAACACAGATATGAGGAGACTAGATTGACTATGAAGATGACGGTTGTTTTGATGTTTTAATAATTTTAATCAGGTTAAGATCCTTGGGCACGTGATCATGGTGATCACAACTCTTTTGTAATATTTTAAGAAAGACTTCCGCTGTGTTTGATTTAACTCTGTATATTTGTCCTATTCGGGATTGGGATGTAATCCCGGGATTCATGATTTAATTAAATATTACAATGATTTTGTATCATTTGTGTTTCATGATTGTGTTTAAACCGGTAAAGCCTTGGGTGGCTTCGGTAAGGAACACCGAGGTCACTGGCGGTAATACCTTTCCAAATGGATTACGATTTGGGGGTGTTACATGAACAAGATTATTGGAACTCACAATTAAAAGCTGATATGAACAACAATATAACCCTAAAATCAAAGAAATCAAAATTGAGAGATGAAATAAGAGATATATGAAAAATTCATTCAAAATACAAATAGAGAATCGATTCAAATATGTCGTGACACGTAATACAAAGGCGAAACCAATTGCACAGAAATCACAGAGAAAGTGGAAGAGCAGGACTGGGGAAAACGAAGAACAAACTCAATACGTATTAATGTCCATCGCAATTTTGATGCGAAAAAATGAAAAAATAAAGAAGAGACCGAACAGATGAAGGACAAGGAGAAGCTTCAACAATGGCGGAAAAAAACGTCCAATTGCATGAGGAAGAAGATAATGGTGGAAAGAGATTAAAAGATGATGAAAATGTTACCAAAATATCCCTATGCTTTTAAAAATGAGATTCCTCCGAGCCATAGAATTTCTTAAATCTATTGGTTGAAATCTCTCAGCACTTAACACAATAAGATGTCTCCTCGTATAATTCATTCTCCTATATTAGTATTAGTAAAGTTTGGAGAGTGGGCCATTCTTTCTTTCTTTTAAAAAAAATGGAACTCTCGTAATAATTCCAATTGTCGAGCCTTTAAACTTTTTTTTTATATATAAATCCCTTTTTTGTATGGAATATAAATGGGGATTATTGTTTGCACCCGCAAGAAATTGTGGCGCACCCTAGTTTGGGTGCATTCGGGATGCGTCCAAACTGGGGTTTTTTTTAAAAAAAAAAAAACAATCCATTGGGCGCAACCAGAGTACGCCCAAGGTCTGGGTGAATTATTTTTATTTTGAAAAATAATTTTTTAAAGATTATTGAACCGGTTTAGGTCTGAACCGGTTGCGCCCAAATTTGTTTATATCCAATTTGAATGTCTTGTAGTTATATCCAATTTGGTTATTACTATGGTTATATATTATGATTATATCTTATAGTTATATCTATGGTTATATCATATAGTTATATACTATGATTATATCTTACAGTTATATACAATTTGGTTATATCTCATGATTATATTCTATATTTATATACTATGGTTATATCATATAGTTATATGCTATGATTATATCTTATAGGTATATCATATAGTTATATCCAATTTTGTTATTACTATATAATATAATCATAAGGATATAGCCAAATTGGATATAGCTATAAGGATATAACCAAATCACATATAACTATAAGATATAGTCATATTATATAAGTATATGATATAACCATAGTATATAACTATATGATATAATATATGATTAAGCATACTATATAACTATAAGATATAATCATAGTATATAATTATAAGATATAACCATAGTATATAACTTTAGAATATAATATAGGATATAACCATAGTATATAACTATATAATATAACCATAAGATATAATCATAATATATAACTATATAATATAACGATATGATATAACCAAATTTGATATAAGACATATAACTATAAGATATATTCATTATATAGAACTATATGATATAACCATAGTATATCTATATGATGTAATATAAGATATAATCATAATATATAACTATGAAATATAACCATAAGATATACCCATAGTATATAACTATAGAATATAACCGTAGTATATTACCATAAGACATAACCAAATTGGATATAACCATATTTATATGTGATTTTCAAAAGATATAATCATAGTATATAACTATAGGATATAACGATATGATATAACCAAATTGGATATAACTATAACATATAATCATGGTATATAACTATAGGATATAACGATATGATATAACCAAATTGGATATAACTATAACATATAATCATGGTATATAACTATAGAATATAACGATATGATATAACCAAATTGGATATAAGTCATATAAGTATAAGATATAATCATAGTATATAACTATAGAATATAACCGTAGTATATGACCATAAGACATAACCAAATTGGATATAACCATAGTTATATGTGATTTTCAAATGATATAATCATAATATATAACTATAGGATATAACGATATGATATAACCAAATTGGATATAACGATAACATATAATCATGGTATATAACTATAGGATATAACGATATGATATAACCAAATTGGATATAACTATAACATATAATCATTTTATATAACTATAGAATATAACGATATGATATAACCAAATTGGATATAACGATAACATATAATCATGCTATATAACTATAGGATATAACGATATGATATAACCAAATTGGATATAACTATAACATATAATCATTTTATATAACTATAGAATATAACGATATGATATAACCAAATTGGATATAACTATAACATATAATCATTGTATATAACTATAGAATATAACGATATGATATAACCAAATTGGATATAAGTCATATAAGTATAAGATATAATTATTGTATATAACTATATGATATAAGCATAGTATATAACTATATAATATAACCATAAACCCCAAACACCAAGACCTAATCCTAAACCCCAAGACCTAACCCTAAATCCTAAAAAACGCTACAAACCCCTTGGGCGCAACCTAGTTGCGCCCATAATTCTGGACGCAATCTAGTTGCGCCCAAATTGTGTGTGGGGTTTAGGGGTTTGTACTCGAATGGACGAAAACCCCAAACCCTAAAACACACTAAAAACCCTTGGGCGCAACCTGATTGCGTCCAAAAACCCTAAATCACAAACTCTAAAAAATAATAGAAATCCCTTGGGCGCATCCACGTTGCGCCCATTTTTATTTTTATTTTTAAAAAAAAATAAAAAAAAATTCCCTTATGGGCGCATCCACGTTGCGCCCAAGGTGAGCCAGATGTTTTTAAAAAATAAAATAAAATTGGTCATGAATCGGGTTTTTTTTTAAACCCGATTCTTTCACTTGGGCGCACCCTGGTTGCGCCCAATGAATTATTTTTTATTTTTAAAAACAAAAATCTTATTTTTGGATGCAACCAAAATACGCCCAAAAACAGGTGTGTCACCAAAAAATCCGGATGCTAACATTATACCCAATATAAATCCCTTAAACTTGAGAGATTCCTAAAAGGCGTGTGCAAACTTCCATTTTCCTTTTTCTTTTCCTGAAAGACTTCCCATTTCTTTTGCACCACGTTATCTTGTTCCGCAAGAGAAATACATCTTTCTTTTCCGATCACACCCTCCAACGTTTTCCACAATCACCATACTGCCCTTGGAAACTTCCGAAAATTCAAAAAAGGCCAGCACGCACCTCCCGAATTTCGGTCAACGTCAGCATCCTCACCCGCTGCCTCATTTAATATATATATATATATGGAGTCCTTTTGTCTGCCAATTAACCGTTCCATTAGGAAAACGAAATTAAAAAACCGAGATTTTCCCCGAATTATTGGAAGGAGAAAGATGATGAGTCGTTCGCGCAGCGCGTCTAGAGCGGTCAACTTGATGTGGACCATGGCCGGCCCGAGGTACTTCACGGCTGTTGCCGCCCGATCATCTGCATCGGCGGCGAACTTGCTTAATGGAAGTTCTGGTTTCCTTAATGAAGGAAGATCGGCGTCTGTTCCCAGCACCGGCGGCGATTTTCAGGTACGTGCTCTGGCTGCGTTTGTAAAAATGCCTGTGAGGTATAAGAGCACGGCGACGGTGAAGGGGATTCCAGACGGCGAGAAGACGGTGAAGGAAGAGGAGGAGAAGAAGGCTGCCACCGGCGGTGGCAGTGATGGCAAGAGGATCATTAGCTATTGGGGAGTTGTTCCCAGGAAGCTTGTAAAGGAGGACGGGACGGAGTGGAAGTGGAATTGTTTCATGGTAAGTAATCGATGTTTTAGAATTGGAATATTGAGGTTGAGATATACTCCGTATTATCTATCAATTGCTCTCGATCTACAGATTTTTCTTGTTCTTCTTCTTGTCCTTGTCGATTGTGTTTGCGCTTGATCTGAACCTGTATTTGATTTTTGCTTGATCGCTGGATTTGGTATGCGAAGCCATGGGAGACTTACAAGTCAGATACGTCCATAGATCTGAACAAGCACCACGTGCCCGCGACGCTTCTGGACAAGCTAGCCTATTGGACCGTGAAGTCTCTCCGTTGGCCTACCGATGTGTTTTTCCAGGTCATTACTAAACCTCCTTTCAGAACTTTTGGTGTGTTTTCCTTGCTTCGATTTTTTCTGTTTTGAGGGCCTACCTTTATATGATCTTGATGCCAGATTATTGATCTGTTTTTTTTTTAAAAAAAAATTTGCTTAAGTGGAACATCTAAAGAACAATGATCGGAACTTAGGAGGAGCTACTGTTATGTGGTGGGGACGAGTCTTAATTAGCTATGTTGATGTTCTATAACAACTTTTTGGGAAACTATGCGCTGATCCCTTAGAACACAGTACGGATCATCTGATATGAAGAATCGAATTTTAAGATTCCTGTCTATCAAAATTGCAGGAAAGACTATAGTTTATAAATTGGCTGGTAATGTTACAGTTTGACCAGACTGAAAGTCCTTGTAACTAGTCAGCTTATCCTTTTTCATATGAATCATATTAAATCCGGTCCCTGATCATAGCTAAGTTAATTTTTGCCACCAATCATGGTCATGGATATTCAGATCAAGAACAGAATAAATGGAGCAAATTGTTGTAGAAAAATGTGTTCAATCTTCTCTGAGTTGATTATCTAGGGAAACACAGTATTTCCCAATTGCATTATCAACCTCCCAATTTCTTTTCTGATCTTTGTGGTGCCAACTCCAGAGGAGATATGGATGTCGTGCAATGATGCTAGAGACTGTAGCAGCGGTGCCAGGCATGGTAGGAGGGATGCTCTTGCACTGCAAGTCTCTCCGAAGCTTTGAGCAGAGTGGCGGCTGGATCAAAGCCCTCCTCGAAGAGGCTGAGAACGAGAGGATGCATCTCATGACTTTCATGGAGGTCTCGAAGCCCAGGTGGTACGAGAGGGCGCTCGTCTTCGCTGTCCAGGGCGTCTTCTTCAACGCCTACTTCGCCGCCTACATCCTCTCCCCGAAGCTGGCTCATCGAGTTGTGGGGTACTTGGAGGAGGAGGCAATCCACTCTTACACCGAATTCCTCAAGGAGCTCGACAACGGAAACATTGAGAATGCACCAGCCCCCGCCATTGCCATCGACTACTGGCAGCTGCCTCCTGATGCCACCCTCCGGGATGTGGTGATGGTAGTCAGGGCCGACGAGGCTCATCACAGGGATGTCAATCATTTTGCATCCGTGAGTACTTCTCCTTGAACATCTTAATTCACATCCAGTGTGTTCTTTGTTATGGATTGAGTTTACTTTGTTTAGAAAAAACGTTTCTCTGGTGCTAAACTTATTGTGCATTTTCACTGTTATGGTGGATGAATGACTGAATGCAGGATATTCACTATCAAGGCAGGGAATTGAAGGAAGCCCCTGCCCCAGTTGGCTATCACTGAAGGTCTTCAAAGAAGTGGCCATGAGTTTTGGGAACCAAATAAAGCAGAGTTTAAAATGTGTTGCTGATATTAGATTGTATAGGTGTCATATCTGAATTGATGCGTCTCGAATGAAGTAGTGCAACCTGCTACGTTTGCTGAGACTTTGTCCTCCTTTCACCGCCGGATTTTGTAATAAAAATGGAACTGCTAAATCTACATGTCTTTGCTGATTTATCCGCTTCGTGTCTTCATTGTTTGGTGTTGATAGTAAATGACAAAAGCTAATGCACAAATATATGTTATTCTGATACAGCAATGTCTCCTAGATGATCGGGTGGAGAAAGCTAGAAATTGAAAGGACAAATTGGTGGTGTAGGGTACGTACCAACATTATACTCACGAGGTTGTTCATGTGCTTATTCAACGCCCATTTGAACTCTGAAGAAGATTAGTTCTTCCAAAACGTCTTCACATCGAAGAGGAACGCTTCGATAAAACGAAAGTTATGGTAAAACGAAAGTATTAATCTGGAGCGTTGGATTGATGGTGATGGATGGTTGGATGATTGGGCCTTATAATAGATATGATATGGGTATATCCACCAAATATACTCTAATAAGACAATTATTTATTTTTTAATTAGGAAAATATAATAAATAAGGTTATTAGATGAGAGAGAAAACACAATATTTTCTCTTTCCTAAAACCGTCCCATTCTGCTGATAATTTTCTTCTTCTTCAACGATTTTTCAGCATTCATGAATATCGATCACGTCTTTATGAATATCGTTCATGCGCTTATGAATATCGTTGGATGTGAATATTTCCACTTAAAACATGAATATCACCACTTGTATTTTTCAGCGTCCTAATGCTTTGCAAATTCGTAGATTTGTAAATTTGTTCTTGTTACTTTTGTCATTGTTTCTTGAATATCGTTCATGTTTGTATGAATATCTTTGTTTAATATGTGGATATCACCAATTAAAGACATGAATAACACAACTTAAAATATGAATATCATCACTTAATAATATATAAATAACATAATCAATTACATCATGAATATCATTCTATATTAGTATGAATATCATTACGTTTCACCATGAATATCATAACCCAAACAAAAAATAATCACTTCACACTAACACAGATAGTTATACACGGAAAAATATACATGAACATCAGTATTGATTACATGAATATTAGGAATGACAAACATGAATATCACTATTACGCAATGACTTATGCTTTTTTAGACGAGCAAGAAGCTTCAAACGTCTCTTCGTCGGTGCAACAGTTAAGCCTGAAAACAATGTTGAATATCAACAACATCATAGTTAAATATCACATCATAAAATTTGAATATCAACTACTCAGATCATGAAACGTACATACAACATGAATATTAAAAGCATTTGTATGAATATCACATTAAACAATTTGAATATCAATTGCAAACAGTACAAACAACACCATCAACAAGCAATTTGAATACCATAATAGTGATATTCATTCCATATGTGATGATATTCACGTATTTTGTACGCATAGTCATACAAGTAAGTAGTCGATATTCATAAAACATTGTCGATATTCAGAGTTTAATTCGCACATAATGATTATTCAGAGTTAAGGTGAATATTACATCATAAATATCAAATACTCAACGCATGAAACCTACATCCAATATGAATATCAAAAGCATTAATTTGTATGAATATCACATTAAACAATTTGAATATCAATTGCAAACAATACAAACAACACCTCAAAATACCAAAACTGATCCAACATGAATATTAACAACATTATAGTGAATATCACATCATAAATTTAAAATATCGACTACTCAACGCAACCTACATCCAACATGAATATTAACAACATTATAATGAATATCACATTATAAAATTTGAATATCAACTACTCAACGTATGAAACTTAAATCCAACATAAATATCAAAAGAATATATATGAATATCACAACAAACAATTTAAATATCATATATGTTCATGTTTATCTTTCAATTAAAAAACAGATAGGTTCTAAGTATTGATCCAATTTGATCAAGAAAGAACAGTTCTTTGACTGATATTCAAAAGACTCATTCATCCTTCAATTCAAGTATCACATGCAACAATATTGCATACTATGAAATTATAGAATAACTGGGTTACATGATCACTATCTCCAACACTGTACAATAGGCAGTGACGAAGACTCATTCATCCTTTTTGAAATCGGTATTAAGATATGTGTACCATCTGTTTGATAAAATGTTTCACAGAGAAAAATATATATAACTAAATTAACACACAAAAATAATATTACACAACCAATACAAAACCCCAATTTTCAAAAGTGGCTAACCTTCTTCTGCACTGTCTTGTTGTCTTATCCTTGAAATTGGATGCAATTATCGTCCAGCTGTCAATATGATTTCATACCCACATCTTAATTAGGCTGATATTCAACATCTCCGGCGAGGCCCCATTTGCATTTTAGGGATAAAGAGATGAAGACGGCACAAGCGAAATCAGGCTGATATTCACCTAAAAAATAGAATATGAGTGCAAGGAAAGGCCTTTTAAAACCACTAATCTAATTCAATCATCACCAAATCGCCAATTACAGACCTCTTGCTCAAATCCTTTAGAACTTTCATAACTAAAAGCAAATAGAGGGAAAATCGGAAGGGAGATTAGAAGCTTACACACTGAAGGTGCCGAAGACAGTGTCGTTGGCAGATCTGTAAGCAGATTCGAGATCGAAGCCCAAGCTGGCATCCGAGGCGTCTTCAGTAGATCTCGCCGCCGCATAGGAGTTCCAGTCAGTCAGCACCGATGACGCCGGCTGGGAGTTTGCCGATTCGTCGCCGCCGGTGAATCAAATCGAAGTTGGGGAGAGTGGATGACGATGACGGAGAGAGTCAAAGCGAAGTTGGGGAGAGTGGATGACGATGACTGCAAGACGAACCCGGGGAGACGACTCGAGAGGTTGAAGACGAAGAGAGAGTAACCGCGAGATCATGTGAATGGGAATATGGAAAGTGAACGATGTTGGTAAATCAAATCTCAAAAATCATCGTAATTTGGATAATCAGGTGTGTGCATACTATTATATAATATGTGCACTCTTTTATATCTAATCTGAGTTATTGATTTGGATTTAATCTAAAAACTCTTATTTATACTTCCATTTTATTCTAAAAAACTGTTTCACCAAAACTAATATCCTCATCAAAACAACTAACTCACCCAATTACTAATTTATAAAGATGAAAGCTATAATATAATTTTGTCTGTACTAGTGTTAATAAGCCTAAAGGAAATTTTAACATGGTTTTTTAGGTAAATATAATAAAAAATTTGAAAAAGACTAAAAGACCCAACAAGAGTCCTAAGATTTAGTCCAATTTCGGAACCGTACCATGCTGATAGAAATAAGGGACTGTTTGCCCTCCATTTTTTTTGCCTTGATTTGCACAAAAACGTCATTTCGCCCTAAACCCAAACACGCCCCAAGCCCCTCCTGGCGTGTTAGTGCCACATGGAGTGTGCTGATTCGCGTGCGCTCGCGCGTCTGATGCGCGCCGCGTGGCACGTCACGGACGGCCATGATTTATTCCTGGACGTCTGTTATTTAAAAAAAATGATTTATATAAAAATTGGATGGTTAAAAAAAATCATAATTCTAATTATATTTTTCTCTATCTATGGACATCCATTTTGGATATATCTCGCTGATGGCATCTACCCGCCTTGGGCGACATTTGTTCAATCAATTTGTCTACCCCAAGGTGATTGAGCCAAGTTGTTTGCCCAACACCAATAGTATGTTCGTAAAGATGTGAAGAGGGCATTTGGAGTGTTATAATCTCGATTCGCAATAGTTTGTCAATCAGTACTCTCTTGGAATTTTGGAAAGCTTGGAAGGATAATGAGGACTTGCATCATTCTACATAATATGATCGTAGAAGATGAATGAGATTCTTACACCCATCATGGATACGAAATCCCACAATTCGGTGAAGGAGTAATTGGAGAGACTGTGATACCCCGTATTTTTGTAAGGTTATTTTGGGAATTATGGAATTTTCCCGAGTACCCGTTGTGTACGTCGGATTTAATTCAGGTAGCTTGAGACATTCTGTAATGTGCTCTATATCTGTAATATTTTTCTCAATGAAATAATATACAGACAAGGTGCCTTGAATTTTAAATTGTCGTTCGCGTACGATAATTTTTATCCCGGTTTATCGTCAAGCTCGTTCAAAGCCGAATGGGCGGGAAAAGGGAAAAACGGCGACCGCCGTTCAGAAACGGAGACCGCCGTGGTTGGGCTCGAGGAGTCAGCTTGTCAGCTTCCAGCTGGCCGCGACAGACCTGGAAACGGCGACCGCCGCGTGCCCGCCGCAGGCAAAATTACGGCGACCGCCATGATTGTCCAGTGGGCTTTGCCCGATGGTCGCCGGCGTCGTTCGAGGCGCGCCGTTGCGTCGGTTGCAGCGTCTGAAGGCTTGCAGCTCAATCCTTGGGGTTTGCCTATAAATAACAGAGCTTGGGCATGGGTTTTGGGTCATCTACAACCCCGAATCGCTGCCAAATTCGCCTCTCGCCGGAGTTTAGTTTTCGCCGGTTTTCTTGTGCTCGCCGGAGGTCTCGCCGGTGTTGCCTTGGTGTGTTTCCAGAGTGCCTTTGTGAAGCTTTTGGTTAGCCTTGGAGGTTAGAAGCCAAAGCAAGTCGAAGGAGGCCAAACCGCTCGTGTTTTGGGGTGAGTTTTCTCTCGTTTCAGTCGGTCGTGTTCTTCACGGCGACCGCCGCCAGTGCCCAGAACGCCTTCGTGGCTTTGGCTTGGTCGGTTGTCGTCGTGGCGTCGTTCCTTTCGTGTTCTTTCGCCGTGTTTAGATTCATACTGTTTATGTCGGATCTAACTTAGGGTTCCTTTCATGGGTCGACTCGAAGGTCGTTGTGTTGTCCGAGCTGTACCGCGTCGAGCCCGGAATCCAGTGTCGTCTTTAGACTATTCTGCGGAGTAAGGCAAGTGGCGGTTCACTCTTGCTCTTTCGTTCCATATTTACATTAATTATCAGTAGTTTATCTGAGTAATTAATCTGGAATGAATATTCTGTTTGTCTGGAAACGGTTTTGATAAACTGTTTTGAAAATCATATAATAGGTTGTATATCTGTTAGAACAACGCTATTATCTGTGATCGCCTTTCGGGCCTTTATGTGGATTTATCCTGTAAATGTTGTGGTGCTGTAACTGTTTAGTTAGCACTGTTAGATAGGAACGTTACTCGGACTCTGTCCAGTCGTCTCTTTATAATCTAGTATCGGGATGGCTCGTCCCCATCTGGTACTATTCTAAGATCATGATCGGTCTCTTACACATGTGTGTAGAGACAGGACACTTAGCTGGTGTCACAAACCTTTCGGTATACGTCACTCTCGACGAAACGTATACTAAGATGTGTCGTCCCATTGGTGGGGTACACATGTAAAAGTCTATAACGTGATGCGTGTTTTGAAACATAAATCAGATAAATGCTACCTTGACGCACATAATTAATACACCTTGGGCGAGTAGTGCAGCTAAGTTCAGTGCAGCTAGGAAAACTCGTCTTGACTTGAATGTAGTACGTTCTCTTTCCAATCTGGATTCGCTGTAGGCGATGAGGTCGGTCGTGAACCGAAGCATCTCAGTCAGTTTTAAATCATTGTTGAATGATTCTGTAATATTCCAGATTTGTCATTACTTCCTTAAAGACTCATTTCAGTTGGAGTCTTCTTTCGAGTCGTTTTCTGTGAAGATTCAGTCTTCCAGAATCTTCTCTTGTGCATACCTCTTGTTTATTCCAGTAGGAATATGATGGTTGACTACCGTTATCGGTTATTATCCGAGAAGCGATGAGTCTAACCTAATATGACTGTTTCGAACCATTCTGCTTTATTCCCTTGCTAGTCTATTCATTTAGACTAACCAACCAATATTTTTCCCTTGCATGGTTGGCTGGTGTCATCCGTATGATTTGGCACATCAGTTAAGAAGTAGCTCAGAAGATTAGAAAGACTATGAAGTCGGCGGTGATTTTTGAATGTTTTAATTATTTCTTTAATCAGGTTATGATCCTTTGGACAATAACTCCGATTGTAACTTACTTTCTTAGTCTTCCGTTGTGTTTGATTAAACTATGTTTTGACCTATTCGGGATTGGGTTGTAATCCCGTAACTCTCGTTTCCTCAACAATGTTATGTTTTGGAATTTAATGCTTGGTCTTTGTGTATCAATTGCATTTCATAAATTGTATTTTTTTTTGGTAAAGCCTTGGGTGATCTCGGTAAGGAACACTGGGGTCACTGGCGGTAATACCTTTCCAAAAGGGTTAAGTTTTGGGGGTGTTACAGAGACTGCATCGGTGGATAACCCGGATTGGACATACTCCAACGATAGACCGGAGATTATGAACAATTCATTTATTACAAGGAGGGCTCAAATTTAGGATAGAACTATACATTAGAGACTGAAGGAAGATTTGAAGAAACACATTTGGGACCTTCATGGCAATAATTAGATTGTTTTGGTGTTATGTGTTGTTTTTTATTATTAAGTCATGTAGCGTATGATGTTTGTCGTTAGATTCGGTCATTTGCTTTAGTTTATGTTGTTTTTACGTGTTGTTGTGTATTTTCTTAAATTATGCATCGCTTTTGTTGATTTTAATATCAATGTATGTTTGTCGTTAATTTCATTTGATTTTTAATATTCGTTCTTAATTTTAAATAAATAGTATAACAAAATAATTAAATTAAAGTAACATTAATAAATTTTATGTATGACTTTTTTAAATATATTAATTTTTTAATTTAGTATAATAAGGGGTATAATTGTAATTTTATAAAATAAATGATTTATTGGTAATTTAATGTAGAAAATGGATATAACTGTAATTTAAACTAAAGCTAAAAACCTCTCCTAAAAACTCCTAATAAAACATTACACCTAGGGGCTTTTAGCAATTAATTCACCCAAAAACTCCCTAAAAAACCCACCCTAAAAGCCTCAATAAAGTTGCTCTAAGTGGGGATATATTATCCTATATACTTACTCCGTGTCAAAATAATTGTCTTTCTAGCCTTAATTTTTTGTCTCAATATACTTGTCATTTTAGTATATTTTACATATACTTTATATATATGTCCTTATAGTTTTTTAACACTTTTTAATAAATGAGAGAAGAATTGTTATTAAATTATATTGGAAAAGTAATAAAATAAAATAATAAATAGAGACATATTTATATATTTTATATTCTCCTTAATATATGTACAATTGTCCAAAAAGACAAATATATTGATACAGAGGAGGAAGTATAGTTCATAGCAACTTATCATATGATAGAGAGTTGTATGCTTTCATTGTGTTAAGCAATGATCTCTCAAGACCCTCTTCGGTTCGGCGCAACGATTAAATAACAGACATAAGCCGCTTTTAGTTCCCGTACAGAATATGTATTAAGAATGGTTGTTCAAAATCGGCTCGGACGGACCGGACTGGACCGGTGAAATTCCGGTCCGGTCTCCGGTCCAAGGTTTTCCCTTAATCCGGTTCCGGTCCGGTCCGGTCCAAATCCGAAAAAAAATCGGTCTGGATCGGTGGATCGGATTTTTAATTTTTATATAATTTTTTTTGAGATTTATATGTATTTTTTTATAGATATTTTTTTAATTTGATAAGTTAAGAGTATATATGTTTTATAAATATTTTTTTTAGATTTTAAATAAGATTTTTTTTTTAAATAAAGTCCGGTTCAATTCAGTTTTAGACCGGACCGGACTTATTCGGTCTGGTCCGATCTTCGGTCCAACATTTTCAAAAAATCCGATCCATCGGATCGGATGAACACCCCTAGTATTAAGAAATCAGGTTGTGTGGTACTTAATACGTGCTATTTGGTTAGATGATAATAATCAAATAAAGGTTTTGAATGGAATCCTTGGCCACCGTTGCACCACCATCTTTCCCCTTCCTAATGGATCTCTTGTTTACACGTACCACTGTTCTAATCCCTTTGTTTCCCTTCCTCTTCCCACCAACGACTAGTGTAGATGGAGATCCGTAGCTAGGAGAAGGATACACAAACTAGGGAAAATAATTGTCTTACCCTCAGGGTTGTCCACCCTTATGAGCTGAGCACCTAAAATTAATTTAAACATTAATCATTCATGTTGACTTGTCTACTTTTTTGTCATCTTTCTATATATTTTTTTTTTTTCGAAACTTCTATATTTTTTATATGCATTGGAAATTTGGAATGGAACAATGGAATGTGAAAACCGACATAGCCAACACAATCTCAAGTTCGTCAGATTCAACCAATCGAAGCTTCGCAAGACAAAGAAATGAAAAGAACACAAGAACACAAGAGATTTGTTGACGCAGTTCGGGGAAATCCTACTCTGCGGAGCCTCAGGAGGGGAGGTTCACCCAATATGCACTAAAGAGATTCAGAGTCTATAGAAGGTTACATGCACAAGAACGGCAAAACCAAAAACAGAAAACCAAAGCACAAACACATCACGACAGAGAAGACTAGAGAAGCAGAAAGAAGATCTCGAGAGTCTTTGGTTTTTTTCTCAAAGCCAAAGGACTACTCAAACACAAAAGAAGTCGTCGCTAGGAGTCACGCGCCGCCGAGAAGACCAACGCGCCACCGACACTCTTCTCTCTCTCTTTCTCTCTCCTCTCTTTCTCTCTGAATCGCCACAAATGGATTAGCTTCTGATGAAACCCAAGGAGCTGAGAAAGGGAGCTTATAAAGCAACATCTTCAAAGCTGGGCTTCAGTGAAGAGATGGGCCACGACTAGCAACATATCAGAGTTGGGACCATTAACCCAAGCCTTCCATCCGAGCCAATAAATGGCTACGGGGTTGCTCGGTTTAAGTGAACCCAAACCGACCCAATTACACTTAAGTGAACCCGGTTCACTGTTAATGGATTCTACACATTACAAGTACATGATATACCAATTCTATATGAAACAACCAGGCTTGGATTATACAGACATAACAAATGCCCCCTTAATCCCCAGTTTCGTTATTCCTCCTAAACCTCCTAAGTGCATCCAGGGATCCTCTCCTGTCCGTCGTCGGTCTCTGCCCACACCTCAGTGAACATCATAGATGTGGAGTGATTTTCTGCAAAATACAAACTTATTAGTAGGCACTATTTTTGTACCAAAGTCAGCAGGATTCACATCACCTAAGATTTTCTTCACAATGATTTCTTGATTCTCAACTTTATCTCTTATAAAGTGGAACCTGACATCGATATGCTTAGTTCGTTCATGATACACAAGATCTTTACACAGGTATAAAGCACTGGCTATCCATGTTGAGCACAGGGAGATATGCCTTACCCTCAATCTCTTGTAAGATACCTTTCAACCAAGTAGCCTCTTTAGACGCCTCAGTTGCTGCAATATATTCAGCTTCTGTTGAAGATAAAGCAACAATTGATTGCTGTTGAGATTTCCAGGAGATATAATTTCCTGCCCAAGTATAGAAGAAGGTTGTAGTTGATTTCCTGTTGCCCTTATTACTGGCATAGTCAGAGTCAACAAAGCCTTGCATCTCAGTCCTCGAACTATGCTCAGCATAAGTGAGGCCTATATCTTTTGTGCCAACTAAGTATTTCAGCATATACTTCATAGCTTGCCAGTGTTTGTCACTAGGGTTAGACATGTACCTACTAAGAACACTAATAGCAAAAGCAAGGTCTGGTCTAGTACATAACATAGCATACATGACTGACCCTACTGCTACATCATAAGAAACATTTTCCATTTTCTGTTTATCAATGTCAGAAACAGGACAATCATGCTTAGAAAACTCAAGATGCCCACCTAAGGGGATAGGTACAGGACTAGCAGTACTCATAGCAAATCTATCAAGTACTTTAGTCATGTAATCAGATTGGGACAGGTTGATGGTCTTATTTTTCTTGTCCCTAATGATATTAACACCCAATATTTTTTGTGCAGGACCAAGGTCCTTCATATCAAAGTGTTTTTGCAAGTCATTTTTGACACCAGAAATAGAAACCTTAGAACTGTTAATAAGAAGAATGTCATCAACATAAAGCAGAACATACAAGGCATTTTTGGTCTTCACAGATTTCAAGTAAAGACATGTATCATATTGACTTCTAGTAAAGCCCAAGGACCTTATACAAGCATTGAATTTCTTGTTCCATTGCCTATGAGTCTGTTTGAGCCCATAGATGGACCTTTTTAATAGGCATGCATGTTTAGGTTTAGTTTTATCAACAAAGCCCTCAGGCTGCCTCATATATATGATCTCATCCAGGTCACCATGCAAGAAAGCTGTTTTAACATCCATTTGTTCTAATTCCCAATCATACACAGCAGTCATAGCAAGCAAAAGTCTCATTGTTTTGTATTTAACTACTGGAGCAAAGATGTCATTGTAATCAAATCCTTCCTTTTGGGTAAAGCCCTTAGCAACAAGTCTAGCTTTATACCTAGGAGGATCATTACTATCATTTCCATCTTTCAATTTATAAATCCACTTGCAATCAATGAGTCTAGCTTTAGCAGGTTTAGAAACAAGAGTCCATGTGTTATTAACATGCATTGATTGTATTTCTTCATGCATGGCTTTAATCCAGTCATTAGCATGGGAACAGTTTATAGCTTATTCATTTGTGTCAGGGGTATAATTCTTCACAACATTGGCAACCAAGAAAGCAAACTCAACAACTTTGTCATAACTCTCAACCATATTAGCATCAAATTGCAATCTTCTATTAGGAATCCTAATTCTAGGTTCCCTGTCTCTAACAAGTTGATAGTTAGTTAAGTCATGCACAACAAGAGCATTCAAATTAGAATTATCATGCATAGACACACCAGAATCAACATGATCATTTATTTCATTTTTCAGAATTCAGGTTGTCATTCAGTGCATCAGAAGACTCAACATCTAATTGGTTAGAGTGACTTACTGCCCCACCAATTTGGTGAGTTTGTGGTTCCATTTCCCCAGAATTGCAAGTAGTATGTGTGTGAGAATTATTGGGACTCCCTGAAGAGGTTTCCTCAGCTTGGGAGTGACCTATGTCGAACTCCTCTTCATCCACCTCCAGTGGGATATTGTTGTCAAAGAATTGTCCAGTTGGAATTCCAACTCTAGGCTCAGAAAATTGGGTAGCTGTATTCTCAACAATGGACATTAGTTTTGACTTAAAATGAAACTCATCCTCATTGAATGTGACTGACCTGGATTTTATAACCTTGTAACCTTTAGGTTGTATAAGGAGTAGTTTATATCCCTTTACACCATCAGGGTAACCTAGCATAACACACTTTTGTGCTCTAGGTTGTAGTTTACCCTAGGAAATTTGGGCATAAGCACTACAACCAAAGGGCCTTAGGTGTGCTATGTTAGGTTTCTTGCCAGTCCACATTTCTTGTGGAGTTTTAAATCCAATTACAAAGGAAGGAGATCTATTTATGAGGTAAGTAGCTGTTATCTCATCCTCACCCCATAATGACCCTCTCATCCCTGCACTTATGAGCATACACATTGCTTTTTCAAGCAAGGTTCTGTTCATCCTCTCTGCAGTACCATTCTGCTGAGGGGTGATAGGGACAGTGAGGTGTCTTTTAATACCATGCCTTTTACAGTACTCATCAAAGATAGCATTGCAGAATTCTAGACCATTATCAGTTTTAAGACATTTCACTTTATGTTCAGATTGACTTTCAACCAAAATTTTCCAATTTTTAAAGTTTTCAAAAGCCTCATCTTTGGTCCTTAGTAAGTAAACCCATACTTTTCTGGAGTAGTGATCTATTAGAGATATAAAATATCTTCTACCTCCAATAGTCTCTACTTGGGCAGGTCCCCACAAGTCAGAATGAATGTACTCAAGGGGCCTGCTAGCAGTGTAGGTTGACTTAGGAAAACTGTGAGCAATCTTTTTACCCAATATGCAGGTTTCACAAAACTTCAAATCATGCAGTTTTTTTATCAATCATGCCATTTTTATGCAGGTAATGTAAACCTTTATTGCCTATATGACCAAGTCTAGCATGCCAAGTTCTAGTGTGATCTAAGTCATCATCTCTTTTACTCACAGTAGAGACATTAAGTTCAGGAGAAGCTTGTACATAGTACAATCCTCCTTTCTTAATGCTCCTTATAAGGACTGTTCCATTTCTGATAACATCCCTTATACCATGGTGAGTATTGATGTGACAACCTAAATCATCAAACATGGATTCAGAAAGCAGGTTCCTCCTTAAATTAGGAACCCACCTCACATTCTACAAAGATCTAACCTTCCCATCATGTATTTTTAAAGGAACCCTACCAATACCCTTTATAGCCAATGAAGTATGATCACCCAACATGACTTTGCCCTCATTTATTACATCCAAAGATTCAAACAACCCTCTATGAGGGGTAGCATGCATTGTGCAACCAGAATCAAGAATCCAAGAAGAGGTATCATCATCATTACAAACAACCATCAAAAGCTCATCAGAATATTGAGTACATCATTCACACACATTAGAGAAGCCATAATCCTTTTTATCTTTATTTTTCTCATCTCTAGCCTTTTTATGACAGTCTTTGACCCAGTGCCCTTCTTTGTTACCGTAGTGACACTTAGAATTTTTCTTGTCATCATTAGCCTTTTAAGAATTATCTTTCTTAGGCCTTTTCTGAAATTTCTTTTTGCTTTTACCCTTAGCCATCATGACTTCAGCTTTAGTCTCAGTTTTTGACCCATATTTAGTCTTAAACACTTTAAGAGTCTCATTTTTCTGAATAATAGACTATGTTATCTTAGTCATAGTCAGAGTATCCCTACCATATTGGATAACATCTTTCAAAGTATCAAACTGAGCAGGTAAAACATTCAGCAGAAGAACAACTTGATGTTCCTCTTTAATTTCATCATCACATCTTTTTAAGTATTGAGTCATTTTCAAGAAGATGTCAAAATTCTCATGCACAGTCAAAGCCACATTCATTTTGAAGGTAAACAACTTGCACATAGGGGAAATTCTACTAGGCAAAGACTTAGACATATAGATATCATCTAAAGCATTCCAGTGAGCCTTAGGTTGAGTATGACTTACAACCTGACGAGCCACGTCGTCAGTTAATCTTATCATAATCTCAGAATGATCTAAGTCTTGAGTATATTTTATCTCAGCATTGGTGGTCCCTTTGAGCCACACCTCAGAGATTGCCTTGTAGCATTTTTCTTTTATTAAAATGGCCTTCATTTTAACCTTCCACATTGCATAGTCAGAATTGCTATCAAATGGCTTCAACTTCATGTTTTCTGCCATTTATAACTCCTGGGAACAACACAGAAGCAATGTTAGGAAAATAAATGGAAATAGAAAAACAACTAAGCAGAGACACACAAATCTCAACTAAACACAGAGAAATCAGGTCACAGCAAAGTTCCCAAAAGGTCAACTTCTTAAACCAGAGTCAAGAAAAGCAAGCAGGGAACAAGGAGATCTTGCTCAACACACAAAAGTCAAGTAACAAGATAATCCACCAGATCACAACAGAATCAAGAGCCCGAATGCAACAAACGAGAAACTCAAGAATCTAAACAAAACCAAGAACTCAAAAAATTACTTAGAGATAACCAGAAATGAGCAATAGTTGTGAGAACCCTAATATTTCACACTTTCACAAATCCAGTCTCAAGTAATCATCAACAGTTTCTCAGTTTCACACAAGTAGCCACAAATCATCAAAAGTTGCATGCAAGAGCAAAATTAAGGTTTACAACGGAAGCAGTCAAAGGAAACAAATAGCAAGGCTCTGATACCACATTGAAAACCGACATAGCCAACACAATCTCAAGTTCGCCAGATTCAACCAATCGAAGCTTCACAAGACAAAGAAACGAAAAGAAGAGAAGAACACAAGAGATTTGTTGACGCAGTTCGGGGAAACCCTACTCTGCGGAACCTCAGGAGGGGAGGTTCACCCAATATGCACTAAAGAGATTCAGAGTCTACAGAAGGTTACATGCACAAGAACGGAAAAACCAAAAACAGAAAACCAAAGCACAAACACATCACGACAGAGAAGACTAGAGAAGTAGAAAGAAGATCTCGAGAGTCTTTGGCTTTCTCTCAAAGCCAAAGGACTAGTCAAACACAGAAGAAGTCGTCGCTGGGAGTCATGCGCCGCCGAGAAGACCAACGCACCACCGACACTCTTCTCTCTCTCTTTCTCTCTCCTCTTTTTCTCTCTGAATCGCCACAGATGGATTAGCTTCTGATGAAACCCGAGGAGCTGAGAAATGGAGCTTATAAAGCAACGTCTTCAAAGCTGGGCTTCAGTGAAGAGATGGGCCACGGCTAGCAACAGATCAGAGTTAGGCCCATTAACCCAAGCCTTCCATCCGAGCCAATAAATGGCTACGGGGTTGCCCGGTTTAAGTGAACCCAAACCGACCCAATTACACTTAAGTGAACCCGGTTCACTGTTAATGAATTCTACACATTACAAGTACATGATATACCAATTCTATATGAAACAACCAAGCTTGGATTATACAGACATAACAGAATGTTTTTAATTAATTGGATCTCCAAATTTTATTTTATTTTATACATGGAAATGATTTCGTTCAACAGAATTTTGGGATTGAGTTGATTAAGTGATTATACAATTAAAAACTGTATAAATAAATATATATGTATTTTTGCTTAGAATTTTAGACATAGTTAAATTTATCAAAGTTGGAGTTACTTTTCTCTCGATATATAATATCATACCTATCTTTTTCCAATTCAAAAGAAGGATAAAATAAAACATATGCTGAATCTTTTTCACTTTAATTTAATTATTTTTAAAAATAGGTACTTAATTATTAATATCATGGATTTACACAAATTTTAGGTCATTAAAATAAATGAACTTAAAGCCATTAGCAAAGTGACTCTTCAATGTAGGGGAATTAACACATAATATTTTCACCCTAAGAGTGCTCCTCACATGAGTATTTTTCTATATATATTATGTATACATATATATATATATAAATGTATATTTAGATGTATTCTTGTGGCGACAAAAATATGTACCACATACAATTGTTGATGACGACGGTGAGAACTGCAACTCCGACAAGCGTAAGCTCCCTTCGGTCATCTTTTTGATGCCCTGCGCATAGAGAAGAAAGCCAAAGGCAGGATTTTGTCCCCGTTTCACCTCCAATGCTAGAATCAGAACTATATTTTGTTATATTGAATGACATTAATCACCTCTATTTAAAGTGTAGAGTTACCTCCAATTAATATCTTTTTAGCCAAGTAATATCTTTTCTATTAAGATAAGTACAATAATTACTCATCTTAATTATGAATATTAATAATATATAAAGATATACAGAATATCAATTAACTCTTTTACCTTCACAATTCTATTTCTTAAATAGGTATGATCCTTAAACTCGTTTGTGCAGGAACACAGGATAAATGTTGTTGTTATAAACGGAAGATACGATAAAAGTAATGTAATTACAAACAAATTTATTACTTAATATCTAAAAACGTGTCGTGAGAATAATATAAATCATCATTATGTTGAGTGTCATCCTAATTTTTTTTTTCTTAAGCAACAATGTCATTCTAGTAGGAATTTGATTAGTCAATAAATATATATATTATATTTTCCTAAAATATAGATTTATCATTTAAAAATACTAATTGGAACTATTTATTTTGTATGGAAATTAATTGAGGTGTCCATTGCTCCAAAACTCTACTTTAAATGTTTATAGATGTATGGAATGTTAGTTACATAAAGTTTGAAATAATATGTATCAAGACTAATGTAATTGGTACAACTTCAAATGTAAGATATATGTAAGTCGTATCTTTATATAATATTGATGCAATAAATCACGTAAAGTTTGAAAAAACAAAGCATAACTCCGTCTTGAAGATCAATGAAAGTCAATTTTTGCGCAACTTCAAATATAATGTTACATAATTCATAATATTATATCTTATTTTGTGATGTATCACTAGATTATTCATTCTTCTTAGAATTAATAATCTGCATATACTAGTGTGATCCTACACGACTTATATTTGTTTTATCTTACTTAAAGTAAGATATATCACCTCGATGTAACATATATAATTAAATTTCATTTTCACGAGTGATTCTCACGATCATACACAATTTACTTAAAGTAACATATACTTAACATTCATGTGTATTAAAAGGATCTCGTATTACTCCAAGGTGATAAAAAAATCTCTAAGTTATATCTATATTTTTCATATTAAAATATACAATATATTTAATTTTATATTACCTAAAATTTTTAACTATCCGAAACAATAGAAGTTTGTCTATTATTGAGTATTACTCCATTCGTCCCTTAATATAGTTCTCCTTTCCGTTTTTGGCGTCCCAAAAAAATTTTCTCCTTTCCATTTTTGTCATAACAAATACCCTAAAATATCCCTTTCTCTTTTCCAAAATTACACCTAATACTCACAACCTTTCAAATATCCAAAACTTCTCTCCTTCATTATTACACTTCCAACTCTCTCTCTTCCAAAAATACCCTACTTTTTCTCTCTCTCCCAAAAATACCCTACTTTTTTAATCTCTCTCCTCCCTCCTTAATTCTTGTACCATTCTCCAAAGGAGAACTATAAATGGGGACGGAGGGAGTACTTAATATCTAACAATTAATTTTTCAAACATTAAAAGAGTATTTAATTCTTGTCATTAAAACAGAACATTCATTCTCGATAATTATTTATTCATATTAAGCTCTTATAAATTCAATCTGTTTCATTCTTTTTACTAATTACTTTTAATTTTCTTTTATTTTATAGAAAATCACTCACCTTCGTCTCCTCCAACGACGCCATTTCTGGCCACCTGTGCTTTCTATCTCCCCCAACTACAAATTTGAGATTGGCTTCAAAATTGAAATGAGATACAAAAAACAAATTGAGATTGTTTTTGCACTGCACCTCAAAGTCAACTAATAGTCCTAATTCTTTTATATGATTACAATTTACATCCCCATTTCAATCTTGAAAGAAAAAGAAATCAACTAATGATAGCATAATCTAGATGCGGAATTCTGAAAGCAAGATTAAAAATCAAGTAGTAACTAAAGTATTTATAAAAAAACCATTTACATTAACATCACAAACCAAAAACATCCGGCCACCGCGGAAAATATTTCTCTTACCCATAGGGTAGACTACCTTCATGAGTTGGCAGTCTAATCAGCATTATTTAAAAAAATTATATTCATTTATTTTACTCTATACCGTATTTACTTTAACAAGGTAATAATTACTAGTAATAAATACTATGTACTCTACTCTCACTTTATTGATTAGGGTGGGGGAATTACGATAAAATGTTATTTGAATTTACATTTAAGAGTTACGAGAGAGGAGGTTGATTACTTATTACTCAGATTATGGGAATAGAAAATTGAGATACAATTTATTTTATTTATTTGGTAAGAGAGGTCTTTACTATTCCGTAGTATTTGATTCATCTGATATTAGCATATGTTTGAAGTTTCTCTTACGTATACATATATATTATCTAATGTGTATATTTTATAGATATGAGTAGAATTTGATTACATATTTACATCTTAAATTTAGAATTTGGTTACATGTTAAAGAGTTATTATTATTTTCATCTATGATATATTTTTCTAAAGACGAGTCATTTTATTTAAAAATACTATAATTTTGTAAATGGTATTAGTAAATCATAATTGAATTTACGGGTTTAAACTGACAATGTTGTATACTCCGTATTAGATATAAAACAAAAAAATAATCCAATTTGGTATATTGCAGCACATCATTTATTTGGCACATGACACCCATATATATATTGTGACATATTTATAATGTAATACTTTCATTTTCTAATTTGGACAAAAAATATATAAAATTATTAATTAACAATATCATAAATTACGAAACTAAATGTGATAATAAGTTTAATTTTTTTCTAATAATGCTAAACAAACAAATAATAAAAACAAGGAAACAGTGTCTCATCGAATCACATTGAGAAATATGTTGTTCACCTAGCTAAGAAATTACTTTAAATTGTACAAACTAGATAATAAAAAATCCATTATTCAACTACATAATTCTCTATAAAAAATTAATATGAAATTGATACATTTATAATAATGGAATAATTTCAATTTAATATTATACAAATCCTACAAGGCACGTGCATAAGCTAGTTGAATCAATGAGGAATAAAATTAACCACCCAATCACAAATTATTCAATTATTTTCTCGAAGAAAGTTGAATGATGGAATACGTAAAATGGTCTTTGTACTTATACCCTAAGGACATAGGTTAAACATATAAGTTTTAAAAATTGTTATTCTAAATAAAATTTTTTTAAATCCGTTTATAAAAAATTAAAATATCTAAATTAGTACTAGAAAATCTTTCTATAGTATAAATTGCTTATAATTTCATGGTCCTATGAACAAACTATAGGAATATAAAACCTTATAAGAAACTGCTTAAAAAAATTGTAATAAGATTTCAAAATCCTATGATTCAAATATAGGAATATAAAATCATATTATGAACCTAACTTAGGATCACATTATGAACCTAACTTTGTAATACCCCTCAATTTTAGTAAGGGTATTTGGATAATTTTCCCAACCCTCATTCTGTAAGCGAGACGTGTTGGCCAATTTCTGTAATCTCAGTGAGATCTTTTGAACGTATTATTATACGTTTAATTTTTATATTGGGTCTTAGAATATTTTTAGAGGAACTAAAAATAAGACCTAGCCAAGACCGCGAGAGGACAACCGCGACCAGAGACCCAGAGGTGCGACCGCAGATGTGCCGCGACCGCGGTTTTGTAACCACGGGCGCGGTTTTGCCTGCTGGCAACCGCGATCGCAGTTTTGAACCCGCGATCGCGGGCCTCTGCGAATTGTCGTCTTCGTCGATCTTATCCGAGAGCGCCAGTCGGAATTTCCCACGTTTTGTAACGTTGCCGTTGGGGGAACTTGGATCGCTTCGTCTGTCCGGCGTTGGGCTCCTGTGGCTCTATAAAAGGAGGCTCCAGCCCTCGGATTCTTCATCCAATTCCGATCTCAATCTCTCCCTCTCTCGTTTCGTCGTCGCCGGAGTTGTTCACCAGAGCTTTTGGGTGGTTGTCAGTGGTGCTTTGGAGGTGTTGTGGTGGTGGTAGTCGCAGCGAGCCTCGTCCCAGTCGACCGTCGTCAATCGGTGAGCCTCGATCCCATTTGGAGTCGCGTCGGGAGGGAGGACCGCGACCTCGGCTATGAACACCGCGACCGCGGCCCTGCCCAGAAAACCGCGACTGCGGGTTTGTAAACCGCGACCGCGGCTTTGCCGAGCAAAGCCACGATCGCGGCCATAACCATCGCGGCCGCGGCATAGCCCGTTTCCCTTTGTTTTGTATAGCTTCGTGCCATATCTAATTTAGATATTTGTGCCTCATTTCGCGTGCGTCATCGGAATGGACCGTGGAACGTCGATGGGCTTCGACGGGATTTCCAGTGAGCGGTTGAGTTCGTGTCCAATATTCCCGACCCGCAAATCTTCGTTCGTCTAGTCAAGGCAAGTGGCGGTTTGCTCTTGCTTATCATTCCATATTTCCGTTAGTTATCAATTACTTTTGATTGTTAATTAAATTGGAATGAAACGTTGTTTTCGTTTGGGAACAGATTTTTATAAATGTTGTGATTAAAATATGATATTATAATAGGTTGTATATATTGCTAGAAACAACGCTGTTATATTTGTTATTACCGTGATGGTATTGGTGTGGATGTTATGTGCGAACTTAAATATGTAGTTAGAACGAGTATTCGTAGGAACGCTATGTACCTTGCGAGGTCTAGCCGTTTCTTTATAACCGTGGTGCGTAGGATGTTCAGGCCCTAACAGCCTTTCCTGGTCATGACCTTCCCCTATCCAAATATAGGGGTGGTGCACTAAGCTGGTGCCAACAATCGGGATTTATTCCCCCAAAATATCTCTCGTGATGAGATGATATTCCTTAAAAGCTTCAACATGAAATGTATGTTTTGGAATTAAATAAGATAAGTGTGGTTATGCACATAACTAATATACCCTCGGGCGAGGAGTACAACGTGGAAACCGCCCGGACTTCGGTTAGAGTAAGTCTTCTTTCCAATCTGGATTCGCATTGCGCGGTGAGGTTGGTCGTTGACCCAAATGATCAAGTCGTTTTTAAACGCTTGTATGAAAACTATAATGTTCCCAAACATTTGTCATACTTTCCCATAAGACTCAATTCCTTTGGAGTCTTCTTTTCAGTGCATGTCTAAATTCTAATCATTCCGTGAAAGTTTCGGGTTATTTATTGTTCCTTCGGTTATTATTCAAAGGACAATGATAGTAAACGGTTACGATCACTAGAACCATTCTGTTTTCACCCTTGCATAGTCTTTCATTAGACTAACCAATCGGGTTTTATTCCTTGCATGATTGGATGGTGTCATCCGTCCTATACAGCACATCAGTGGTTGGTTCCCGAAGTCTTGAAGTAACCAATTGAAGAAGAGGCTTGCAGTTGAAGATTTAAGTGCCAGTGTTTTAAGGTCGTTAAGTATTACTTTAGTATATATTTTTATAACCTAGTCATGTAATAGGTTTATTCTTAAAGTCTTTCGCTGTGTAATTTAAAAGTCTTCCGCTGTAATTTCACTCTATTGTAAATCGATATTGAGAAATCTTTTAATGAAAATGGTTGTATTCCATTTAAAAATGTCTTCCGCTGTTTAACCTTTCGTTATTTAATATGTTTATTTAAGATTAATTGTTCCGATTAAAGCCTAGGGTGACTTTGGACAGTAACGTCTGAGGTCACTGGCGTGTGGCACTACTGACGTAAGTCGGGGGTATTACAATTATGGTATCAGAGCAATGATTTTTAAAATTCTTGGCCTATTGTTAGGTTTGAGAATTTTTGAAAAATAATTTCGAAACTATTTTCAACCTATTTTCTATTAAAAAGGAATTTCGAGAATTTAAATGTTAAATTTAAAAGTTTTAATTATTTCTTGGGATTTAAAATAATGATTTAGCTACTGGAACTTCAAAAGTTATTTATAGTTGGTTTATAAATGGCGTGTTATAAGCGATTAAATTAAGTTTATGATTATAACTTTAAAAGTGTGATTTTGGCCTTAGTAAGAGTTTTGTGATAATCGTATCACTAGTTTGAGAAACTAACTCTATAAATAATTATTTTTATATAAGGTTTAAAGGTATAAAGTATGATGTTTGAAAATATAAGGTTTAATAATAAGTGGTTTTTCAAACTTCTGCAAACTTCGAGTTGTTACTTATTCCTTAGATCCATTCTTAGGAATATCGTTTCTCCTTAGGTTTAATGTCATTTAAAGGTTGACATTTCTCCTAGTGTTCCCACTTTCTAGTAGAGAAGAAGGTCGTTTCTGCGGTTAATGGTGGTGGGCCAGTCAGACTGATATAAAGTGATTAGTTTGGACCCTTATAATTCGTATCATAACGTAATGGACTCAGTGTCATGTACAAGTTGGAAAAGTTAAACTAACGTTATGGTTCATCAACAGATGATGGACACCCGATCCACCAACCAAGCAGTTAACGAAAGTCCTAGCAACGATTCTCGAATTCGGCTGAGAAGTGCTACTCCGCAAGGGGAAGACGCGGGATCTGGCTCACGTAATAATGACCCAACTCTGCGGCAGGATGTTCATCAGGGACAAGCGGACCCCCAAACTACAAGGGGAGTTCCACCTCCTGCCCCGATCATGCTAAATGCGACGACCATTGGGCAGATAGTGGGGCTAGTGGTCGAAGTATTAACGGCCCGGGTGATACCGCAAGCCCAAGCGGCCCCCATACCTCAAGTCGCAGCTAGTGTGGAGGCACAAATTAAGGCAAAGGGTGGGCACCAGAATCGCAAGGCTAGATCGTTCAAGCGGCTGGCGTCGCCCACCAAGTTTGAGAAGTCTGGTCGTACTAAGACCAATGCGACTCAGTCTGGCTCCGCCAAAGGCTCAGGCTGGAGTAACGGCGTGATTCAATGCCACAACCGTGGTAAAGCTGGGCACAAGAGTCCTAGTTGCCAAGAGGATAAGAGGGTATGTTTTGGTTGTGGGAGGGAAGGCCACATGAAGGCATACTGTAGGCAGAAGGGCCTAAGGCCAAAACAAGCATATCAGGCCTCAAAAGCTGGCAGTGGGCAGGACCCAAGGGCGGAAGTGTCTGCTCCAGAGCAATCTATTGCTCGCATCAAAGGCAAGGCGCCTATGGAATCTCCGGGTCAAGAGCAACGACTCTTTGTGATATGTCACCCCGACGGGAGGGAAGCCATGTACGAGTGGTAGTATTTTTGTAAGGTTGTTGAGAATAAGGAGCGATGACTTGTGTCGATAGTCTCCATAGTTTAGTAATATGTCTATTCGACTTTCTATCTGTTGTTTTATGTAATGTTTCGAATAATAAAGAAGTGTTTCCTTGTTCCAGAAATTACTAAATTCGTTACTATTGCAAATGGTTCGTTCATACGAGACTCCGTGAGTGCCAAAAACAGTTTATGTCATGGGTGGATAAGGGCTATCAAGACTCATAAAGGAGGGGTAACGTATGGAGCCTAGGTGTTCGTTCCCTACATGGTTAACACCAGGGGCGACTCTATTACTGAATTTCTAGATCCATTATTAGGAATCTCTCTTTATTCTTGGAGTAATGTCACATCGGTATGACATTAATTACTCCCTTCGTTGAGTTGACGAGCGTTATCTAGTGAGTTGAGTTTTACCAAAATTCCTTAATGTAAAGAAAACAAATGTATGTGGTTAATGCTCTATGGGATGAAGAACTTTTCTCTCTCATATGTGTACCCTGAACATTTGTTTTGGTAAAAGTACGTAAGAATGAACTATATGAAGTTCATAATGCCTAGTTGTGAGGTTATACTGTAGTCATCTAAGTGGATAGATTGCTGAGAAGAGAATAAATGTATATAAGAGATAGTTCATAGGAAATCTGGTTTCTCCAAAAGGATCGTACTCTATTACGACCTTGAGTAAAACCTTAGGACCCAAGGGTGTGATTATGGAGTGTGTAAGTGAGTATATGCTCATTGTGGGCCCAGTGGGTTAAACTTTCGGAAAGGCTAAGGGTGTAAAGTCATAAGTATTATCTGAGGTTTCGTTATGAGGCTTTCCTAGGAGAAACGGCATAAGGATTTGATGGAGAGTGATCGATGTCTGTTAAGGCGATTTGATGTCACGTTTAGGGAAAATAAAGTGATTGGCCGCAATTGTGCTAATTGATTTATCACGATCTTGTTTTGAGGAAACTAAAGGTTTTGAATTTGAAATGAGCTTTAGGGCCAAATCTAATTGGGCCAAAGAACTGAATCAGTGAATTGTACCTTCAAGGGATATAGAGTTATGATATCTGGAGATTTACAAGGTCTGATATGTGAATTTTTAGAGAGTGTGATGTCTATAAGGCCGATGACTTTTTGGAAGAATTAAGTTGTGAGACGATTGTTTTGGGAAAAAGCTCACTTAAAATTGAAGGATTAGGACGTAAAGTGGTTGATTTTGATGGCAAGGCATCGTTCATCAATATGGTATTTTTGAGTAAATAGAATTGAGGAACCTTAAAGGTTTAAGTAGAGATTGAATATGGAATACGTTAGGTTAATCTTGGATAAATGGTAAATATCCGTAAAGCAAAAGCGTGCTTGATTTGGGATAGTAAATCGTAAATCGTATGAGGACAACTGGTTGCTTAAGGATTTCTGGGCGAATAGCAAACTCGACCGGTAAAAGTTTGTTACGGTTTTGAAGGTCAATAGGGTGGTATAAAGTAAGTATGTGGACGATATCAAGTGGACTTGAGGAAAAGGTGACCCACGTCTAATAAGGTGATCGTATGGCACGTTTGGGTAAAAACAGGAGTATAATCTTGTGAAATGGATTATTAGATCATGTTGAGATAATCGGACATAGGTTGTGGTGTGATTACTTGTGGGATCACATGCGCAAAGACTTTGAGTTAAGATATGGCACAAGGGCCAAATGTAATTAAGGTAACCAATGAAATAGGTACGTCGTGTATGTAAGGAGTAAGGACTATATGACAAGTGGAAGTACTAAGTTGAGGTATAGCTGAATTCTATGTATGTACTTTGAGGATCTGATAATCGAAGGGAAGTTAGTAGAAAAATGTTGTATTCTTCTGTTTGAGGACATCAAGGTCTTTATGAGGAATAGGGCAATATAGCGAGGTTATATTGGAGATTATAATGGATACTTTGATTAAGGCAATGGTAATCTTGTCGATGATCATATCGATTCTAGCGAGAGTAAGGAATGTAGGCAGTGTAGTAAGTGGAACCATGATCGAATAAATAGTTCGATTTTATTGCGATGATTTTTGGAGACTATCATCCTAAAGATAATTATGACTTTGTCGATATAGTCACGAGTTAATACAAGTGTAGCACATGGAGATAGGATATGTGAGATAGTGGTATGGTTGAGGAAACATATCGTTTTCCTAGGAGCAAGTACAAGGATGAGATGATTAAGGATACTAAGATCAAGTAGTGAGATTATGGTGAAACCGATCCCTTTAGTTTAGCGATGCTAGTTTCGGGGTCGAAACTATTTTAAGGGGGTAGTAATGTAATAATCCTCATGTTACCATAGGGGTAATATGATAGAATGTATGTCTGGTGAAAGCAAGTTATAGAATTCTCTTAGGTTGGGAAGGGTCTAAATTATGGTTAACCTGACGTTAACTGTAATTTGAACCAACTTATAGATCTTAACCTAGAAATGCCTGAACCAATTTACAAAGTGTGAAATGGGTTAGGCATGGTTAAACTTATACGGTTGGGTAACTTAGTATAAGGTTGCATCTCCGGGTTGTTATCAGCCAAGTTTCGGGGTCGAAACTTCTTTTAAGGGGGTAGTGATGTAATACCCCTTAATTTTAGTAAGGGTATTTGGGTAATTTTCCCAACCCTCGTTCTTTAAGCGAGACGTGTTGGGCAATTTCTGTAATCTCAGTGAGATCTTTTGAACGTATTATTATATGTTTAATTTTTATATTGGGTCTTAGAATATTTTTAGAGGAACTAAAAATAAGACCTAGCCAAGACCATGAGAGGACAACCGCGACCAGAGACCCAGAGGCGCGACCTCGGATGTGCCGCGACCGCGGTTTTGTAACCATGGGCGCGGTTTTGCCTACTCGCAACCGCGGTCGCGGTTTTGAACCCGCGATCGCAGGCCTCTGCGAATCGTCGTCTTCGTCGATCTTATCCGAGAGCGCCGGTAGGAATTTCCCACGTTTCGTAACGTTGACGTTGGGGGAACTTGGATCGCTTCGTCTGTCCGGCGTTGGGCTCCTGTGGCTCTATAAAAGGAGGCTCCAGCCCTCAGATTCTTCATCCAATTCCGATCTCAATCTCTCCCTCTCTCGTTTCATCGTTGCCGAAGTTTGCCCTCGCCGGAGTTGTTCGCCAAAGCTTTTGGGTGGTTGTCAGTGGTGCTTTGGAGGTGTCGTGGTGGTGGTAGTCACAGCGAGCCTCGTCCCAGTCGATCGTTGTCAATCGGTGAGCCTCGATCCGATTTGGAGTCGCATCGGGAGGGAGGACCGCGACCACGGCTATGAACACCGCGATCGCGGCCCTGCCCAGAAAACCGCGACCGCGGCTTTGCCGAGCAAAGCCACGATCGTGGCCATAACCATCGCGGCCGCGGCATATCCCGTTTCCCTTTGTTTTGTATAGCTTCGTTCCATATCTAATTTAGATATTTGTGCCTCGTTTTGCGTGCATCGTCGGAATGGACCGTGGAACGTCGGTGGGCTTCGACGGAATTTCCAGTGAGCGGTTGAGTTCATGTCCAGTATTCCCGACCCACAAATCTTCGTTCGTCTAGTCAAGGCAAGTGGCGGTTCGCTCTTGCTTATCATTCCATATTTCTGTTAGTTATCAATTACTTTTGATTGTTAATTAAATTGGAATGAAACGTTGTTTTCGTTTGGGAACAGATTTTTATAAATGTTGTGATTAAAATATGATATTATAATAGGTTGTATATATTGCTAGAAACAACGCTATTATATATGTTATTACCGTGATGGTATTGGTGTGGATGTTATGTGTGAACTTAAATATGTAGTTAGAACGAGTATTCGTAGGAACTCTATGTACCTTGCGAGGTCTAGCCATTTCTTTATAACCGTGGTGCGTAGGATGTTCAGGCCCTAACAGACTTTCCTGGTCATGATCGTCCCCTATCCGAATATAGGGGTGGTGCACTAAGCTGGTGCCAACAATCGGGATTTATTACCCCAAAATATCTCTCGTGATGAGATGATATTCCTTAAAAGCTTCAACATGAAATGTATGTTTTGGAATTAAATAAGATAAGTGCGGTTATGCACATAACTAATATACCCTCGGGCGAGGAGTACAACGTGGAAACCGCCCGGACTTCGGTTAGAGTAAGTCTTCTTTCGAATCTGGATTCGCATTGTGCGGTGAGGTTGGTCGTTGACCCAAATGATCAAGTCGTTTTTAAACGCTTGTATGAAAACTATAACGTTCCCAAATATTTGTCATACTTTCCCATAAGACTCAATTCCTTTGGAGTCTTCTTTTCAGTGCATGTCTAAATTCTAATCATTCCGTGAAAGTTTCGGGTTATATATCGTTCCTTCGGTTATTATTCGAAGGACAATGATAGTAAACGGTTACGATCACTAGAACCATTATGTTTTCACCCTTGCATAGTCTTTCATTAGACTAACCAACCGGGTTTTATTCCTTGTATGGTTGGCTGGTGTCATCCGTCCTATACGGCACATCAGTGGTTGGTTCCCGAAGTCTTGAAGTAACCAATTGAAGAAGAGGCTTGTAGTTGAAGATTTAAGTGCCAGTGTTTTAAGGTCATTAAGTATTACTTTAGTATATATTTTTATAACCTAGTCATGTAATAGGTTTATTCTTAAAGTCTTCCGCTGTATAATTTAAAAGTCTTCCGCTGTAATTTCACTCTGTTGTAAATCGATATTGAGAAATCTTTTAATGAAAATGGTTGTATTCCATTTAAAAATGTCTTCCGCTGTTTAACCTTTCGTTATTTAATATGTTTATTTAAGATTAATTGTTCCGATTAAAGCCTAGGGTGACTTTGGACAGTAACGCCTGAGGTCACTAGCGTGTGGCACTACCGACGTAAGTCAGGGGCATTACAAAATTAGGATCATAGTAATCATTTCGTGCTTATTTATTTATTGTGTTTTGAGCACTAGTTCATTGATTGTTTATTATGCTTTTAGTTTGAATCCATAATTGAAATTTGTTTTTAAATGCTAATAGTGTACAATATATTAAATGACGAGACTTCTTATATGTCACTAGTGGAAAAAACACTTTTTGAGGCTCCCTTTTAGAGGCGTACATAGTACAAAATGCCTTAATAACGACTTAGGCAATCACTTTTTTTGGTTTTTGAGACGGATAATTAATTTATACGCCTCACAAACATTTTTTGAGGCGGGCAAATTAATATACGCCTCAATAAGTATCCAAAAAAATATTTCTCGCTAAAGTATTAGAGGCGGGCCAGGGTAAGGCCCGCCTCTACTACTTTATAATTGAGGCGGGCCAAGTAGCCCGCCTCAATTAAAGCTTGTTGAGGCGGGCCTCTTAAAGCCCGCCTCAACAAGTATGTCCAGTAGAGGCGGGCATGTAAGGCCCGCCTCTATTAGACCATTATCGTAATACTTATAGAGGCGGGCATATGTTAGGCCCGCCTCTATAAGCTCAACCCTAATTAAAAAAAAAACAGCTGCTGCTTTCCTTCATTTTCCTCTTCGTATCCCCTCTTCTCGTCCCGAGCTCCGACGACGATCTCCGACTTCATCGATCTCCTCCGTCTTCCCTACTTCATCGATCTCCTTCTTCCCGACTTCATCGATCTCCTCCGTCTTCGCCGAGCTCCGTCTTCCTGAGCTCCGACTTCATCTCCCTTCGCCGAGCTCCCTCTAATACTTCAACGCACTCGAATCCAAGTCAGGTATCAACATCCTTTGCGCCCTCGACGTTCACATCCCCTTTCCTTGTCCGTTCGCTTCTCAATGCTTTAGTTTTTCAGTTTTAGGTTCTTACTTCAGTATTTGAAATGATGGATGCATGCTTCTTTTGCTTTGAACTGATGCAAACGAGTATGACTGTTCTGGCGATCTTGCTAATTTTGCATGTGAAGTAGTTTCAATGATGGTAGAGTTTTGGGAAGACTGATTGTATTTGGACATGCTCTTGTGGTTTTGGATATTTATGATAGTCGGGTAGGCAATAAAAGTAAATGAATAAGGCTACAATAATATCCAGTTAGGGTGACATGGATTAATATTTTTTAGCTCCTACAAATACATAGCAGTTTTGATGAGTGAAGCTTCTTACTAGTCTTAGAAAAGCTATATAAATAAAGCAAAAGTGAAAAGAATCACATTCTTTATTTAATTGGTGAAATGACATTCCGCAGGCTGATAAGGGCATTGACTTGAAGGATCGATATTGGGTCAAGGTAATACTTCTACCCTAATTCCTTAGGCCCTTGGCGGGATAGAATTCATAATTTAGGCCCTTGGCGGGTCAAGGTAATACTTCTACCCTAATTCCTTAGGCCCTTGGCGGGATAGAATTCATAATTTAGGCCCTTGGCGGTATAGTTGAGTTTGTATTTTTTCTTGCTTGGTTGCGTATTATTATCTATTTAGGCCCTTGGTGGGATAGTTACTAGAAATGAGTATTTAATCTTAATTCCTTGCATGTTATTTTGCATTTATTACTAGAAATGAGTCGTCCTTGGATGTACGGTGACCATACTACGACACAATACTTGAGTGGGGTTGAGGAGTTCATTAGATATGCTTTAGCACACCAACGGAGTACGAAAGCCGAAAAAATCTATTGTCCATGCCGTGATTGTAAGAATATAAGGCGGTTTGCTGATATTGATGAGATTGAGGATCATTTATTTCGTCGTGGTTTCAAAGAAGATTACCATGTTTGGTTTTGGCATGGTGAGAAAATACCTGATCGTCCAAGTTCTAGTGTCAATGAGTTTGATGTTCGGGTAGACATTGATGATAGTGATGATGATATTGCTGAGAATAATGAGATGGATGATGATGATGACCAAGAAGATGATGAAATGAATGGGATGATGGATGGGGTGAGAGATCACTTGAACGAATGACCTCAGATGTTCGAACAGGTATCAAAGGCTGCAGAGACTCCCTTGTATCCCGGGTGTACAAAATTTAGCAAGTTAGAGGGTGTGTCAATACTTTACAACTTGAAATGTGCTTCTGGTTGGACTGATGGAAGTTTCAACACCTTATTGGAATGGTTAGGTGAATTTTTACCATAAGGCAATGATATGCCTATCTCTACTTATTATGCCAGGAAATTGATGTGTCCCTTAGGCTTAGAGGCTGTCAAGATAGATGCTTGCCCAAATGATTGTATGCTTTACAGAAACGAACATGAAAATTTGGATGAGTGTCCAAAGTGCGGTGCATCTCGTTACAAGCGTAAAGAGGTAAATTCGGCTAAGAGGGGCCCATCAGCTAAGGTTATGTGGTATCTTCCGATAATACCTAGGTTTCAGCGTTTGTTTTCGATAAAGAAGGAAGCAAAAAGTCTGAGATGGCATGCGGAAGGGAGGAAGAAAGATGGACTCCTTAGACATCCTGCTGATTCTCCTCAATGGAGAAATATTGATAAGAAATATTCTGAATTTGGTGAGGAGGTTAGGAATCTGAGACTTGCTTTATGTACACATGGTGTGAATCCGTATGGCACTCTAAGCAGTCAACATAGCACATGGCCGGTTCTTCTAGCGATTTATAATCTTCCTCCATGGTTGTGTATGAAGCGCAAGTATATCATGTTATCACTCCTCATCTCCGGGCCTAAGCAACCTGGGAATGACATAGATGTGTATGTGGCTCCACTTGTTGATGATTTGAAATTACTGTGGAATGAAGGTGTTCCAATGTTCGATGCATACACCAACTCAAACTTTATCTTGTGAGCTATGGTTTTTTGTACCATAAATGATTTCCCGGCATATGAAAACTTGTCTGGGTACAAAACCAAAGGAGAACAAGCATGCCCTATATGTGAAGAAGACATGAAACCTGCCTACTTGAAAAATTACAGGAAAAATGTGTATCTAGGGTACCGGAAGTTCCTTATTCGATATCACCCTTACCGTAAAAAGAAGAAGGAGTTCAATGGGTACACCGAGGAAGGAGTAGCTCGTACACCTTTGACAGGATCACAAGTTTATGAACGGATTAAAAATATTGACACCAAATACGGCAAGGGCTTCAAGTCCGTCTCTAAAAAGGGTGTTTTATGGAAGAAAGTGTCTATACTATGGGATCTTTCTTATTGGAAAGATTTGTCGGTTAGGCATTGTCTCGATGTGATGCATATTGAAAAAAATGTTTGTGATGCTATAATTGGGACTTTGCTAAATATACCCGGAAAGACGAAAGACAATCAGAAAGTTCATTTTGATATGAAAGAGAGGAATATTCGACCAGATTTGTGGCCCGTGGTAAAACCGGATGGTAAAAAGACTTTTCTGCCTCCGGCGTGTTACACAATGTCAAGAAAGGAGAAAAAGGTGTTTTGTGAGTGCTTACATGGCATTAAGGTTCCATCGGGATATTCGTCAAATGTAAAACGTCTAGTTTCTCTTTCGGACCTTCGGTTGATTGGTATGAAGTCTCATGATTGTCATGTATTGATTAATGTTTTCTTGCCGATCGCACTTCGTGGGATATTGCCGAAACACGTGAGACATGTTATAACAAAACTTTGCGTGTTTTTCAGTTCCATATGTGCTAAGGTTATTGATCCAGAAATATTGGATGCTCTCCAATATGATATTGTTGAAACTTTGTGTCGATTTGAAATGTACTTTCCGCCGTCTTTCTTTGACATAATGGTGCACTTAATTGTTCATTTGGTTCGAGAAATCAAGTTATGTGGTCCGGTGTTCTTAAGATGGATGTATCCTTTTGAGAGATTTTTTGGGGTAGTATCATTCGTGGAGTCCTTCATGAAGAGATATCTCAATACGCAGTTGAGTTTTTGTCAAGGCTTCATTCAATAGGTCTTCCAAAATCTCGTCATGTAGGGACGCTTGAAGGAGAGGGAGTAATTAGTAAAAATGTGATATCTCCTCCATCTGAAAGGAAGATTAAGGCACATCTTTGTGTGTTGCAGCATCTTACAGAGGTCAATCCTTACATAGAAAAGCATTGCCTTGAATTGCAACACAATAATGCTAAATTGAATGAAAGAGCTTTGATGCGGGAACATAATCGCACATTTGTTGATTGGTTTAAGAAGGAAGTAGCTGAGGAACTAAGGAAAGAACATGACGTTTCTGATATAGTCAAGTGGTTATCTCGAGGTCCTCGACTATGTGTTCGGTCTTACGAAGGGTATGATATCAATGGGTTCACATTCTACACTAGAAGACAAGATGAAAAGAGTGTGGTGCAGAATAGTGGAGTAAAGGTAGTTGCATCATCTAGGGTCTATGCGAGCGCTAAGGACAAAAGACCGGTTGATGCAACACAATCGTATTATGGTGTTATCGAAGTAATATGGGAGCTTGATTATAACAATTTTACAATCCCTGTTTTCCAGTGCAAGTGGGTCAACAACCCTAAAGGGGTGAAGCAAGATGAAATTTATCCGGGTTTGACATTGGTAAACTTTGACCGATTAAGTGATAGTGACGAGCCATTCATCCTAGCATCACAAGCTAAGCAGATTTTTTATGTGGTAGACAATGTTGATCCTAGATGGCGTGCAGTTGCCCAAGGCAAAAGACATATTCTGGGTATTGATGATGTTGTGGATGAAGATGAGTATGACGAGTATGATGACACACCCTTGTTATCAACTGTTATTCAACCATTACCGGAGGAGGAAGATACAAATAATACTAATCATATCCGTACAGATCATAGGGAAGGAATATGGGTTACAAATCATAAATGAATAAGATGAGGTAAGTTATTTTGCTTACGAATTAGTTTTTTTTTGGAATATTAACAATATCAGTTTCATTAGTGTATTATGTTGATTTTCTAGGGCATTTCAAGTGTACAAGTATCAAGGTGGGAAGTATTTGTGTTTCATGACCGACTAGATATCAGTTTCATGACCGACTAGATAAGGTATGTAACTTAACTAACTATATATTGATAGTATTTGTATTTTTTGTCAATAATTTCTGTGTTTTTTATGCAGCTATATCCTAAGAGGAAGACATCGTATACTTATGAAGAAATGGATGTTGTTCGTGAGCAATGGGCACAGTATTTTACATCGAAGTATTTATTATCGGATTGAACTTGTTTTTACTTGTCATGTAAACTGTTGTTGAGAACCTGACTGTACTCTGATGAAATCTGTTTTTTTTTTGGTCAAATGAAATCTGTTGTTTGTTGTATATTATTCTGTGAATAAAATCAGGAACCTAACTGACTCGGCCGAGAACTCGGGCGAGTTTTGGGCCGAGTCGGCGTCTACTTGTTGAGGCGGGCTTGTATACGCCCGCCTCTATAAGTATATACGCGCGACTTGTTGAGGCGGGCCTAGAGAGGCCCGCCTCAACAAGTGTTTACTTATTGAGGCGGGCCTCCTAAGCCCACCTCAACAAGTCCCTCATTTTGGCGCTAAAGTGAGGGACTTGTTGAGACGGGCTTAGGAGGCCCGCCTCAATAATGTTCTTTTAGAGGCGTAAAATGCCCGCCTCAAAAAGTGCCCCTACTTATTGCAGCCCCCTTAGTTGAAGCGAACGGTGTTCGCCTCAATAAGTGTCCAAAGGCCCGCCTCTATAAGGATTTTTTCCAATAGTGTGTACGCTAAGTGTAGACATACTTTTATCAAGTTTGTCTAATAAATAATATAAGCCATACTTCTTATTACTAAGTTCTTATCAAAATGTAAATAAACTTTTATAAATAATGATTAGTTCAGTGTAATAAGTCACACTTTTTACTATGCTTTTAGTTTGAAACCATAATTGAAAATTGTTTTTCAATGCTAATTGTACAATATATTAAAGGAAGAGACTTCTTATACCATCGTTAAGTGTAGACATACTTTTATTAAGTTTGTCTAATAAAAATTTATATAATCCATATTTCTTTATCAAATGTAAATAAGCTTTTATGAATAACGATTAGTTTCATGTAATAAGTCACACTTTATATATGATTGTTGTAAGCTATATATGAAAACCACATAACTTTTAAAATAACAATAGTATAAATTAAGGAATGTCCTGAAGAACAATGAAAATTGAATTATTCAACTTTAAATTGTCACTTCTTTATATCAAATTAAAACTTAACTATTGGAACATATTTACACGTCTTTTAATGTTATATAAATGTAATATTACGTAATTCAAATATCTTATATATTACTTAATGATATTTTTTTAGATTACAACTTTTAGTTTATAATTTTATAATGGAAAAATAACTCTAAAAATGGTATGAGCATATTTTTCCGGTTAATTTTCTAAAGGGGTATGCTGAGATGAGCCGAAAATGTGATTTTTCAAAAATAAATTTACACATCATTTGTATAATAATGTTTGGTTTGTTTAAAAAGTGATCTGTCAAAAAATATGTATGATTTTCTTTTGTTCATGTTGTTGTAAGATGCCAATTATTGATATTGATTTGTGTATTTTTCTTTTATTTTCTTGTATCTTTTTGTTATATAAATGAGGTGTAGTTTGATGTATTAAAAAGAAATATGACAACTCATTTTTCTAGCTCCACATCAGCAAATCCGCAAAAAAATAACCGGAAAATATTTCCATATCATTTTTGGTTAATATTGACATAGTTTGGGTACGTTTTTACAATTTTTAAAATTTTTATTATTTTTGGTTCAAAGCTGATAATTGAATTTATTTAAAGTCACTTTTCCTTATATAAAATGCATATATTTATGTGGTACTCTATAACTTACATCTTACGTACAAATAAAATCGTAAACCACTCCGACCACTTACTAATTATTAAGACCATGTAAAACGTATAATCATACTCACTAAATATTTACAATGATATACGTGAAATCGAAATTGATACCGAAGTTATCAAGGAGATCTTGATCTATAAGAAAAACTCTAGAAACATTAACTAATACTGTAGTATGTAAAGTGAGAACCTATCCTTTGAGACTAATTGTGTCATACTCAGTCATTCTATTAATTCAAATATTTTCTTTGATATAATTAAGTACAATAAATTAAACATTATGATATTAATAATTTGAAAATTATGTATACTAAGTACGTACCCAACGTGATTTGAATATACTTCTAATACTTAATGTTTTAATATATGGAGAGAAAATGTTAACTTTATTATATAATATTTATAAAATATGATTCATATTTGTATAATTTTTTGTAATTAATCATTTATAAAATAAGATAGCTTTATGTTATAATCACGGTCAAAGTCAATTTAACAATTCTGCCTTTTGACTTTAATGAGTTAAAGTTGTTATAAACTTTTAAACAAACCAATCCTCGTCATTAAGATCAAACGTATCTGACATTCATTCTTCGTCAATTGTAATTAATCATTTAATACTAATAAACATATATTTTGGGCATCGACGAGTACACTATTCTTTGTCAAATGTCAAATTATACGGAAATAAACTAAAATACTCAAAATTTCTACTTAGTAGGCAACGAAATGGGGGTCTGGAGTCACATTAGCCATGTAAAAATGAACGTGGCGGCTAAATACATTTTCTTTTTATACAGTACATAGGCACGTACTTTAAACACAAATTTATGCATCAGGGATACGTATAAAAAAGACGTGGCCGTGCTAGATATTTATCCATCGGATAACTGAAAAAGGGCATCATAGGCACGCCCACGTATGTAGCATACGTGCCTGTGCACATGCCATACAGATATAGCACGTGCACGTGTGCAGTGTACGTGCCTCCCTGGCACGCCCACGTACAGAGTATACGCGCCCCGCCCAGCAGTCGCTCGAGCCCGACCCGCCCCAGCCGCGCCGCCCACACTCACGCCGTTCGCGACCGGACCGCCCACGCTCACGCCGTCCGTGCCCGCGATCGGACCGCCCATGGCCACCGTCTGCGTGTCCTCCTCGCCCACGCCGCCCGGACCCTCTCCAGAATGCTCGCCCGCGCCGCCATCCGCTTGTGATGCCATGAAGGAGGCGGTGAAGATGAGAAGAAAGGAGGAAGATGGAGGTGAAATGAGAAGAAAAGAGGAAGAAATGGCTTATGTGAAAGGAAGAAGAAATGGCGGTTGTGAAAGGAAGGAGATGAAGGAGGCGGGCGGTGAATAAGAAACTTTTTAACCTAGGCCGCGGTAAAAATATTTAAAAAAAAAAAACAAATCTGGCACGTACACGCATAGCATGTACATGCCTTTATGCGTATACGTATGATAAGCACTACTTTGTAGGGCTTAACTAAGAGTTATTAGAGGGTTTTATTGGTGTCACTCGGGTAGATTTAGACACATTCTTGTGCATGGCGTTTGGGGGCGAAGTCTGGTGTTTTTGGAATTGTATGAGCTATTTTGGATATCATAGGAGACACTGAGGAAGGAAGCCACCAAAAGAAGACGCCAAGGAAGTGAAGACGAGAGGTTAGGAGGCGAAGCCAAGGAGTGAAGGCCGAGAATTAACCGCGACCGCGGGCAAGGGTGCCGCGATCGCGGGACTTCGGGGCATTCGAGATATTTCTGCAGGCGCGGAAGAATGCGAAGAGCGCGGAGCTACAAGCAACCGCGATCGCGGTCCATTACCCGCGATCGCGGGTCATCACGGCAGACTTACTTTGGGATTTCCCGAATTTATCTTTCCTGATTTCTTTATTTCATTTTAATTATTTTCGTTTTCTATTTTCAGTTGGGCTAGGTCATTTGTTAAGCCCACCTATTTATACTCTCTTAGTTTTAGGTTTTAAAGAGAGACTCTCATATCAGGTTTTAGTTTTTTACATCATCGTTGTTTTCTCAAGACTATGGAAGGCTAAGCACTTTTGCTTAGTCCGGTAATGGAAGCATAAGTTTATTCATCTGGTTGTGAGGTTTTGTTCCTATCTATCTTATCCTATTGAGTTATATCTTTTCTCCTGAGCAAATTCTTATTTGGATGTTTGTTGGTTTATCTAGATTGATCACCTAGGTTTATTGCTTTCATTCATATTGCTAATACTGGGGAACTGTTGGGCTAACGCTCTAGTTCGAGTAGCGAGCATAGATTCTTATCTGCCACTGTGGAATTTATCTATGTAGGGAATTGATTACATGTTGAATGCTTCTAATTGAGGTGTTATGTGTATCCTGGTTAATTCTTATATTCATTACTGCCTTTGGGTTACATCACTAGTGGTGCTAGGGTTATTCATTGGTAAGGGTTCTTAGGGATGATTTCCCTATTAATCTACACAAGATAAGGACATGAATAACCGAATAGGAAGATATGGCATAATCAAGGAACAACCTTTGAATGACTTATGTGGACATTACTTGGCTAAGTGTTTTCTCTCTTTGATATTTTCATCATATACTTTGCTGTGTTTGACTTAATTGTGACCAACCAACCTACAACCCCCCCTTCTTGTTACTATTGCATGCGAACAACACATAGATTAATCTCTTCCTCTCTGTGGATTCGACCCCTGCTTACCCAAACTACTTGTTTAGGTTTTGCTAGGATTTTATTTGATTGATTAGGTGATACGACTTAAGCCTGCTATCAACGTGCCGTATGTTAATTTTTAAAAAAAAATAAAAGGTATGGCACGTACACGCTGTACGTGTACGTGCCACTGTCAGTTTTTTTTATTCAGATATTTGGTTATTTGTTACTAATGCACGTGGGCGTAAAATTTATACGTGCCTTGTCACGATCACGTTATATATTTACGTGCCTTTCTATTGTATATTTAGAAAATGTATATAGCACCCCTAAATGAAGAGGATAGCATGCTAAGTTTTTCATGTAAAAAAAAGCTACAGTACATATCGCACAAATTCCAACTTGAATACCCATTTCCTTTTAATGGAAATATTTCAGCCTCTTCAACTCTTTGTGCAGTAGACTGGAAATATTAGTTTTATTTATTTTTTTATCGAAAATATTAGTTTTATTTTACTTTTTAGAGTTGAAGAAACTTAATGATAAAAAATAATTATTATTGTTCTACATACTAGGGAGTAGGACTCTACATTCTAGGGAATAGTAATATACTATGTCATTAAAACACAAAATTGAATCAGGAAGTGATTTGGCAAAATACCAATGACATGGCAATGAGGTAGGCTACCTTTAGGGCATGAGAATCACTCTCCTGCCACCGCTACTCTAAAACTCCGGCCACAACCATATACAATTATGATACATGCAAGACTTTGTTTGATTTTTCAAAACAAAATGCAAGGTATAGGAAAAAATGAACCTAGGGAAAGAGAATTCATCTCGGGAGTTAAAAAGCATGGAAATATTAAGCATTTTTACTTTTTTTCCTACTGTAAAGTCATAAATAACATCAAATCCTATAAAAAAAAAACATCAAATAATTTGGTAATTTTTTGATGATGTGACATGTGGGTAGATCACCCTCAAGGTAAGAGAATCACTCTCCTAACAACTTTTTCATATACATACAATGGAAGAAAGTATACCTATAGGTACAAATAATATAAAATTATAAATATATAGTGAATATGTGTACACTTACTATGCAAACATATTATAAAGTATATAAACACATATTAAGAAAACATAAGAAGTGTATGCTTCCTACTTTGGGTGTATATGTTTTCTACCAATGTGATCATATAAAGTCCGCACCTAAGCGACCACCTTCACAGAACTTCCATAAGATCTAAGTTCGATTGAAGATAACACTAATTATTAAAGTTTACTGAACTTCCATAAGTATATTCCTTTGATGATCTCTTATCAGCAGGGCCGACCTTTTGGGTAGTTTAGGTAGGGCGGCCGCCTAGAGCCACAGGTCGGGAGGGGCCCAAATCAAATATCAAGTAGTAGTAGAATAATTATTAATTAAGAGAATAAATATGAAAAGTAAAGTTGATCTAGTGGGTGAAAGTAAAATTGGCTTTTAAAAGGTCTTTATGTTCAAATCTCAATAATTCCATTTTTTACATTTAATATGTAAGCCCCATTTCTCTTTTAGTTGATTTTCATTTTCTTTATTGTTCTATTTTTATATATTCGTTAAGCCATTTTTATTTCTTTTTTGGCAAAATAAAAAAAACAAACTTTTTCATTTTTATCTTATATAATGTATATAACATTTTTTCTATAATATGTGGCCCATTTCTCTCATTTCTCAAATTTATTTCATTTGATATGTGAGCCAATTCCTTTTCAATTTGGATTTGGTTTTTATTTTAATTTCTTCTTTATATTCTTTGTGAGGTTTATTTTTCATTTTGAATATAAATAAATTTTTTATTTGAATGTTGTTAATTAATATTTCGTTCTTATATTGATTGTTTATTATAACATATCATTCTTCTAAGAAGATCAAACTTTTAATTTGGACAAAGTGGTTTAATTTTATCTTTATTTACTTTATATAATTATCATATATAATATTTTTTTATTATTTTAATTTTCTTTATTAATTTTTAAATTAAAATATTATTTAAACATTACTTTTATATTTACGAGATCTTAATTAATTTTTATTTCACCCTAGCTACTAAATATTCGGACTGACGCTGCTTATCAGATATCCAATACGAGAGGAGTTATTATTTTTCTAAATGCATCGAAGTTTAGCTTACAAAACGTAATAGAGATTTTTTTCCATTTAATCATTTTATCTGTTCTTTTACGCTTTTCCTTTTCTCTTTCCAATTCTGCACATTTTCAATGTCTATATCTTGCAATTATCTCTTCCTAGTACTTGTGTGAATAAGGCCTATTGATAGGCGTTGTCGTGATACCTAAATAAAATAATCCTAAATAAACCTAACTCAGTAGAATAGGCAAGCAAGGGTCGAATCCCACAGGGAGGAGTTATCTTTCTTTATGTAAGGTTTGCATGCAATAGTAACTAAGGGGGATTTTGGCTGATTGTTTGTAAGCAAGTAAACAAAGGAAACAAAAGCAAAGATTTGTAATCAAAATAGGAAAAACACTTAGCCAAACAAATATTCACCTTTAGTTTGGTTGATTGATCATTGATTATTCCTAGTCTTCAATCCTCATGAATGTCCTAATTCCTGTTCTAAATTAGTTATCAGTCAAACTAGTCCTGATAACCCTAACTATTAAACAATCAAGAAACTATCAAGATAAATCTAACAACATCAGTAAGCTCAGGAATAGATAGGCTCATGCAATACTTAACAACTCGTCAGTACTCGACATGCAATCAATTCTCTTCATAATAAACATTCACAACTCGTTCCAGTAAATCGTGTTTGCTACTCTGAATTAGGGATGAACAATATTAATCTCAACAAGATGACCAGATTAGGGTAACTAACACTATAGATAATATCAATCTCAACTAGTTTGTCAGGCTAGGGAAACTAATATTAATAATATTAATCACAACAACTGATGAACTAGATCAACCAATAGAATTCAAAACCCTAATCCTGCAATATGAATAATATCAATAAAACTAGGTAGCTAATCTAGAGATATCAATATAACTCAATGAGATAAAGCATAAGAGAATCAATAACATTCAAGGATAGAGTAAAGGAATAATCTCACCATCAAATTCAAACAAAGACTTCAATTTTCGGACTAAGCAAATGGTGCTTAGTTCTTCATAGTCTTGAAACAAAAACTCAAAGGGAAAAGAATGCTGAATAATTAACGATGATGGGAAAATTAGGTTAAATAACCTAACCCAAAACCTAATGCTAAAAAGATAACAAACTTAGTCTTAAAAGGAAATAAAATAATGTAACCGGAATAAAGAAACTAAAGGAAAAAGAAAATAAAATTAAACTTAAACTTCGGATGAAAATCCCCCGCCGCGCTGATGCACATTTCCGCGACCGCGGAAGAATTTCCGCGATCGCGGAAAATTCATATATGGACTCCTTTGCTCTCGACTTTTCCGCGACCAAAAGCCTTGCTCATCCGCGACCGCGGTTTCTCGATTTTCCTGCTCCGCCTCGCGTCTTCTCCGCGACCGCGGCCCTCAGCCCCGCGACCGCGGCTTTTCTCCTATAGCCTTAGTCAGCTTCTCTTTTCGCCTTCTCTTGTGGCTCTCTTGTGGTGGCTTCTTCCTCAACTCCATACTCTACAATTACGCTCTAAACTCATCCAAATGGCACCCAAAACACCGGTAACAACTCCTGGTTAAACCCTACAAAGTAGCGCTGATCACCTATATTATAGAGTATATAATTTCGATCGTAGGGATCAATTTTTAGTCGCATAGCTTCATAATAATTCTGTAAAGCTTCTGCATAATTTTCTTCGGATTGAGCTGACATCCGTTACGGTCGTCATTCGATTAAAAGAATCTCCGTTCCAAAACCGTACGTGAGATTTTCATCTCATACGGCTCATCCATATGCATAATAATAATATTTCAATCGTTTTTGATTCCATGTATCAATTATTTTCATTATGAATTGAGCGGGGCTAGTGTTTTTGCATGAAATTTACATGTCATAATAATTCTGTAGAGGAGGAGTTCGAAGTTCCTTGTTTAACATTGGTAGTGATAAATCCCTTGGGCCTGATGATATGTCAGCTTGTTTCTATTAGAAATATTGACATATTGTAGGACCAACAGTCATAAAAGCAATTAAAAGTTTTTTCCGACTATAGTAAATTGCTCAAACAAATAAACCTTACCTTTATTACATTGATACCTAAATGTGATAACCCTAAATCAACAAATGATTATATACCAATCAGCCTCTGCTCTTCTATCTATAAAACCATTTCTAAGATCATAACAGAGAGGTTAAAAAATATTCTGCCAAAGATTATTCACTTGCTTCAGGGAGCCTTTGTGAAGGACAGAGCTATCCAAGATAACATCCTGATTGCACATGAGATTTTTCACTCCTTTAGAAGTAAAAAAATGCAAGGAAGGATGAATTGCTATTAAACTAGATATGGAAAAGGCTTATGATAGACTTGACTGGAACATTATTATTAAAACGTTAGAGAAATTTGGATTTGCTAAGAAATTTATTGGCTGGATTGAAGAATATTTTAGATCGGTCTCTTATTCGATCCTTGTGAATAATGGACATATAGATCTTTTCTTACCAAAAAGGAGGCTTCGTCAAGGTGACCCTATTTCGCCCTTCCTTTTTATCTTATGTGCAGAAATTCTTGCAAGGAACCTACAAAGCAATTGTAATGTTAATAAGAAACAGATTGGCTTTAAACTGGCTAGAGGGGGAATTACTATTCCTTTCTTAGCCTTTACAGATGATATCATTATTTTTCCAAAGCAAACCAAACTGCATGTGTAAGTGTTAGAAATATTATTGAAGAATATTGTCTTTATTCGGGGCAAAAAGTAAATTACCATAAATCTGCCTTTCAAGTCACCAATAACGTTAATAATAATGTGAAGGAAGTTTTAAACAAACACTAGGGTGTCTGATCATTAATGGTAAAGTGAATAAAAATACATTTCAAGACATTATAATTAATTCCAAAAATCAACTTAAGAAATGGAAAGCAAACTCGCTGTCGCAGGTAGGTAGAACTGTTCTTATTCAATCTAATCTTGCAACAAAGCCTAACTACACGATGCAAAGTTTCATGCTCCCTGTAACCATTCATAACGATATTGACAAAATAAATAGAGATTTATTCTGAAATAAAGAAGGAAAATCTACTCCATTAATTGGTTGGGATAAAATTTGTAAGCCGAAGTGCTTGGGTGGCCTTGGTATTAGAAAAGCAAAAGCTTTGAATCAAGCATTATAGATGAAACTATTATGGAAAATCCTAGCTGAACCTGATAATTTATGGGTTAAAGTTATCAATGAAAAATATCTTAAAAATACTACAATTTTTTACTATAGGAAGAAATCTAACTATTCATGGCAATGGAGTAAATTGTCTGACCTCAGAGATGAATTCTTCAAAGGTATTTGCTAGCTTGTAGGGGATGGGTGTCGAATTAAATTTTGGACTGATAATTGGGTGCTTCCATCAAAACTTATTAACGTTATCCATGATAAGGACCTGGTGGACAAAAATATTACGGTTAGTAGATTTTTCAAAGATAATAAAACTTGGGATATTACCGAACTTCACAAAATCCTACCAAATAATATTGTTAAATCTATTATACAAATTCCATTACCCCAAAATAACATAAGAGACCATTTGTCAACCCCTATTAAAAATATTAAGTTATTTGCACAAACGCAAATTCAGAGATGAAAACACACACATTATCAAAATGGAAACGATCAAATGTGGCACTGTTAGTGCACTTATGGCTGAAGCTCTAGCTGTCAGGCAGAGTACTATGTGCTAAATCCATTGGTCTTAAGTTTTTTTCCATCGAGGGTGACAACCTGTGTGTTTGAATGTTCTCGTAGGTTCTTGGTCGTGCCCCTGGGTAATCGAGCTGGTGGTTGCGGACATTCGGGTTGATCTGCTTTGCTTCTCTAAAGTCTCATTTCGGCATGTCTTTCAAGAAGTTAATCGGGTTATGGATCAGATTGTGCATCTAGAACATTCTCCCCAGTTGATGGATTTTGGTTTTGATTTAGAGTTTCAGGCTCTCATCTGTAAAGATGCTCTAGGATGGTTTTCTAACATGTGTTAGAGCCATCCTAATTCTTTCCCTTATAAAAAAAAACAAAAAAAATTAAACAAAGACAATATTTAATAAGTCTGATGACACTTTATCAGTACATGCACCAACATGGTATTGACCTATAACAATTTAGCTTTGATTTATTTAACACATGCCATGTTAATAATTTAAACGGAAATTTCGCATGGTAATCCAGAGTTTTTGACTTTTTTTTACGAAATCCCCTCAAGTTATGACAATTTCGTGTGGTAACCCTGAGTTTTTAATTTTTTTTTCGGATACCCCTCCATCCATTTTACTTAAAAAAACGTTAACTTTAAATTTTTTTCGCGACATACTCAAATCGTTAAATACAAACAGTTTCATTTAAAAAAAAAACCTAAATCTTAAAAAAGGTTTTTTGGGTTAAGGGCTTAGGGATTTAGGGTTTAAGTGTAGGGTTTAGGGTTTATGTTTAAGGCTTGGGGGTTTAGGGTTAGGGTTTTTGTGAAATATCCAAATCGTTAAAAACAAATGATTTTAATTTTTTTAAAATTAAACCATAAACCCTAAAAATGTTTTAAGGGTTAAGGGCTTAGGGATTTAGGGTTTAGGTATAGGGTTTATATTTAGGTCTTAGGGGTTTAGGGTTAATATTTAGGGCTTAGGGGTTTAGGGTTTATATTTATGGTTTTAGGGTTTAGGGTTTAGAGTTTATATTACACACTTAAGATAAATATAAACCCTAAAATGCAAAACCCTAAACATAGACCCTAAACCCTAAACCTTAAACCCCTAATTCCTAAGACCTAAACATAAACCCTACACCTAAACCCTAAATATCCAAGCCCTTAACCCTAAAAACGTTTTTAGGGTTTATTTAAAAAAAAATTAAAACCGATTGTATTTAACAATTTAGAAATTTTGCGAAAATCCTAACCCTATATCCTAAACCCCAAAAGCCTAAACCTAAATCATAAACCCCAAACCCTAAATCCTTAAGCCCTAAAAAATTAAAGTTAATGTTTTTTTATCCGACGAAAAAATCAAAACTCAGGGATATCACACGAAATTGTCAAAACTGAGGGGATTTCGCAAAAAAGTAAAAAACTTAGGGTTACCAGGAGAAATATGTCAAAAACTCAGGGTTATCAGGCGGATTGTCAAAACCATAGGAGATTTCGCAAAAAAATCAAAAACTCAGGATTAACAGGCGAAATTTCCGTAATTTAAATTTGGTACTCATGTCTAGACTACTCCCCTAAATTAGATTGATAAACTTATTAGTTTTGGACTAATGAATATATGAATGTACATTTGCATAAACCTATATCCAAGTATTCAATGTTTTTGCCGTGTATTACTATATCGGTTTTTCTAGTGTGTGTTCATAGGAACATGCTAAGAGCTTAAATTTGTAAATTATTTTCAAATTATTCCCTAAAGTGAATGAGATACACCCTTAGGAAAAAAGCTTAAACTAATGACTAAAAGCTATTATTACTAAACATAGAATTTGTATTGTGTGCCCACACACTAGAAAAAACCTTACTATATATACTTTTTTTTTTGAAAGGGAAGGTGCCTAAGTGGCACCGATCAAGCTTCATTAATCTCATCCAAACGGGCTACATGCCAAATCTGTCTAGGGAGGGACATATCCCAAAATTTGGCCCCAATCGACCAAGGATGCAACCTGGCCAATTCATGGGCAATACATTTCCTTCTCTCTTAGTATGAGACCATTCAATCTTACCAAAAATTCGGGCAATTTCAACAATATCTTGCACAATCATCCCAATCTCAATCGAGCATTGGCTCTTCTACGCCATCACTTGGATGATAAGATGATTATCACTCTCCACGATCAACTTTTGAAAGCCATGGGCACATGCAACCTGCAAACCTTTGAAGATAGCACACGTTTCAGCCAGCAGAGGCGACATCAGACTTTCCGACTGCTCAGTGTAGGCAATCACCACCACACCCCTATGATCTCTAACAACAGCTCCCATCCCAGTGCCCACATTCTCCACAATGGCCGCGTCGACATTAAGCTTAACAAACCCGTCCAGAGGGGGCTTCCATCTCGCCTTATCTTCGCTAGGAATTTTATGAGGTGTCACTCTGCTGCCCTTGATCTCCCTATTCAGCGCTAAAATCTCCTCAATCATTATCTCCGCTGTCTTGAAATTTCCTTCAAAGACATATGCAATCCTATGATTCCATATACTCCAAACCCCAATAAGGAAGATCGAGAATTCATCCGCACTCAGCTTAGAAATCATGTTGTGGATCCAGTCAATTCCTTCTACAGCATGGAAATCCATATCCAGCAAATCCTAAATTGCCCTACTGTGCTTGCAGTCTCTCAACACATGTACTTCCGTTTCTTGACAATCCTCACAACATGGACAACCATCCTGATGCCCTGGAATTCTGCTAACCGATTGATTGATAGTAGATAGAGCAACGATGGAAGCATGGGGCGACGTGGTTGCTGGATCTTAAAAGTGGAATGAGCGGGGATCTTTGGATATGCGTATTTGTGTACAGTATGTGGTTCGTCTGTATTGTAATTTCATTTCAAGTGTGAGATTTTAGTTTTTGAGTTGATGTTTTGCTAGGAGGAAGCACAACCAACCAAGTGTGGGATTTTATTTTTTCTACCCTCTAATTAAATAAAAGCCTTAATATCTTATGTCAGGAGGAAGCACAACCACACTAGGAGGTAGCATCGGAGATGGTGGCGCAAAATCGTCACCATTTCCACCACCAAGGATTCATCTCCTACGGTCGCGGTAGCAGTGGCATCGGTGATGGTGGCGCAAAATTATCACCACTTCCACCACCAAGGGTACCATCTCCAGCACAAACGCACCAGGAGGTGCCATACTTGTTCGACGTCCGACATAATTTGATGGTGGAGGATTACAAGCCAATATGGAGACTCTCTTTATCTATCTTCGATTGGTATTTTTAGTTAATTACTAGCATAGTGTCTGTGCCAGGCACAGGGTAGGGTTATAAATCTTGTAAATAATTTTTTTATTAGGTAAATATCGTACTAAAATTTATTATTATTGGAGATATACAAAATTAACAAAAATATTATTATTATTATGATGATTATTAGATATTATATTTTTAATTAATAAATTATTATTATTATTATTATTAGGGATAAATATAGATTATGTTCTTTTTACCAAAAAATGGAGATATACGACTTTATCGATATTTTTTTATATTATTAGATATTATCTTCTTATTTAATATATAATGACTAAATATTTATTATTATAATAGGCTTTTGGTAGGCTGGATGAGGTGACATAGCTTAGAGGCTGACACATAAGCAAATTGAACGTAGTGATAACACATATGCGAATTGAACGTAGGCTTAAACACGTATGCAGATCAAATTTTCTGTAAAGTGTAAACCAATCAAAGTTAATATTCACCAATTATAAGTATAATTCTTACGTAGATACTGTACATTAGAAATATCTCAACCATAGAATTTGATATGTTAGTTACGACTAAAATAATGAATATTAAGATAAAAAGACATGTTTTAAAGTTGTAATATTTGGATATTAACCTAGAAAATTATCTTAGCTACTATTTAAATTTGATATTATGGGGAATTAAGATATCACAATTAATCTATTTATTTAAAGTACATAAATTATAATTTATTTTAAATTAATAACAAACTAAAAAATTAATTTAAAAGTTTACTTTTTTAAAAGGAGATAGATATATGATATTGTGTTTATATCTTATACTTATAGATATATTAAAAGTATGAGGAAAGTTATACAAATATACCAAATTTTATGGATTTATTAGTTTTTAAATTACAAATAATTTGTATTATAAAAAAATCGAATTTATTATTTTTAACCTGAAAAAATAAGATAAAGTTTTTGAATTGTCAATATTATTTAGTTTTAAATAGTTATGGTAAAAATTCGGAAATAAGATAAGAAAGGATATAATCTACTATATAATAACTAAAACAAAATCGCGGCTGAGCAGCACGCGCCCCCTCATTACACCCGCATTTTCCGCTGCCACGTGTCACTTGCGGAGGATTTTGCCACGTGTCATTTAATCGCTTACTGTTATTTTACGGATAATATCTCTGCCGCTGATATGTTATAGAAGGTAACTGGTTTGAGATCTCAGCGTTTCCCATAACAAAAAAGAATCAAAACCAACAGGGAAATATTACAGAATAAAATAAAATAATTAATAACGTTTTTGAGAAATAAATGATTCGCGGCTGATAATGTTTTTAAAAACCTGCCGGATTAAAAATTTTGCAGTACAAATACGAAAATTAAGGAACAAACTTACGCCAAATATTGTACCTAAATGAATCACTGAACCAACCACAAATATGACCACATAATGCATAAAACCAGACCACATAATGCATAAAACCAGACCACATATTACAAAACATAAAACCCAAATGCGTAAAGACAAAATTAACCATAACACATTACAAAACATAAACCTGTACAACATATTACAAAATATATTGCACAACTTTTAAACCTGTATAAAAATTACACAAATGCATATATTCATACAATGGGTCGACCGTTTTCTGTTTCCCAATGGCAGATTTTCTGCATATCAGAAAACAGCCATAAATGTCGCAACTAAATACAATACCTGACATAAATAAGCAAAGCATATCACAGAATCAATAAGAGCCTTACATAATAGTATATGTACAAATTTGCTAGGATTACTAATAATAAAATATAAATAAAAATCTATGCATTCCAAAAATAAAATAACTTTTTGAGAAAACAGCCATAAATGTAAGCATGACTATTCTGTAAGGCTCGGCTATAAAATAACTTTTTCCGTGCTGTTGGAACCCTACACTAGCAGAATACAGACATTCAGAGGTAATGTTAAAGAAGAACTCAGTCTTCAGATTTAACATTTCAATCATAACTGATTTCTTTTTTTTTTTGTTGCAGGTTTGTTTTGAGCAAATCCAGAACTCGGCTACCAAGGTATTAATTCATAACATATATGCAACATTTACTACATTTTTATTGATTTATAGGACATATGTGTGATAGATAGATAGAGAGTAATGTTTACCCATAATATGCTACAAAGCACACTCAACAGGAGGATGCTATGTTCCCAATCTCCAGTGATCCTCATCAATGGATGAAAAAAATGAAACAAAAAAGTGTCTTAGATGCAGATTATATAAACAGAAATATATAGGCATGTTTACCAAAATAGATTACTGTTTTTTTGATTTTTATGAGAAGGCATGTTTACCCAAGTCGGTGTAGAATATGCTCCTAGAGACTATTACATGAGTCCTATTGCCAATGTAACTAATACTCTCTCGGAGCATATCCACACCGACTAATGATATAATACCCCTCTATTTTCAAGAATAGTGTTATTGCCAATGTAACTATATACATGTATATCTGAATTGAAATTGATACAAATAGAAAGAGATAGATACCAAAATATATAAATTGTGCTTACATTGATGACTTGGGAACTGTGCTTGACCACTTTATTCCAAATATGTGCACAACCTCCAGACATCCTCATCAAGATAAAAAAATAAAACATACAGGTTTTCAGAAAAAATACAGTAGATTAAAAGATAGAGATAGAGAAATATAACATTCAGAAGTAGGAAATAAAATAGTGTTTTTCAACAATGAAATAAATAACTGTTTTTGTTCTTTAAGGAGGCATGTTTACCTAAGTCGGTGCAGATTATGCTCCGAGAGACTATTCCATTAGTATTTTAACCAATGAAACAAATAGTCTCTCGGAGCATAACCTGCACCGACTAATAATACACCCTCTATTTTCTACAATGTCATTTGAAAAAGATGTCTTTCATATATATATATATATATATATATATCGGATCGAAGAGCACAATAGATATATTGACAAAGAACTTACTTTTATTCTTTCTTTGATGAGGGTATGTATATAGACAAATAAATGTGCAATCCTCAGCAATCTCGAGATATTTACACCATTACAAAATATTCTGCAACACAGGATAGATATTATAGCATTCATTATTATGCAGTAAATTATTATGCAGTAAATTTAGAAATCTCATACAAATTTAAAAACTGAAAGTATAGCTATTAATTTCATATGGGGTTTAAATTTTGTTGTATTACAAACTGATTCTATTACATATTTAATGTTAATGTTAATATAAATACCGAATTGTATATTCTGAATTGCAGATGTCAAAAAGTATACAGCATGTGAAGGACATTACTGGTACCCGTGGTAATCAAGAACTTAGGGTTCGTGTAATCCGTTTATTTAAAGTTCCAAAGAAAGACGATCCAACTCAATACGGGACGACATAACTAATTCTAATGGATGAGCAGGTACTCATTACCAGTTTATATTTTAACAGATTGTTTTGTGTATTTACAAAATTGTGTGCCTAATGTTGCAAGTAAATTCAAATCTGTCATTTTAGTTCTGTTATATCATTTTTCAGGGTGACAAAATCCATGCAGTAATTAAAGAAGCTTTCATGGTTAGCTTATCTTTATTAAAAGAAGGAGGTGCTTATCTGATTTCTAATTTCGGCGTTGCCCTATATGATATACCATTTAAGTTTTCTGATCACAAGTATAAGGTCATATTTTATCGGAACAGTACCGTTAAACTATGTTCGTCCATTTCTGCTCCTGTTCATGGATTCAACTTTACTGCATTTGACAAAATCCTGGACGAGTCACTGGATAAAGGATTTCTTTATGGTAAGTTGTTTTTGAATACTTTTATGTTATAATCATTCAACTAATTTGTTTTTTTGTTTATAATATGCATAATTAATATTGTACATTTTATATGTAGATGTTATTGGTCAATTGGTTGGAATTGGTGATCAAATAGTGACTTTTACTAAAAGCAACGGTAAAGATGGCAAAAGAATTAACTTGCAGTTAATGGATGCAAGGTATTATATATTTATAATTTTGCAGTAATATTAAAGTAGATTACACACAATAAACATTTTCTGTTAATCAAAATGATGATTTCTAATTAATTTATTGTTCATATTACAGTAACAATATCATTAATTGTACTCTATGGGATGATTTTGCTGAATTATGTCGTCCATTTATTGGCGCATCAAATCAGAATACGGTCGTTGTTATAGTTCAGTTCGCCAAGCTTCGCAAATGGAATAATTTACCTAATGTGTCAAATGGATATTATGGCACAAGGGTGTATTTTGATGATGAAAGTATTAGCGAGATTTCAAAGTTCAAGGAAAGGTATATTCTATTTTTTTTTATTTTTACATATCTGTTTATGACATTGTTTTGATATTTTGATATATTAATTGTAAATAAATGGCTATATTGTTTCTTAAACTTCAGTATATCAAAACAATCTGCTGCAAAAGGTGGTAATAGTTGTGTACAACTATCAAGTGAGCGATCATATTCTTCTACTGATATTTTCTTGGATGTGAGTGTGATACGCCGTACTTTGTATGGCGTAGTTAGGGATTATTAGCACATTTTAGGAGACTTTGGCAGGGTTTTAGAGCTAAGTTGATGGTTGTGGTGCGGAGCTACATTGTGGATGATTTGGAAGCACTTACGCATTGAAGACGAAGCTCGAAGCTATGTAGGAGAGCTGGTGATCAGAAGACAAAAGCTTCTGGAGTGAAGACCGCGAGGTGGGGCGATGTACCGCGATCGCCGTTATTCTCCAGTCCAACAGAAGCTGCTGGAGCACAAACCGCAATCCCCCGCGATCGCGGTTGGTCGCGGTTTTGCCGCGCGACTGAACAACTCCCGATTTTCCTTTCTGCTTGGCCGTTTTGTTTTGCTGAGTTAATTGGTAATTAAATGGGCTCGGATTAGGTTTAGAAAGAACCACGTCCAGACTGAGCAGCAATTTTCGATCTTCCTTTGTTTTTTTTCTCAAGAACATAATTAGTTTTCCTTTGTTTTTCTTTTGGATTTGGAATTGTGTGAAGAACATGAATCAGAACTAATTTCCTGTTTTACCTAGCGTGGAAGCACAAGGTTGACTTGGTTGTAAGGTTTATTTCTCTTGTTCATCCCTTTGGATTTGGTATTGATTTCCTTGAGCATATTTCTATTACTATCTATTTTGCTAGATTGATCACCTAGTCTAAATCTATAGTAATTTAGGTGCTAGATTTGGGATAGACGGTGGAATCCCTAATCATAGGTAGCAACCACAATTGCATAAAATTGGTAAATTGAGTTCAATTGTGAAAAGGAAATTGATTTGCATGACATACTTGCGGTGTTGAGTCTTGTTTGCAATCCATTAATCTTATACTCTATGCTATTGATTGAACCAACTTAGGAGGTCTTCTAGGTTATCAATTAGTAAGTGTTAGCAGGACCGGTTGGCTTGCTAATATAAACAAGATCAGAATTGGAACAAATCCATAGGATAAATATGAACATGAGAAGAATCTATGATCAACTTGGTTAACCTTTGTGTGGAAACTTGCTAGGTGAAGCTCCCTTTCTTCATATTTGCTTAAACTTGATTCGGTGTTGTTTTATTTGAGTAGTTTTAGTAGAAAACCAAATCCCCCCCCCATTTGTCCTTTTAAGTTGATAAATTAGTAATTGCATTGAAATTGACGTGTTAACTCCCTTGGGTTTGACTCCTTACTTGCATGCTATACTCTAGTTGTAATTTAGGATTACTTTGATAGCGCGCACGACTGAAAAACGCTATCAAATTTGGCGCCGTTGCCGGGGAGTTGATAATCGTTCTTTCTCTTTGTAATTGTTTGTTTATCAACTTTTGGTGTGAACCATTTGTATGGTTCACACCCGTGCTACTGATTCTCCTATTCTTGATTGTGATCCAGAAATTGAGCGGACATTTTTAAGGAATCGAAGAGCAACCCGTGAACTTCTGAACCAAACAGAGATGGCTGATAGAACTTTGAGACAGCTAACCGCCCCGAACTTGGAGCAACAACCTTTGGCTATAACCATTCCTGAGTTAGCTGAAGGAGTGAATTTTGAGCTGAAAGCAGGATTGATCCATGAGTTACCTCATTTCCATGGACTTGCTGGAGAAGACCCGAACAAGCACTTAGCACAATTTCATGCGGTCTGTTCTAGCATGAAGCCAAGAGGTGTCACTGCTGACACCATCATGTTGAGAGCATTTGGATTCACTTTGAATGATTCTGCAAACGATTGGCTCTACTACCTTGCCCCGGGAAGTATCACAACATGGGCCGAAATGAAGAAAGTTTTTCTTGAGAAATACTTCCCGGCCACAAAGCTGAATAGTTTAAAGAGAGCCATTGCTACTATTGAACAACAAGGAGGTGAAAGCTTATATGAGTACTACGAGAGATTCAAGCGGTTATGTGCAAGTTGCCCATATCATGGGTACAGTGATCAGGATCTCATCCTCTACTTGTTCAATGGTCTCTCGGATGAGGAGCGTAGAATGGTGAATGCTGCTTGTGGAGGTAATATTCTGAACAAAACTCCTCCCCAAGCTTTTGAGATGTTTCAAGAGCTATCTGAAGGCTCAAGGCAATTTAGCAAGAGAGAGAGTCTCAAGGCTGTGGGTTCTTCATCCAAGATTGAATCTGATGTGAATGAGTTGAAGGAAATGATGAAGTGCTTTATGCTGAATGACACTCCACCACAAGCCAGACCATGTGGAATTTGTAATGAAGTGGGACATCCAAATGATCTATGCCCAACACTTCAGGAGTCAAATGCTGAGGTGAACGCTGTAGGAGGATGGCAACCAAGACCAAAGTATGATCCATTCTCTAACACCTACAACCCAGGATATAGAGATCATCCAAATCTCAGGTGGAGTAACCAGCAAAATGTTCAGAATCCTCACCTCTTGCAACCACAACAGCAACCGAGGCCACAATACAACCCTAGACAAACCATGTCAGCTGAAGACATGATCAAGTCATTGGCTCAGTCGGTCATGCAGAAGGATGCTGAAACAAAGTCATCCATCCAGAATCTTGAGAAACAAGTGGCACAAATTGCTCAAGCTGTGAGTAATCTAGAGGCTCGCGATTCGGGGAAATTACCGTCACAAACGGTAGTCAACCCGAGGGAGAATGTGAGTGCAGTTACCTTGAGGAGTGGAAAGCAGCTGAATTTAAGCCCTATTGCTGAACAAGGTGAATTGCAAGACGGTTCTGCAGAGTGTGAAAATAGAAAACCGTGAGCCACCGCGACCTACCGCGATCGTTGTTTTGACGATGAAGAACCACTGGATTCTGCAGAAGATCTGGACGGGAGTCTGCAAGAAAAACCGCCACCACCCGCGCCCGCGGCCGCCCGCGGTTATTTGCCAGACGTCCCAGAAACTTCAACTCAAAAATCGCGATCGCGTTCACCAGCTACCACTCGCGGTTTGGACCAGGATCTGCTTGATGATTATGTCCGTCCAAGCTTTCCACCACTGTGCTCTCAGAAGCCGGTCCCTCCTTTCCCTGAGGCGTTGAAGGAGACTAGAAGGCAGGAGAATGATAAGGAGATATTCGAGACCTTCAGTAAGTGCGAGGTAAACATTCCTTTGCTTAAATTGGTTAAGAGTATTCCTCGGTTTGCTAAGTTCTTGAAAGAAATCTGCACTATTAAAAGGAACCAAAAATTGAAAGGGAAACAAAAGGTCAAAGTTAGTGAGCATGTGTCTGCGGTGTTTCAAAGGCGAATGCCTAAAAAGTATGGTGATCCAGGCATGTTTAGCATTACATGTGTGATAGGTGATACAAAAATTGAAAGATGTATGCTTGATCTTGGTGCATCTATCAATGTTTTGCCTTTCTCCTTGTATGAATCCCTAGGACTAGGACCCTTGCATGAGACATGAATTGTTGTTCAACTAGCTGATGGGTCCAATGTGTATCCGAAGGGAGTAATTGAAGATGTACTTGTCATGGTCGGTGATTTGATATTTCCTGCTGATTTTTTCGTGTTGGATATGGAAAATGACAAGCATGCGGCACCTATAATGTTAGGAAGGCCTTTCATGAAAACAGCTCAAACAAAAATTGATGTGAATAGTGGAACACTTACAATGGAATTTGATGGGGAGAAAGTGCAATACAACATATATGATGCTATGAAATATCCCATTGATGATCATTCCTTGTGTTCTATTGATGTGATTGAGCCTTTAGTTCAAGATGTGTTTGATATTACTTGCTGTGATGAGTTGCGATCTATTATAGAGAATGATGTAGTGGATCCACATGCAAAATTGTCTTTGTCCACTAACATGCAGGTAGTCTTGGTTCATTTGAATACTGAAGGTCAGCACCCTCGTACTCATTTGGGCAGTGGCCCCATGGAACTAATAGTGCCGAGCGAGAAGCTCCTATCTCCTATTGTGCAGGCCCCAGAAGTTGAGTTGAAACACCCCCCTGATCAATCCAAGTATGGGGGGGAGGCAACTAAGAAGGTTAAGATGGAGGATCCGCTGAAGGAGTCGAATATCAAGAGGAATGGTCTAAGGTTTAAACCTTTCCATGAATGGTTCAAGAAGGAGGTGCTAAATGAGAGGGTTCCTAAGGGACCTGATGATATAGATTGAGGTTTGAATTGAGCACCATTGAGTCGAGCCACGACATTAAATAAGGCGCTTCTCGGGAGGCAACCCGAGGTTTGTGATGCTTTAATTCTTTTTGAATTTTTTTGCTCATTTTAACTACCATTTTAGTGTGTTTGTGGTTAGGGAAGGATGCCCGAAGCACAAGTTCAGCTGCATTCTGCAGCCAAAACCGCGACCTCCCGCGATCGCGGCCGCTTGCGGTTTTCCCCACTGTAAGTTCCTTCTTTTACCAAAAAAAAAAAAAAAAGGAATCCGAGATCCTATGTCAGTAGTTTTCCAGAAGAAGAGCCTGTGATTGTAGGTTGCAAACTGCGATCACAAGTATGTGCTCAGAAACCTTTCGGAAGTTGGCGATTTGCTGTATTCGTCATTCACTATCTTCTTTTGTGGATCTAAAATTGTTTTGGGATTCTTCTATGTTACCCTTTGTCTTGGATGAGCGGTGCATTATTGGATCATCATTGTTGCTCATCCCACTTCTACCACACCTTGTGTTTCATTGGAGGGAGACCATCCGGTCTTGTATGTGAGTCTTCTGTTTTCTCTTTCCCCGTGATTCTACTTTGTCTTTCATTTCATTGAGGACAATGCAACATTTAAGTATGGGGGAGAGAATGTATTCACATGTTGTATGGTGTTGGTTATTTACGCACAAAAAAAAAGAAAAAAAAAAGAAAGAAAAAAGCCAGAAAAAATGAAAAAGGCATATGAAAATCCTTGGATATACGGAAAACCCGAAAGGCCGCATAGGCAAAAAGAAGGTGACTCGCTCAACACTAGGTTGAGGCAAGAATGAGTCTTGGAGTGATGCGAGATTGGTGAGCCCATCTTAAGAAAAATGATGAGTGGTTAGGTGAAAACCCGAGAGGGCGCCTAAGCAAAATGAGTGTGAGTGATCTAGGATTTTCTTGCTTGGCGTGGCGACATAAGGGGCGAAGTATAGGAGGACTCGGGTAAGCTACCACTTGGAGGGATAAGGTGTAGTTGGGTTCTTTTTGATTGTCTTTCGCATTGCTCTATTTGGTTGTTGTTTTGGTTGGGATGTTTATTGTTGAGTTGTTGTAATCTCTAGCAAGGTTCGTCATATTTCCTGAGACCTGGA
>WOAB01000803.1:0-67033 GCA_027886185.1 Rheum nobile
GGAAGGTGAAAGACGATGCAACCGTTCGATTAAGTCTCGAGAGACAAAGGACATGTATCTCATGAGTTAGATGAGGTCTTGTGCGATTTTATGAGTCTACTATGTTATTGTATAGACTACTCAATGTTTCTAGATTACTTAATTCAGGTCTACTGTATTTAATACAGATTACTTGATGATAAGTCTACTAGGTTGACCAGATTACTTTTTAGTCTACTGGTCATGTCATGCCCTACAATATTCGTGTACTGATTGGCTATGTTTGACTCTACTGTATTGTATACAGACTAGTCATTTCGACCCTACTGTACTTCGTATAGATTGGTCGGTTATTAACCAGATTACTTAAAAGTCTATTGGTTCACACCCTACAGTATAATTATACTGATTGGCTAGACTTGACTCTACTGTTTCCAAACATATTAGTCATTAGATCCTACTATACTTTGTATAGACTGATCGGTTATTTATATATTATATATATGTTATGCATTTTTTTTATATATGTATGAGATTTTGTATGTGTAATGTTATATTATATTCATATAATATAATTAATGCTAGACAAATTATGAGTAAATAATCCTGTGTTACTCTACAAGGAAATTTTGATTATGAATTGTGAACTTATTAAGGTGGGAAGTACTAGGATTTGGAATTATTTCCAATCCTTAAGATTGTAAAATATGTCGTATTGCTCGGAAAAGAGTTAGACACATGACATATATATGTCGGGTTGTGTCTATACGAGTAATGATGTGTTCGAATAGCACGCATGTTCTTAAATGGATTTTCCATGATTTCTTACTCTAAGAGAAAAGTGACGATAATGGGTGAAGCCATATTTGGCTTGTTAATTATGAGTATATTCTATATTGATGGAACGTACTTGACTCATGCGAACTTTGGTATAAAGGGTAACCTAGTCTAAATTGTTTTGGAGGTACGGTGATCATTAATTTACCATAACCCAAGAGAACATTTTGGATGGTAAAGGTAAAGTTTTCATCTCATGAATTGCAGTGATTGATGAAACCTTGATCAAATGCCTAAACCAAAGAGGCTTGGTTCTAATGTGAAATTGGGCCCGACCTTAATAGCTGCAAGAAAGTGCGTATGCGATGCAGAAAATTTAGCACAAGAAACGAATGCATCGATAGGATAGACACTACCTGAGGACGATGATGTGGGAGGAGTGGTGAGTGAAGTAGAGGGGGGTCAATGGGCTGCTGCAAGGTGTGGCAGACAAAATCCCTGAGCAGAACTGACGGCTGACGAGCGCGGATAGGCCGGCTCTCACGCTGATCCGAAGCCTGATCGCGCTGATCCGAAGGAGGAGCGACGTCGCGCGTTGACAGTGGCGAGCTCCCCCTTTCGCGGGACGCGATCTCTGGGACGCGATCTCGGGGACGCGGTCTCTAGGACGCGATCATAGATAGCAGGAGACAGTGGTTCATTCTCGGGGTGTGACGCGTTCTCGGAGATAGAAGACAGCGAAGGAAACCGATCCTCAAAGAAAACAACATCTCGAACAATAAATACCTGGTGAGTGTCTAGATCATAAAGATGTCATCCACGTTGACCCGCAGGGTAGCCTAAAAACAAACACTTTCGACTGCGCGAAGCAAATTTGTCCTTGTCCCGGGGTAATTTGGACGCGTAGCATAGGCATCCGAAGACACGAAGATGCATGTATGATGGGGCATGGCCAAAGAGCATGTGGAAAGGGCTCTTGTTGCCTAATAGCGGAGTTGGAGTGCGATTGATTAGATAGCAAGCGGTTAAGACGCACTCGCCCCAAAAATCAACCGGGAGGGAGGCTTGGAACCGAAGAGCTCTAGCCACGTTAAGAATATGCTTGTGCTTGCGTTCAACACGACCATTTTGCTGAGGTGTGTAGGCACATGAGGTCTCAACCAGGATGCCCTGCGTGGTAAAAATTGGGCGAAGAGGCAGAAATTTCGTACCATTGTCAGTACGCACCCGTTGAATCTGCTTGTGAAACTGAGTCCGTACGAAAGCGCAAAATTCCACAAAGAACTTGACGACTTCGGTTTTGCTGGCTAAAAGATAGACCCAAGTAGCTCTGGAAAAATCATCAACTATAGTTAAAAATAAGAGGCGCCCGGAGTAGACTTCACAATGTAAGGCCCCCAAACATCACAATGAACTAACTGAAACAAACTGTCTGCTTTATTAAAACTTGACGGAAAAACACTACGTGTTTGCTTTGCCTGGAAGCATACATCACAAGGGTCTGGCGGTTTATTAGAATTAACACAAGAATCTAAACTGGAAATAGAAGATAAGACAGACGACGAGGGATGTCCTAATCGTTGATGCCACAGGACATAAGGATTTGTAGAAGAAACTGCCGAAGCCGAGCCAAAGCCAGAATCACCTCGAATGTCGTGCAGCCAGTAGACCCCACCACATTGCTCACCGACTCCAATCACCGTCCTCGTAGTGTGGTCTTGTAGCACGCATAGATGACCAGTCAACAGAACAAGGCAATTCAGATCTTTAGAAAGATGAGCAAAAGATATCAAATGGCAAATTAATTAAGGAATCAACAGAACATGCAGTAATTTACGGGAACCAGCCAGAACGAGGGTCCCTGCTTTAGAGGCTGTTGCAAATCTGTTGTCAGGCAATTTAATGGAAACATAAGGGATAGAAACGATGTCATGTAATAACTTTCTGTCACCCGTCATGTGAAAGGAAGCACCTGTGTCTAGAATCCAGCCAGAGAACGTACCAGAGGACTGATTACTGGAGCCTGAATTAGGGTTGAGAGAAGCCAAGAAATTCAGAATCGACTGCCACTGTTCATGGTTGATAGAGTTACCGAGAGCCGCGCGATCCTATGCGTTCAGCTGAAAGCCCCCGCTTCTGCCTCCACTCGGTTGTTGGGCCGCGTTAGCACGGCCGCATCCTCTGCCACGACCAAAGCCGCCATCACCGCGGCATGTCCCCCCCGAATCGCGAGACTGCGTGTTGTCGGAGGGGTCCGTAGGGCGACGTGGCCTCGATGTCCAACCTTTTGGAAAGCCATGAAGGCGATAGCAAACGGTCACGTCATGGCTGGTTCGTCCGCAGTGAGTGCACTGCGGTTTGGTGCCGGACCGGGGCTGATGCGGTATCTCTGGAGGCGGCTTGTGGGCGGCGAGTGACGGGGCTGGAAATGCGCAATGCAAATATCGTTGATTAGCCTAGTCAAAGTAAATATCCTAACGGACCTACTAAACAGATGTATAGTAAGCAAGTAAGGGTCGAATCCACAGGGAAGATCTGATGCAGTATGCAATTATGAATGACAAGTAACAAGAAGGGGGTTTTAGTTATCACGAGAGAACAAAGCAAACAAGTTTGGTTGAGTTGAGAAAATATGATGGGGAAAGTAGTCCTACTAGAGCGAGATCCACAATACAGAGATGCAATTTGATCACAGAAATCTATTCAATCCAAGTTCTTTTACTATCCTTATAGTTGTTCCCACCCTGATCTTAAGTACTATCGATTCTCACAGTTGTCGATAGACTTATTACTTTGTCAATGGGAAAATACCACCGATTCTCACAGTTGTCGGTATACTTTACCACTAACACAGCAATAGCAATGCATATAAGGATATATGATACACGCAAACAGAAGGTGCTACCTTACTATTTAAATGCAAATGATTTCCACTCACGATTGCGCGCTCGGAACCCCTATACGCAACAATCGTGTATGCCACTAGATATGCACTCGGAACCCCTATATGCAAATCCTAGCAATTGATAAAAAGTATTCAACCTAGTTGATCAGGCTATGAAGAACAACAAGAAATCAATAATCAATATAACCAAGAGAATCAAAACAACACTTATAAGGATAAGAACAAGGAATAGAAATCTCACAAACCCATCAACTGTATTGCTTCAATCGTCTAGCAGAACAAAGGGAAGTTAGTTCTCCATTCAGATGATAATGAAAACCTAATAGAAAAGTAATGATGATGACAATAGTAGAAGTAAAAGTTGTGTCTCTCTTGGGCGTGTCTCTTAAACTAGAAAGAAAGTCTTATATAGGTTTTTGGAAAACTAGGTTAAAACTAACGAAAATAACAAAGGAAACAAAATAATAAAATAAGGAAATCCGAAAATGCATAAAAGGAAATAAATGTCTCTGGCCGCGAGGCGTTGAACACGGCCACCGCGGGGTGGTGAGATCCACCGCGGGGCGTCAGGCTCCCACCGCGGGGCGGTGTCTTCCTCTTGGCGCGACCCTTCAATCTTCTCTGAGAACCACCGCCGGGTCGCGGTGATTCTGGCACGGGGCGGTGAAGTCGCCCACTCCTCTTCAGCTCTTCTTCTCGTCTGATGTTCTTCATTACTACCAAGTGTTGGTAGTCTTCTCCATGTATGCTTCAGCAACTCCATCCTCATGTCTCCATCTAAGCTGTAAATCCTGGGATATCTTCACTTCTCTCCATAACTTTTGGATCACAGACTTAGCCTAAAAACCACTCATAAACTCCTCTCAATCATGCTAATAACTGCTAGTAAAGGTGTATGAAATAACACCTATCAGCGAGCGCGAGAGCATCTGTTGGGGTGTCGCGTTCTTTGACGATAGTGCGATGTCGCTCTTCCTGAATAACAAGGGAGTAAACGCAATCCAAGGGCGGAAGGGGGTCCTGCGCCATGATGTTGGACCGAACTGTGCTGAACTGAGCATCGTCTAGTCCCATAAGAAAGCGGTGAACGCGTTCTTCCTCCTGATCGCGAGCAAGCACGGTGGTAAGAGTGCACGCGGTACAACAGTTGCAAGAGCGAGGCGGGAGATGCGTTTCAAGCTCCGTCCACAGCTTCTTGATTTTACTGAAATACGCGTCAACGGTCTAACCTTGTTGACGACACTGAGCAATATCGGAACGAATCTGCATGATTCTTGGTCCGTTACCGATCGAGAATCGTTGATGCAGTTGTTCCCACAATTTGGAGACGGTGTCACCGTAGGTGATCGAAGAACTTAATGCTGGATCAATCGAGCGAATAATCCATCCAATGAGCATAGAGTTGACGCGGTACCAATCGTCCTTGTGTTCGGGGTCGGTTGGCTTAGGGATACAGCCATCTAGGAACCGTAGCTTGCCTTTGGTGCGAAACACGTTCTTGATGGCGATGAGCCACTCTTGAAAGTTGTCGCCTTTCAAGACGGCGGTGCAGATCTGGAGACCCGTATGATCCGAGGGATGCAGATAATAGGGTGAATCAAGGTCGTTGATGAGACGCTTGGGGCGGTGATCGGTCAGCCCAGACCGTTCGGTGATCGGTCAGCCCAGACCGTTCGGTGTTGCTCGTGGAATCTTCGATAGTGACCATGATCGATGCAGATCGAGGTCAACGAAGGAAGGAAAAAAACGGCTGAAAAAATTAGGTTTTAGAAATCTGCTCCGATACCATGAAACGATGAGAGTTTGGGGAATTTCTCTCTGTGTATTATGCCTCTCTTGGGCTGAATATATATGAATTACAAGATAAATCTCCAAAGAGATATATGGTAACAAGATATCTACAAGATAACATATAAGGAAATAAGATAAAAAGGGATAACTTAATATCCAAGTCTAATAGCCACCCATGTGAAATAAGTCACTTAGTTTCGTAAGGAAAGAAAGGAGGAAGGAAAGTAGTGTCATGTGATTCCGTTTTCCATATACATATGGGTAAAAGGATTAAATGAATGACATGAGTCATCTAAGTGGATCTCCCACCGAGAGTCTTAGCCTTTGGGCTATAAAGGTATCTTCAAGAAAGAAGATGAAGGTTGTTAAGTTTATTGACTAGAGCAAAGTTCCTTAAGATATTGGAGACTAAGACAAAATATTGGATCAATCAAGTTTGATATCCATGGTTCGGTTGCTTGGGTCTCCTTAGAGGAGAAAGGATTGACGAGTCAACTGTGAGGCTCTTTTGTCGGAAATTAAAAAATTAAAGAGGAAAGTGCAAATTAATCAAGTGTTGCATGAGTTAACATAATTCTCATGTCTATAAAATTGTCAAGTGGATTTAAGTTGAAACAAAAGGTGAAGTATGTTTTATGGAAAAAGCTTGATGATTCTGATTATGGCATCATCTTATACATTGTCTTGTGACATGTTGGTGTTGAATAAAACACATTCATTAATTAAGACATACTTGTCATGGAGGCTTCCATAAAAGACATGGGAGAGGTGCATGAGATCCTTAGTAGTAGGATCAAACGAAAAGAAAGGCATAGCACTATATAAAATTTGATCTCCCGTGATCACACTCAAGGTTACGAGCCTAAACTCCTTTCTAACAAATCCTTCTTCTCTCGGAATCCATATGTTTTCATATATGTGTGCTTTCCGATTTGATGCTACAAATTGGGCCGCTTAAAATAAAGAAAAATTGGAGAAAATATACCCCTTTGCTATTCTTAAAAGTAAATATATCCCATAAAACTTTCTCCAACTAAATATCCCCTATAATATTAAAATGACAAAAAATAGCCTTAAAAACAGAATCTTTCTTTAACCTAATTAAATAGTCCTAATCTAAAAAATAAATGCCGTATTTGATGCTCCACTAACCGTGTTTTCCCTGCATCCTCAAACACCAACGACGTCGATCGGTTTCACATTAGGATCTTATCGTCCTCTTCCTCGTCCTCCACCATTGCTAGTTGCTACATTGCTTTATTAGTAACACTCCTCTCTGTTATTTGTTTGTGAACGAATAATTGTTTGATTTTGCTCCACTGTGTGTATTTGCGTTTTTTCACTCATTGTTGTTTGGTACCATTGATTGATGGTTGGTTACTTTAGACGTAACACTCCTTTTTGTTATTTGTTTGTGTAGTTGCTTGCTTGTATTTTCCTTTTATTTGTAACACTTTTTTTGGTTCATTATTGTATTTTGATGGTGTTCCTTTACTATGGTCTCGACTAATTTTAGGTTGGCTCATGCTTATATTATGATGTCTTTATTGGTTGGAGTGACATAATTAGGATCTAATAACGAATGGTTAGGTGCATTTTCTTGGATAAATGAAGGTTATTTTTAACTAATTAACCCTTTATCTTAAGGTTCTTGTATATACAAGCTTAATTTGCATATAAGATGCCTACAAAATTTTATTAATTTACCTACAAGACATTGATTACAAGATATTTACAAGACAATTACAATACTACAAGATATGTGTAAGATGGCACAGCCCACAACCCCACAGGCCTGCAGGCCATACACTTCAACCCCTCTCCTGTTCGAACTTGCGACCTCTTATCATTTGTCCTCTCCACACAAGGAGAGAACACCACCTGAGCTCAGGTGGTGTTCTCTCCTTGTGTGGAGAGGACAAAGGGTAAGAGGTCGCAAGTTCGACTCTCACCAACAACCCGCCTGGGTGTGCTATTTCCTGGAGTGGAATTGGGCCCAACAGGAGAGGGGTTGGAGTGCATGGCCTGCAGGCCTGTGGGGTTGTGGGATGTGCCCTCTTACAAAAAGTGCACTTTGTGTGAGAGCACATGGCCCACGCCCACTAGCCTGCAGGCCATGCACTCCAACCCCTCTCCTCATGGGCCCCTCTCCACACAGGAGATGACACACCCAGGCGGGTTGTTGGTGAGAGTCGAACCTGCGACCTCTCACCCTTTGTCCTCTCCACACAGGAGAGGACAAAGGGTGAGAGGTCGCATGTTCGACTCTCACCAACAACCCGCCTGGGTGTGCCATTTCCTGGAGTGGAATTGGGCCCAACAGGAGAGGGGTTGGAGTGCATGGTCTGCAGGCCTGTGGGGTTGTGGGCTGTGCCCTCTTACAAAAAGTGCACTTTGTGTGAAGGCACATGGCCCACGCCCACAGGCCTGCAGGCCATGCACTCTAACCCCTCTCCTGGAATAAACCAGGCGGGTTGTTGTCGGCGGGTTTCGAACCCCCGACCTTTGGCATAAGGGTAAAGGCTTACCACTTATGTCACCACCTGAGCTGCAGCTCAAGTGGTGATACAAGGTGTATGGATTTGCCCTTGTATCAAAAGGTCGGGGGTTCGATACCCGCCGGCAGCAACCCGCCTGGTATTTATACCAGGAGAGGGGTTGGGGTGTATGGTCTGCAGACCTGGGGAGGCTTGAGCGCCAGCAGTCCGAGCGTCGACTCGAGGCAGGCCGTGGGCTGGGAAGCTGGGTCTGCTGGGCAGACCATGGAAGGCTGTCCCAGGTGGGCTCAAACCTCCTTACAATATGTAAAAGACATATACAAAGATTACAAGATACATACAAGCAACATACTTACAAGATTACAATATACATACAAGACACGTACAAAATACCTACAAGACACTTACAAGACTAGAGTATGAAAGATTTCAAGATAACTACAAGCTAGATACTTACAAGACACTTAGAAGACTAAAATAACCTACAAGACATACAAGATAACCACAAGACACCTACAAGAAGCGGAAATCCAAAGGGTGAGTCGCTTGGGACGAACATATGTGGTGATACGAACAAGAATTTGGGAACGAGGGGAGCCACCGTTGTCGGTGACACGCTGACATGACAAGAACTTTTCCGTTGGTGGCACAACGGAAAACATTCTTGTAATCTTTGTATATGTTACAGTGCCGATAACATTCTTCATAAGTGTGTTGTTGTTATCATTCGTTAGCAGTTGGCATTACTTAATTATGTTTCTGGCTTTCTGCTTTGGAAGCAGAAGGGATAATGGAGTAAACAAGACACCTACAAGACACATACAAGATATATACAAAACACCTACAAGACATATACAAGACACATACAAGACACCTACAATGAACCTACAAGACGCATACAAGAAACCTATAAGACATCTACAAGACACCCTACAATGGACCTACAAGAGACATACAAGACAACATAAACCAATAAGCTTCATTTAGATATAATATACCTACAAGATAAAGGCTACCAACAAGAGTATATATAAACCCGTATACAACAAATACCTACAAGAAAGATACAAAAAGATTGTACTGTTGGTGAGACAAGCATATGCGATGGTACGAACAAGAATTTGGGACGAGAAGAACCACAATTGGGCTGCACGACCTTGGCGCCGCTAAAAACAAGAAAAATCGCCGGTGAAACCGCCACTTGATACGATCTTGACAATGAGAACCGCCGGTGTGGTGTTCTTAACCGTCGGGGTGGTGTTCTTAGCCGTCGGATTGCCTTGACGGTGGTTTGGTGGTATCGCCGATCGTGGAGTGATAGAAAGTGGGTTGGGAGGTTGGTTTCACGTAAAAGTTCTAGATTTTGTTCTACAAAATCTCTTAGTATCTTATTAATTAGTTAGGGGTATATTAGTCCACACATTATATTAGGGTATATTTAGTTAGTGAAAATAGGAAGGAGAATAGTTACTAGAAACATGTTATGTAATTGGTACAAAAAACCAATTACCTCTAAAATAAAACTTTCAGAATTTCATTTGTAAGTAGTTAAAATTGTGATTTTATGCACAACATGTGTTTGAATTAGGCTAAGCTTTGTGATCATCATAAGTGCAGCATACATTTCACTTGCCCTTGTTTTGAATGACTGCATATATTCACGCTATGTCTAGGTTGATTGATAACCGTTTGATATTTCATAATTTATGATTATGTTCTTTGTTGAATTTTACATTTTATCATAACACAATTTATTTCAGCATTTTGCTTTCTCGTCTCATTGAAAAATGTCTATTGTAATACACTCGTCAACTTTTTTAAAAAAAGAAAGAAAACTAGAACTCAAATTCCCCTTAATTACACTTAATTTCACAACAACAGCACTTCACTTGGCATGTTCCTACACAACCACAATTTAATATAACTTAAGTACACAATAAAACCAATAGCATTCCTTAAATAATTATTATACAATGCAATATATCAGCTTACTGAATATTGTTACAGGAACCTGGTTTCTCATGATATTGTTGCCCCTTGTACTAGTACCAACGTCCACCACTTCTGAACTTGGATTTGTGACGTAATCATATGGTGTCATGCAGATGAGGCTTGACATCAATGTAAAGAGGACTTACAGGAAGTGGGTTCGACATGAACTCTGCATGACTTGCTCCAGCAGCTACGGCTCCGAAGGCTTCCTGTTGTTGGAACAGAGTAGACAGTTGAGCAGGGGATTTGATGATCATCTCCAGTGTCATCGCCACTTCTTTCATCGTCGGCCTCAATTTCCCGCTCCAATTTATGCAACGTTTCGCCAGCTCAACAACCGCCGTCAACTCCTCCTCCTTCCCCTCCCTCACAATCTCTGGGTCCAACATGCTGCACCATCCAGAATCTTCCATGAGAGACGAGAACTCCGTCACCAAGTTCTTCTGCTCCATTGTACTCGCATCCCTGTAGATTGGCTTCTTGCTGGTCAAAAGCTCCAAGAGGACAACTCCAAAACTGTAAACATCACTCTTGTCTGTAAACTGATAGGATTGGAAGTACTCCGGGTCAAGATATCCCATTGTTCCTTGGACGAGAGTGGTCAAGTGTGTTTGATCAATGGCTATGGTTTTGGAGGATCCGAAGTCAGAAACCTTTGCTCTATGTCGTTCATCGAGCAATATGTTTGAAGACTTGATATCCCTGTGGTATATAGGAATGGATGATGATGAATGTAGATACGCAATAGCACCTGCCGAGTCTAGAACAATCTTTAAACGCTTCTCCCAACTAATGGCAAAATCTTCATCCGGGTCATGGATGTGTCGGAAAAGGGTTCCATTGGGAACGAACTCGTAAACAAGAAGAGGGACTTCTGTCTCTAGACAACATCCTAACATCTTGACCACATTTCTGTGGTTTACTTGGGACAAAATGACCACCTCGTTGATAAATTGCTCCAATTGGCTTTCATCCAAAAGCTTGGCCTTCTTAATTGCAACAATTCTCCCATCAACCAACATACCTTTATAGACGGTCCCTTGGCCACCTTGACCAAGTATCCGGTTTTCATTGAAGTGGTCTGTGGCCTTGTCCAGTTCAACTATGCTGAATATCTTTGTTCCATCTACAATACCTTCATTCGATGACAATTGTTGATGCAACAACAAGCCACCATTACGTTTGAAGAATTTAGCCCTGCGCCTAATCTCCCTTCTCCACTTGACGAGACGATATAGCCCGTAAAGGCCAATCACCAATAGTACAACGCCAAAACTGATGCTAAGACCTGTGTTAAGAGCCAACTTTTAGTTCATGATTCAAAACCCACAATCAAATTATAGAAGCAACTTATTATAGAGGAATATAAAAAGTTGATGAAATAGTTCTCACCGAGGACAGTTGCCAACTTGAGTGGTTTCTTTTCACAAACATAGAAGTAGGAGATAATGCTGCCCGTTCTTTTAGAATTATAAAACCCTCGTCCACAGTATCCTCGACAGCCCTTGCATTCTTCAGGAACTGATTAAGAGAGAAGGAATCATTAGGCATGAACTTTCTTTCCTCCAACTATATAGTCAAATTGAATGGTGTGAGAGCAAGTTAGTCTTAAAAAAAATAGGCCGATTGGTTTCAGCGCGTGCATGGTCCGGTTAAGGAATGTAATTGTTAAAGTCTGTGGTACAGTTAGGGGAGAGGTAGAGAGGTGTCCACGATACAAATTCATGGGATTTCATTCTAAAATCAATTGGCAATAGAAGGAGTAATCCATTATATTATATAGTAGTAATGGTTTTTTTATATTTCCGATATGGGATTGTTTCTCCCTATCTTATCTTCCACACGCCCCCTCAAGTGGCAATTGGCCTGACTCAGTTGGCACTTGACATCATGTCTTAAGGCCGGCAAATCCATTAGTGTCTTAAGGCCGACAAGCCCATTAGTGTTTTAAAGCTGACAAGCTCAATTCAACCCGGAGTCCAAACCCAGACCGAACTGCTCTGATACCATGTTAAAGTCCGTGGGCCGGTTAGGGGAGAGGCGTGTACGTCCGTACACAAGTCCACCATACAAGCCCATTGGGTTCTATCCTAAAATCAATTGTCAATAGGAGGAGTAATCCATGGTATTATATAATAGTCTTGGTTTTTTTATATTTCCGATGTGGGATTGTTTCTCCCTATCTTATCTTCCACAGTAATAGTTAAGCTAAAACTATAAACTTAGTATAATGCTCTGTTCAACGCGGGTTATAAAAGGTTATTAAATGTTTGTACTATTCAAAACATATCTTTTTATGTGTTTGGTAGTATAAGGTTTTTTAGAAGATTAAGGTTATAAGAAGTTTGTGAGGAGGTTAAAAATTAAAAAATAGTAACCTCCTAAAAGAAAGTTTATCGAAGGTTATCATAATTTTATTCCCAAAATATCCAAAGCACTTTTAATTTATTTTTAAAAAAAAACAATCGTTATGCTAATTTTTGTTTGAAGCGTATTAAATTTTTTTATCTCACCAAAAATCTAAATTCCCTCTTGGTCTAGTGGTAGCCGGGACTTGACCGCTTAAGCATTTGCCCAGATCCAATGTAGGGTTGTTCGTAATTCAAACCGGACGAGGGCTTAGCCCACCAAAAAAAAATCTAAATAGATTTTGTATCTTAAAAACCTCCCTCTAAAATACTTTTCAAAAAACATCTAACCTCCTTAAGGGCCCGTTCTGCTGTTTGGTATAGGCATATATCGACATCAGTGATATCAGAGTAGTATTAGAGTGTTATTTTGATATCTTCCAGAAAATTTATATATCAAACATATCATTCCTACTCATATCCATATCCGATACCTTGATATCACTCATACTCATATCTTGATATCCATACCGATATCCATATTCGATATCTCAGGGCTCGTTTGGTATCGATATCGAAAATATGAGATATCAGATATTGGTATCGATATCGGTATGGGTATCAAAATATGAGTAGATATCAAGATATCGGGTATGAGTATAGATATGAGTGATATCAAGATATTGGGTATGGGTATAGATATGTGGGAGATATCAAAATAAACTCTGATATCACTCATACCCATATCCCGATATCTATAACCCATATCAAACAGCAGATATCAGTTTGGTATCGATATTAGGATTATACCAAACACAAATATGGGTATGAGTGATATCCATATCCATACCTGATATCCTGATATCAATATCAAATGGTCCTCGTATCTTTGATATCAATATCAAATGAGCCCTAAAAACCTTATTTTACCGAACACTAAGACGATAACTTTTACCTTGGCATCCATTGGAGACGTAAGCATTCCCGTAGTGGTTATCAGTGCAACGACATTCTAAGATACCATCATCTCCACGTTCGCAAATGGCACGAGAATCGTTATCGGCCCCAAGCTTGCTTATCCATCTCCAAATCAGCGCTACTGGGGCGGCGTGGGCATCTGAACTTGATAGCTTTCCAACATATCCATTAGCATAGTCGACATCGATTAGAGTCGCCAGCAGGCAACTCTGAGACGTTTCACCACCCTCCTGGGGATAAGCATCTATGTGGTAAAATGAAAGTTGATCATCAGAAGAATAACCAGAAGACAGCAGCGTTTGGCAGCACTCCCCATAGCAACTGCTGTTGAGCGGCGCAGTACTGCTGCTGTTGTTTTGGCAAACAGTGCCGCACCCGGCGACGATGGTCTTGTTCTGGTCGCGCAACACGGCGCTGCCTGAGCAGCCCTCCACCATGAAAAGATTGTCCTGTGAGAAGCTGTAAGGGCTTCCCGTCAAGTCGATACTGGTTCTCTGTTGCTGTGTCGTTTCTGCAACACACACGTTTAGTGGAGGTATCCCCACTATCACTCCAGAGCCCGTAAAACTATAGTCATCGCCTTCTGTGCTTACCTTGATGACCTCATAATTGCTCAATATGGATAACAAGGGTTTGGTGGAGACGGATCCGTCAGGGTTTGGAGATGCCTTGCACTCGATCTCGAACCACTCATCAAGGAAGCAGCCCGCGCCCATTCCAAATGGGAAGGGGATGCTCACACCTCCGCAACTGTCGTTACAGCCGCGCCTCGCGATCGGTGCGTCATCTGCCGCCTCAACAACCATCACTTGTGGCGATGGTAGTACGAATACTATCAATAGCAGCACCCACATACTCATATATCTCTCTCCCCCCAAATCAACTTTTGATTGTTTGTCTGAATGCAATAACCACATTCAGCGGTACTGTTTTCTTTCAATTACTCAACAAAAACGATTTTTTATGCTGACTAATGACTACAATTACACTTGATATTTGCGTAATTGCGTGTGAGAGTAGGAAATTTCAAAGTGTTGAAATCAAACCAATGAAAACACGGCAATCGGAAATTATTAATACCCGTGGTTGATGGTTGACCGTAAACACAACCTCCAAGTTCTCACAACTCACAAGCATGAAATTCCCGGGAAACTCATTCACTAGTTATTTTAATGATAAAGATGTCCGTATCATGCACGCAATTTGGTTATTAGTTGTTTTATTAATTATATGTTATATTCTCTTCGTATAAAAAAAATTATCATTCTAAAGTTTGACACATTTATTAATAAATATAATAATTATCCTATATTTTCATAAATTTTTTTTAAAATTTATAATTATTTAATAACTCATCTCAATTATAACCAATAAACATAGAGAATTTATATAAAAAGAGTCAAAAATACAATTTTTTATGTCAAACCTCAAAAAATTATTACCTAAACACCTAAAATGATAATTTTTTTTGTACAAAAATTATGGGTTAAAATGACAACCTTTTCCATATGGAGGGAGTATGTAATTGAAAATAAAATAATTTTCAAAAAAGTATTGTCTAATTTACTTATATATGATATTGATTTTTATATGTTATACCTTATCTAAATTTAATCTTATAAATTAATAAGGTTATCAAATTTAATCTCATCTTAAAAAATATTTTCAATTAAATACTTTTAATGCTCAATACTAATTAAATTTTAATCAATGTTATAAAAAACATATCTACGTTTGGATTTATCAAATTTTGACCATAAACTCTTACATTTATTTAAAAAGTATATAATCATTGATAGGTTGTACACTTCTAGTGTTGTCTTTTATTGAATAGATTACTTTTCTGTTTTGATATTATATATTGTTTTTTAACTTGATATTATGATTTTTAAAGGGGTAAGTTTGAATTTATCAATATTTAACCTTGTATTTATTTTAAAGTATATAATCGTCTATAGGTCCTAGTGTTATAGACTTATCTATATATTAATTCACATTGAGAAATTTACCAAGTGTTATAGACTTATCTATATATATTTTAATCTTAGGATAGAATATGCACCAAGTTTTAAGAAATTTACATTGAGATGATCTCCGAAAGAAACTCCTAGACATATATATATTTCTGCGTGTGGGACTAGCTTGTATTAAGTTTGAACACAGCACAAGTTTGAAGTTTGACAACTACACAATGATGAAGAATAGTATTAATAAGTTTGAACACATTTGTCAACCGCTGGATGGGTCTAATGCCTTAGAAGAGGATGTTGGACCAGAGAAACTCGAATTCGAAAGAAAAAAAGATTTGAATTTTGATTTCCCAGTTATGACCTCAAAACTGCTAATACAACTCCAAATATGGTTACTGCTAGCTGCAGCTCTGACATTCGTGGCTGCTGGGGCAAAGGCCACGTCACCCAGTCAAGCCATGCCTGGTTGCAATGATACTTGCGGAGGCGTGGCGATCCCTTACCCATTCGGAATGGGTACTTCCAGCTGCTTCCTTGATCCCTGGTTTGAGATCGAGTGCAGGGCATCAGCAGCAAATCAGTCTAGATATGGATCAAGAAGCAAGCCCTTCTTATCCAAATTGAAGCTTGAGGTGGCGGAGCTAAGTTATTCTTCCACTAATATGAAAGTGCGTATACCTCCCCTGAATATGTGTAGTACTGCTGCACATACACAAAGCCCACGAGTGAGGAGTATAGACTTGAGCGGAAGCCCCTATAACTTCTCAACAAGAGATAATGTTTTCATGATGGAGGGTTGTCCAGGCAGTGCGGTTTTGGTCGACCAGATTTATACAACTACAATTGGGTGCGGCACTGTTTGTCACAGCATCAAAAACAGTGCAATACCCACAAACACTTGCTTTGGTGTTCACTGCTGCCAAACTCCTTTGTCCTCAGATGCATATAGCTCCTATACTTCTACTATTCCAGTTTATGAGATAGATTTTATCCTCCAGCCATCAAAAGTTGAGCATTGCTTGGTGGCGACTTTAATACAAAAGGGATCCGTGAATGAGTATGTTGGAAATCTGTCAAGTTCCGATGCGCGTTCTTTCCCCCCAGTAGCTTTGTCTTGGAGTTGGCCAAACAACATCAAAAGGCCTCGCAAGCATCGCCATGCCTCTTGTTACGATACCGGCACCTTCTTGTACTGCTACTGTCTTGGTAACTATCATGGGAATCCTTATGTGACTGATGGATGTCAAGGTAAGAGTATTGTTTTCTTAATTGATCATCACAATGACCAATTTCATTTCATGCATGCTTTTCTCTTCTCATTATTAATCTTTCTAAATTAACAGCTCCTCAAGGATGCGAGGATTGTCGAGGAGACTGCCTCAGCCAACCGTATGGCAAAGGATATTATTGTGAAAATGGACCACTCATACATCCTGCAGCCGTTCTTGGTGAGAATTATTTGTTCTAAGTACTGGGTTCCTTTCAATATATATGTCAAAAATATTGCTTAGTTTTGCCTTTTGGATTCCCTTTATATATGCAGGACTTAGCAATAGTTTTGGCTTCCTACTTCTGGTGGCTTGCTTGTATGGGCTATATCGGTTCATCAAGAGGAGAAGGGAGTTGAAGAGGAGGGCTAAATTCTTCAAGAGAAACGGCGGGCTATTGCTGCAGCAACAAGTGTCATCCAATGAAGGCATTGTAGAGAGAACAAAGATATTCACCGTAACTGAATTGGACAAAGCAACGGACCACTTCAACCAAAACCGGATACTGGGTCAAGGCGGTCAAGGTACCGTCTACAAAGGCATGCTCACAGATGGAAGTATCGTTGCAATCAAGAAGGCCAAGTTGCTCGACGAGAGCCAGCTGGAGCAATTCATAAACGAGGTGGTTATCTTGTCTCGGATCAACCACAGACACGTAGTCAAGCTCTTCGGATGTTGTCTAGAGACAGAAGTCCCTCTTCTTGTGTACGAGTTCATTCCAAATGGAACCCTTTTTCAGCACATCCACGACCCTGAGGAAGATTTCGCGGTTAGTTGGGAGATGCGCCTGAAAATTGCTGCAGATTCAGCAGGTGCTATTGCTTATCTACATTCATCTTCGTCTATCCCTATCTATCATAGAGATATCAAGTCTTTAAACATATTGCTGGACGAAAAGTACCGAGCAAAGGTCTCTGATTTCGGATCCTCCAAGACCATTGCGATGGATCAAACACACTTGACAACTCTTGTTCAAGGCACAATGGGGTATCTAGACCCGGAGTATTTCCAATCATATCAGTTTACAGAGAAGAGTGACGTTTACAGCTTTGGCGTCGTCATCTTGGAGCTTCTGACTAGCAGGAAGCCAATCTACAGGGATGGGAGTAGTATGGAGCAGAAGAACTTGGTGACGGAGTTCTTGTTTCTGACACAAGATTCTAGAAGGTTGTCAAGCATCTTGGATCCTAAGATTGTGGGAGAGGCCAACGAGGAGGAGCTGGTTTCCGTTGTTGAGCTGGCAAAGCGTTGCGTAAGTTGGAGCGGTAAGATGAGGCCGACGATGAGAGAAGTGGCAATGACACTGGAGATGATCATGAAATCCCCTGCGCAAGTGTGTTGTTGGTACCAGCAGCAGGGAGATTTCCCAATCCAGTATGCAGGGTATGATGAGTTTGACATGGCTGGTGTTAGTGATGCAGAGTTCAGAACGAGCTCGCTCCCTACTGAATACTGATATATGCTACGTCTCTAGACTTAGCTAAGGAATGTTAAAGTAGACAGTGAGTGTGTGACAGGTATACCAATTGCTAAATGCAGTAGATCTCATAAATTTATCTATTTATACTTTTATTTTATCGGTTTAAATCCATTAACTCGAATGATATTCATAATCACGGTCTTTCTATCATAAGTAAGCAAATTGTTTGAACCGTCACCCCCTTCTCTCTCTCTAATTAACTAAAGTTTAAAAAAAACGTTATAACTGTAAGATATACTACAACTTACAAGGTTTGTATGTTTGACTAGAAGACATATTCTCTACACATTTTCTTGGAAAATCGAAAGAGTAATTTTAAGCTGATGGTGTAATGGTTACGGTTAATTTTAGGATGAACAATTAGGCATGGACATGGCGTATATTTTATTGGGGCGTTGCACATTTTTAATTAACATGTTAATATTTGCTAACTCGTTTGATAAAGACCATCGAACTTATAAGATCCTGTTGATGATTTTTATTTTAGTATTATCGGGACTCTCACGTTACCAACGGGATATCGAGTCGTTAGAACATGGGTAAGGAGTGTGTGGAGTGCACACCCATGTAAATGAACATGGGTAAGGAGTGTGTTGATGATTTTTATTTTAGTATTATCGGGACTCTCACGTTTTCTTCTTAGCACTCGGAATTCTTCTATTAGTGAATGCGTGTATAATGAGAGAGTTTTAATTACTTTATTTATATGATTTAATTACCGGAGGAAGCAAATCTCCAATAACCGAATCAACCAAATAAAATAATTAAAAGTAATCGTTAAAGATAACATTTGTTACCAAATATAATCTTTACCGATTTTTACATGTTTTGTTTCCATAAAGATAAACTTTAAGCTCCTAAAATATATGGAAACAGGATAAGATCTCATAGTTCTCTCCCTAACTAAAGATCTACCCTAAACAGCTCGCCGCCGCCTTCACAGAATTATCCAAGTGTTTCTGGCGCCAGCAAGCTTCAGTTCCTTCCGCCAGTTCCCAAGTCTGGTGTCAGTAGTTTTGTTCCGTGCTTTCCAAGTCCGAAGTTCCCTGTTTTGTCACACTAATGAAAATATTAATAGCAAATGTGTTTGTCATTATCAAAACTAGGAAAATTGAGGAAGAGAACTAGATAGGGAACTGGAGTTCCCAAAAGTCCACTTCCTAACAATTTCCCCCTTTTTTATGATGACAAACATGTAGAACCTGACATATCAAAAATAGGCATGAATGATATATGAGGAAAAACAGAACAAAACTAGATGTAGAATAATCATTAGTGAATTGCATATTCCCCCTTAACACCAGATCTAGTTCCTTAGTTCCCCTTTAAGGAGACAACCAGTTCAGAGTTTCTTTCATCATATTAGTTCCAGGTTGCAAAGATCATTCCCCCTTTTGACATCATCGAAAAGAAACAGTTAGATGATAAGCATAGAAAATTTAGGTAGAACCAATGACTTGCTTTGACCTCTAGAGAAATGGCACCGTAATAGAAGTTGAAGGCAAGACATAACAACGCAAGGACGTCAAAATATTTCATTAAATATAAGAGAAGCAAAGACAACATATAACAATAAAGCACTCAGAGAGACACAAAAAGGATCATAATGTGAAAGTGGGATCCTAAGGGAACTACGGGCTCCGTGTCATCTGAGTAGGGAACCAGGAGAACTACTCCTCATGCTTCTGCTCCTCCTCAATTTTCTTCTCCTCGCGCTGCACAGATGACTTCTTTCATTCAACCCCCTTTTATTTTCTTTCTTTCTTTCTTTCATATAAATAAGGGAACTTGCAGTTTTTTTTTTTTTAATAAATAAGGGAACTCGCATTTTTTTTAAAGAATAGAAAACCCAAAACAACACTTCAACATTCATAAGATCTTCAACGGCTATACTTGCATTAATTTTTCTCAAGAAGCAGCGAAATTCCAGCAGATTTGAATTCTGGAAGTTGAGAGCAATTCCCAGTTCCTTTCCTCAGTTTGTGACACGGAACATGATAGATATGGGTACATTTATGTAGGGAACCAAACAGCATTCAAGAAAAATACGTACCCATGATCAAGAGAAAAGAGGTTGGCAATTTTGACACCACAAAGATAATTCCCAGTTGTGGACTAAAGATGGATCATAAAGAATTATGCAATGCAGTCAGGCTTAGGACGGTTTGTAGTCAATTATCATTTCGGCTTATGATGAGGGTTAAAATAGATCAAACCGACTACTTTTAAGGCCAACAAAGAGATGCAATCAAGGTTCAATTGTACCATAAAATCATGAAATCATGCAAGATAATTAAGATCATGCTTTAGAACAACTATTACAGGACATGCGAGACCATCACAAGATCAAATATCAGCAATATTGCCAATGAAATCATAGAAAAGATCAAATCTAGTCAAAGCAAGGAAACTAGTAAACGCAACTGGAACTACTAGATTAGGGAAATCATTCCCAGGAGTAACCTAAAGGACTCGTAAGGTTCTCAATTCAGTGCTTTAGTAAATATATCGGCAATTTGATCTTCAGTCCTACAATGTTCTAGCAAAATATTCCCTTTTCAACTAGGTTAACGTTACTTACCTTAATGTGATCAGTGAGATTCACACTTCCAGTTCCACAGATTGTTCCCTTTCTCTTATCTCCGAAGGAAATGGTTCCTCCTTGGTGTTGCTGAAGTGACGACATTTTTTCTTCTATTTCCGGTCATATGGCACGAGCATCCACTGTCTATGTACCATTTGTCTTGTTGTCGCACTTCGTCCTGCACAAGGGAACTCAACCTTTTGGAACCCAGCTAAGCATAGCTTTTCTGGGTGAGTTAGGTTGATATCTTGTCTGTGGGTTAGAAGAAGGAGCAAAGTAGTATGGATCATTCAAATCAGTAATAGTGTGTGTCCTTTTCTTGTTGTTTATTTTCTGGTTCCTTTTCTTAGCATTTTCTTGCATTTGTTTCTTCTTATGGATGCAATCATGATACGTGTGACCATTTTTACCACAATGCCAACAAAAACGATTATAAACTACATGACCATACTTACCTTTACCAGGTCGGAAGGGTCTTTCCTGTTTTCTTTGCTCCAAGTTGATATTCTTACCTTTAGTTCCCTGGGCTTGGGAAACGTACATCTTGTGAGCGTTTTGACCATTGAACCAGGTTTGGTTCTCTTTGGGCTTTTGTTCAAGCACTTTTACCTTCTCCTCTAGGAACTGGGCTTTATCACGTGAGTTTTGCAGTGCTCCACTGAGGAACTCATTTTTCTCAGCCAGTTCATTTCTTATTTTCTCATTTTCAGCAGAGCATGATTCCTCAGAATCGCTTTTACCAGTATAACCAAGACCATATCGTTGCTTAACAAAAACAGTTTGATTCACAGTTTTCTCATTTATAGAGTGAGTGAGATGATCAAGTTTATGCACAATTTCATTAAGCAAGATGGAAGTCCTTTTTCCAGTATCTGTGGGGGGAACTGAGGGAATATCAGCATGCATGAGTTCAGTTTTAATATTTTTGCAAGACTCACACTTTCTTAGGGGATTAGCTAACAATTTTTCAGCTTCATCTAATTTCTTACTCCAGACAGAATTTTCAGTAGTTAAGCAAGAAATTTCATCTTCATATTCCTCCATTTTCTCTTGTAGGGAACTAGTTTCCTTTCCAAGTTTCTTAATAATTTTGACTAGTTGTTTTTTTTCATATTCAAGAAGAGACTTAGTAAAGTCAGAAGAGGATACCTCAGAGTCGTCCGATTCTGTTGAATCTTCTTTGGCCATTAGACATCTTCCTCTGGTAGTTCCCTTTGTCTCTTGTTCTCCTTCAGAGTCTTCTGAGTCATCTCCGAAGGTAGTGAAAAGAGCCTTCTTGTGCTGAGTTTTGTCATTGTCGTTGGAGTTCTTAGGACAGTTTCTTGCCAAATGTCCTCTTTCCTTGCATTGATAGCATTGATATTCAGAGAGGTCCTTCTTTTGGAAATTCTTCTTGAACTTTCCTTTGATGAAGTGCTTTCTGATATGCTTTGTGACTAAGGCGGTCATCTCGTTTTCTTCATCCTCAAGATCAGAGTTTTCTTCTTCCATTTCTAATCTTGAAAAAGCCTTTGAGATTTTTAAGGCAATTCCCTTTTCCATCTTCTTGGCAGAACTCGACTTTGATGTTTCTCTTTCGTCGACTTCAAGTTTCCCTATGATTTGAGTCAGGGGGAGAGCTTGAATTCCAGGAGTAGTCTTCAGAACTCTTTTGATGAGGCTGAACTTTGAGTTGAGACCGTTGATGATGACAAGAGATTTGGACCATTCGTCAAGTTCCACACCGGCGGTGGTGAGTTTTGTGACGAGCCTTGTGAAATGAGAATAGTACTGAGACATGTCCTCAGTTTCAAGCATTTCGAAGGTGTGGTACTCTCCTTCTAGGGCGAACTTCCTTCTTTGTTTTAGTTCTTCACTGCCTTCATGCATTTCCTTCAAAGCGGTCCAGATCCCTTTAGCAGTTGGGATTCCTATCACCTTGTCCATATCTTCTCTGGTCAGCCCATTGAGGATGAGTTGACGAGCTTTAGCGTTTTTCTCCTTGATGACGTAGTACTCAGGCTTCCATTGGTCTTCAGTTAAGTCCTTAGGAATGACTCCATCACCATTTTCTATCACGCGCCAGCATTGATAGTCTATGGTTTGAATGTGGTTTTCCATGCTTCTTTTCCACCATTCTTCTTCTCCTTTCTTGCGGATGTGAGGCTTGTTGATGGAGATTCCCAGACTGAATTCACTTGAGGTAGACATCTTGAAATCTGTAAACTAACACAAATCTAGAGCGCCTGCTCTGATACCAATTGTAGGATCGTACGTTGTTAGTTAAACAAGGGAACTGAGAGTTCAGTTCCTAAGCAGCGGAATAAGTAACGATAGCAGATTCAAGACAAGTTCCTTAGAGTGGGAACCTTTGATAACCAACTAGTTATCCAGGATAAAACCCACTACCTCTCTTGCAAGAGGATTTCAAAGTCTACTTCTTGTATTAATGCTTCGATTACAATCAACTAGAATAGAACACACAGCTTAAAGTCTTAGACACACTAAAGACTCTCTACCTAGTTCGACCTAACCAAGCAAACAACAAGCAAGCAACTTACTCAGTTCTTCTTCAAAGAACTTGGCACGTTTTCTTCTTAGCACTCGGAATTCTTCTCTTAGTGAATGCGTGTATAATGAGAGAGTTTTAATTACTTTATTTATATGATTTAATTACTGGAGGAAGCAAATCTCCAATAACCGAATCAACCAAATAAAATAATTAAAAGTAATCGTTAAAGATAACATTTGTTACCAAATATAATCTTTACCGATTTTTACATGTTTTGTTTCCATAAAGATAAACTTTAAGCTCCTAAAATATATGGAAACAGGATAAGATCTCATAGTTCTCTCCCTAACTAAAGATCTACCCTAAACAGCTCGCCGCCGCCTTCACAGAGATATCCAAGTGTTTCTGGCGCCAGCAAGCTTCAGTTCCTTCCGCTAGTTCCCAAGTCTGGTGTCAGTAGTTCTGTTCCGTGCTTTCCAAGTCCGAAGTTCCCTGTTTTGTCACACTAATGGAAATATTAATAGCAAATGTGTTTGTCATTATCAAAACTAGGAAAACTGAGAAAGAGAACTAGATAGGGAACTGGAGTTCCCAAAAGTTCACTTCCTAACAGAACTTATAAGATCATGTTGATGATTTTTGTTTTAGTATTATCGGGACTCTCACGTTACCAACGGGATATCGAGTCGTTAGAACATGGGTAAGGAGTGTGTGGAGTGCACACCCATGTAAATGAACTTTGATTCCGGATTTATATTTTGGAGTGTAAAGGAGCATGTGATCCGAGGTATTAATCGGGTTGGAAAAGTTGTGTACTTGTTAATCAATTTTAAGATAACATGGTAAAGCAGAGTATATAACCTGGACATGTCTAGTCCATGTTAAATTTGCGTGCTAAAGAAAGCTGGGGTATATAAGTGCGATTTTATTCTCTTAACGGTTTTAACCGCCCGTTTCCTTTTCTCCAAGTTGTATGGAACATCTCATACTCTATATATAGGGTCACATGAGTGTTGGCAAGGGGGGCAAACTTGATCAATCGATTCTAAGTAACCTAAGTTAAAAATACATAAACACGAACATCTCCAAGTGTTCGATCTTGATTCAAGGAGCCTAGAACAAGATCGGGTTGGTTGTCTTATCCCCATGTCGATTGCGTGCAACCCTTTAGGCTTTTGGATCTCCTTGGAGGAGAGGTATGAGGGTCGAAATACGCTATTCGAAAAGCGTATTAAACGCGATTCAATCTAATATCCAAGCCATAGATTTGATCATTGTTCTCATATTTGTGGTGTTGATTCAACCATTCCTTTGGTATTGAAGACGGCGTTCTTTATGGATCATCACGAAGAAACACTCCTTTCTAACAATCGAATATCGTATTTATGATGTTGATCATTTCTTTGGCGGGTTTGGAACGAAAGAAGACATCCAAGTTCCATGAACTAAAAGTATCATGTGGCCAAGTTTAGGCTAATACAAGTCATGTTTATGACCATAAGACTTTATTAATTAGTCTTGGTATCATCTGAATCATAATGATGGTATGAATAATTTTCTTATTTTGAATGAATTATACCAAGACATTTTGGTAGAAGTTTTGTGCGGTTAATTGCATTGTATTGGAAAGGCACAAGATCGTCTTTGTCTCTTTGATCCTTGACCGTTATATGATACGGTTTTGGTGGTTATATTATTGAAGGCTTACATAGTTACATGTACTAATATGTAGCATTGGGCCGCCGGTTGAATTGAAATACAATTTTGGGTGCCTTGTATGATTATGAGATCTGCAAGAATATGGATCTCATGTATGGCATGTTTAAGTATTGACATTGTGGGCTCCAGAATTCGTCAAGCAGAATCCACGCGAGAAAACCCACCGAGTACCAGCAGATTCTACGCGAATGGCAACCAAGCAACTAACAAAAGTTCTAGAATATGGGCCGATGACAATTGAAGAAAGCCCATCGGAACTAAGGAGAAAAAGCCCACCAAAGGAGAGAGAAAACGATTATTCTGAGGGGCATGTGTCGAGTGATGGATGGAGGAGAGACTCTATAAATACTCTCTTAGATCGGCTGAGCAAGGGACGGATTTTTGGGGGTAAGATTGAGAGAGAGAAAGCTGTTGTCTGCGCTTGAGTTCGTGCTTGAGTATCCAAAGCCAGATTTGGGTTTTCTTCCTTCTCTTCCAGCGAGTTATACTAGTTTTCTGGGTTGGGAAATCCTTTAGTATACACTGATCCATCTTTTATCTTCATCTAAAGATATGCTTTCCTCCCACCTGACTTGGGCGTCGGAGTGTCTTCCACGGGGAAAACCCTCTCCGAGACTTTCAGGTACCTTCGGCGAGCTGGGTTGGGAGATCCACCACCAGGAGCATCGGGGTAGGAGAAGGAAGGCGAAGCCGCCCATAATCATGACCAGGAACATGATCAAGCATCAAAACGGCTGACATAAGACTTCCCCCGAGATAAACAAATCTTCATCGACACTTGGGTCCTGAGTGTGTTGACTTGGGACGGTCCTTCACGTAGTGACGAATCCAGGCATCAACACTGGTGCCGACCGTGGGAAGGTCTTCACGCGGTTAGAGTCAAAACAGAGGCAGTAGAACGACATGGCTGAAGAGCATACGCGAGTTGTAGCTGAGAACGATGCAGTTTATTCTCCGCGAACCGTAGCCCCTCCACCCAAACCGACCAGCAGGCACCGAGAGCAGCTCAGGAAGATGGGGTACGCGAGGTAAGGATGACCAGGGAGGAATACGATCATTACTGTCAGCTCATGAGGTGGCAGAGGGAATATGCAGAACCAACCCCGTACCCACGCTACGCGGATCCTGAGCCGTATGGTCCGTGCCACGGCGAGTACACACGCGAAGGGTACGGCGATCGATACAGGGGAGAAAGAGCCTCAGTCACCTATGAACGCCCCATGTACTCCCCCTGAGGCGAACCCTATAGAAGGCCGTGCGCGGGGCCTCCACCAACGTTTGGTCACGCATATGCCAACCCGGAGGTGCCACTTGCACTGTTCGGAGCGACAACCTTTGTGGATCATATTCTCCTATCTCCGCCGCCACCAGACTTCAAGATCCCTACCTTTAAAGAGTACACGGGGAGTGACGACCCTAAGGACCACCTGTCCAAATACCAATACCTGATGCTAGCTAGCAAGGCTGATGAGCCCGATGTGCAAATGCTTTCCAAACACGCTCGCGGGGCCAGCCTTGACCTGGATGATCAGCCTCCCCCCCAAGAGCATCGATGGCTTCCAGCAACTCGCAGACTCCTTTATGGCTCACTTCGCCTGCTCACTTAAACGAAAGCTCAGCAAGCAGGAAGCGCTCAACGTAAGGCACCGCGAAGGGGAAACCCTGACATCCTTCGTTAAGAGGTTCACCACGGAAGTCGTGCAGGCGCATGATTTCGATGAAAAAGTAGCACGAATGACCTTCATCTAGGGTCTCAGAAACGGGCCGTTTAAGCTCACAGTGTGCAAGAAACCCCCAACTTCCTATACGAAGCTGCTAGAAAAGGCCAACCAGCACATCGTGGCAGAGGAGTTGGCTCGAGGAGGTATGTCGTCGAATCCGACAACAACCGGGGGGACCAAGGCTTTTCCAAATAACCTCTTGAAAGTATTACCGCCAATGACCTCAGACGTACTGTCCGATGTCACCCAAGGCTTTTCCAGTTGATATAAATCATTAAACCACAGTTATAATACAACATATCATAACTTTCATTAAAACCAAGTCTCGGAATTTCAGCATAATTCCAAATACATCAAAATACATAATCAGAATTATTACAGCGGAAGTCTTAAATACAAAACATAGTTAACACAGCGGAAGTCTTAAAATAACAACAAAAACACCGTTCGCCTTTATAGTCGTTCTAGTCTTCTCGGATCCGCAATTTATCTGATGTGCCGAATCGAACGGATGACACCAGCCAACCATGCAGATAACAATTGCGGTTGGTTAGTCTAATGAAAGACCAAGCAAGGGGTACAAAGCAGAGTGGTTCGAGTGATCGTAACCGTTTACTATCATTGTCCCTCGAATAATAACCGACGGAACGATACATAACCCGGTACTTTCACTGAATGAATATTAAATAAGATATGCACTGAAGAGAAGACTCCAAAGGAATTGAGTCTTATCGGAAATATGACAAATGTTGGGAAACTTAATTAATCACAGAATCACAGTATCGCATACGAGCGATTTAAAAGATAAGACGAGTTTTCCTAGTTGCACTATCACCTAGCTGCACTACTCGCCGAAGGTATATTAATTTTGTACGACTAACGGCACTTATCTTATTTAATTCCAAAACGCGCATCACGTTATAAGCTTTTATATCCACATCGCAGAGTCCAAGCCTCTATATCCACATCACGGTTGGTCATGACCAGAAAGTTTGGCATAGGGTCTTGATCGCCCTGTTATTTGCCAAGTTATAAAGAAACGAACGGACCTCGCAAAGTCCAAGCGTTCCTACGAATACTCGTGCTAACTAACAGTTCAACACAGTAATAGTCCACATCAAAGCCAACATGGCCAACAACATAAATATATCTATACTAGCGTCGTTCTAGCAGATATACAACCTAATATAATATCGTCTTTTAAATCATATTATTTAACAAAGCTATTCCCAACACAAACAGTAAATCATTCCAAATTAATTAACAACTAAACAATTGATAATTAATGGAAGTATGGAATGATGAGCAAGAGCGAACCGCCACTTGCCTTAGATTAGTCGAGCTCGAACAAAGCTTAGAAACGTCGGGTTCCTGGGTCTGAAACTGGGATAGATCTCGGATTAAAAATCCCTAAGAAACGACCCATAACGAGATCCTAAGTTAGATTCAATATCCACAAATATGAATCTAAAAGAATACGAAAAGAATCGAAGGAGCCAAGCCTCGCCCAAGACCACAACACCCAAGAACACACAACCCGGACAGCTCACCGCGGGTGCGGTGGAGCTCTTGCTGCGGGTGCGGTGGGGTCATAGGGCAGAGGGGCTCGACAACGAAGTGGAGAAAACTCACCCCAAATCGATTCGTTTGCCTTCGATTCGTCTATGGTTCAATCTTCAAACACTTTAGACCTTCTAAAACCACTTGAGAGTGCCTTCTCAACTCAAAGAAAGCTCCGGCGATGCTCCGGCGGGAGCTTGGAAATCCGGCGGCAATGGAGAAAACAGAGAAGGAAGAAAACATAGGAGGAAGAAGACGTTCAGCAGGGCGAATCTTCCTCTCCATCTCCTCCCTTTTATTGTAATACCCCATAATTTTTAGTAAGGATATTTGGGTAATTTACCCAACCTTCGTTCAAATTAATTATTTCGCTTTCAGTGGAGTTCGGATTTTCCGTAATATTCATGATCTCCGAAATAAATTCTTGAGTGGTATAAAATACATTCGATGTATTTTCAGGACTTAAAATATTTGTTTAGAGACAAATATATAAATTCCGAGATTTAAAACCCATACCAAATCTTATCCCTCCAGACAAGTGGCTACGTGTAATTGAAATTAGGAGATTAGCTTCAAATCTCAACAAAAGCTACGTGTACACTTATCTTCGTCAATTTGAGTTGGGTTAAATATCTGCAAAATGCTCCGTGTACTATTATCAAACAAGATTAGGATACGAAATATAAATCAGAAGCTACGTGTACGTACACTTGTGCTCCTGAAATCAAATTGGGAATTTGATTAAAATCTCTGCAAAGAGGCCGAACAGACCAAAAATTCCATTTCTCTTCCTCTCGTCATATCTCTGTGAGCTCTCGTGAGCTTGTGCTCCCACCGCCTCTTGTGCAGCTCGGTCGTCCCCTCCGGCGAGCTCGACCCGGACCGGACCGCCGTTCGCTTCGTCCTCCTCTGTTCGTGCCTCTGTCCGCTGGTGTTCTGCTGTTGTTGTAGTGTTGTGCTGCGTAGCAGCTCGTGTTGCTGTTGTGGTGTTGGTTGCCGCCATCGTCTCCGGCGACGAGGAGCTTTTCCCCGGCGAGAAGCCGAGCTGCTTCCCGGTGTTGGAGCTGTTGCTCGTTGTTGATGGTGGCTGCCACTGTTGTTGAATTGTTGCTGTTTATTGTTGACGAAGGAAGGAGAAAGATTGGTGGTGGGCCCCCCTTAGCCTAATTAGCTTTTTGTTGGGCCGAGAAGCCCAATTCAATTCCAGTCCAAATTTAACCCGAAATTATTCGAGCGGTATAATTTCGATTTCCTTTTATCCGTATTGTCTTTAGGAAAATTTAAATCAATATTCTTATGATTTAAAATCATAAGAATTTATCGAATTTAATTCCTTGAGTTCGTCCAGACAAATTAATTGAGATTAATTAATGTGTCATATGCTGGATCGCGTGTGAACTCGTAATCCGTTGGAGCTATCTGAAGCTTAGGCCATATCCTCGGAAAGGATATCCTCAGTAATCGTCTCGTCTAGATTCATCGCCGAATCTACTCCAGGCAAGTGGCGGTTCGCTCTTGCTTAATCATTCTATGTTTCATTAATTATCAATTGTTTAATTGTTAATTAAATTGAAGTGAACTGTTGTTTGGGAACTAATTTCATGAATAACGTAATTAAAAAGGTGATGTTAATAATAAGTTGTATATCTGTTAGATCAACGCTATTATAGATATATATTGTCTGAAGGGCTTCAATATTGATTATTACTGTGTTGAACTGTTTAGTTAACACGAGTATTGTGTGTTAATTACCGTGATGGTATTGCTGTGAATTTAATGTTAACTTTAAATGCTAGAATAGCACATGGGTTTGCAGGAAAGCTAAGTCCAGGTAAGGATTAGTCGTTTCTATTGTATCTGTGTTTAAGTTGATTGCCAGGATGGCTTTGATGTGAATAATTACTGCGTTTGTAACTGTTTAATTAGAACGAGTATTCGTAGGAACGCTTGGACTCTGGGAGGTCCATTCGTTTCTTTATAACTTGGTAAAAAGGGCGATCAAGACCCTAGGGATATAAAGGCTTGGACTCTGCGAGGTTCATTCCTTCGATAGATATAAAGGCTTGGACTCTGCGAGGTTCATTCCTTCGATAGATGTAGAGGCTTGGACTCTGCGAGGTTCATTCCTTCGATAGATGTAGAGGCTTGGACTCTGTGAGGTCCATTTCTTCGATAGATGTCCTGCGTGACAGAACATATAATTAAAAGCTTATAACGTGTGTGTATGTGTGTGTGTGTTGTAAATTAACAAGTTAAGTGCGGTAATGCACATATATTAATATACTGTCAGACGAGTAGTGCAACTAGGCCGTAGTACAGCTAGGGGAAACTCGTCTTATTGTAAATCAAAGTTAATTAAAAGCTTGTGTGAAACTTTAAACGTTTCCAAACAGTTGTCATAATTTTCTATAAGGCTCATTTTCGTTGGAGTCTTCTTTTGGGATTGATTGCTGTAAGACTCGGTCTTCCAGAATCATCTCTTGATCATGCCTTTTCATATATTCTAGTAGGAGTATGGTGGTTGACTATCGTAATCGGTTATTATCCGAGAAACGATGAGTCTAACCTAATACAACTACTCCGAACCTTCTGTTTGTGCCCTTGCTAGTCTATTCTTTAGACTAACCCCCTGTATTTCTTTTGTTATTTGCATCGTCATGGTTGGTGTCGTCCGCCCGTTTCGACACATTAGGTGAGTTGAGGATTTGAGAAGGCCAGAACGACTATGAGGATGAACGGTATTTAAAAATGTTTTAATCAGGCTACGATCTTTGGGCGTTGACTACTGAGGTCAATACTCTTGTAAATTATTTTAAGTCTTTCGCTGTATTGTAATAATTCTGTATTTTGTCGCATTTGGGATTGTGTTGATATTCCGCGATTATGTTTTAAATGAAAGTTATGGTAATTTTGTATCATAACTGTTCTTTATGAATTGTGTTCCAATGGTAAAGCCTGGGGTGATTTCGGTGTGGAAATCGAGGTCACTGGCGATAATACCTTTCCAAATGGGCTAAAGATTTGGGGGTGTTACAGATTTGGTATCAGAGCCGAAAGTTTTTAAAACGGGTTTGGGATTTCATAAACCATTTACTCGTTTTAAATTGAGAAATGTTTTCGGAGGCTCTGAATTTTCAAAATGAAAAGAATTTGAAATAAATACCGTTAATAGTCGTGCCTTCTTTAGTCTGATATGAGAGGTATGAGAGTTACCTCTATATCTAGAAAGACTGACCTATTCTTGTTGTTGTAAGACATAGGTGTTTGTCTATTCTTTTGAAAGGACTCGAAAGGTGCCGAGATGATTCTATCATCATTTGTAAGGTTAGATTTCCCTGTTTCTCAGAGATATTTCGAGGTTGGAGGACTTAGTAGTTTCCTCGAAGGTATCAAGTATGTACTTTCTGAGTTGATAGTACTTAATATCCTAGTGCTGTAATCTCCGAGTAAATTGGTGTGAATGCTCGGGAGATTTGTGTAGATGAATCTTGTGCTCTATGTTCATAATTCATCTATAGAATTATCAAGTTGATCTATTCTAAGTGATTTTATTACATTGATATATGAGATAATTAAGGAATCACTCTTAAGAGTTTTGATGTCTAAGTATGATGTCATAGTCGTTGACATTCATTGTTGAAAAAACGAATATGAAGGATTAATGCTCGATGCAGTCGGGATTTGCCTCCGTATGAGAATTCGTGGGTTGAACCTAAGGTAGAGTTCGTTGAGCCGTTAAGGTAGGCCAACGAAATATTGTAATAACGATGTTTAAATGGAAGTGATTTTCAAGGGAACTCTAAGGAAAATCCCGAGGAGGATCCTAAGGAAGATCTTCAAGGAGAGGAAAATCCTAGGGGAGATCCCGAGGAAGATCCTCAGGAGAAAGAAGATCCTCTAGAGGAGGAAGATCCTGCGGAAGATCCTTAGAAGGAGGAAGATCCAGAGGAAAACCATGAGGAAGATCCTCGAGAGGGGGAAGATCCGAGGGAAGATCCTGAGGGAACTCCCGATGAGAACCCAGAGGAAGACCTTGTAAGGCAAGGCTATAAGAGTCTGATGCCTAAAGTGTTCATTTATGAGTATCTTTTAGGAAATAAGGATATTGGGAGAAGTTATGCAAAGATTTGTTTCTTCTTGAGACATCATATTCCTAGTGTTTGGAGGTATAGGTTATGTGGAGTTAATGAGATTAAGAGTTATATCTCACTTATGTACTTGGGATTTTTGTCCCATTAGAAGTATATAGAGATGGACTAGTACAAAGTCCGGAATGTCTAGTTGTGGAATCATGTTGTAGGCATTAGTGTGGATAAAGTGTTGTGAAGGAATAAGTTGATTAAGTGAATAGTTCAATAAGAACTCGTTTTCCCTATTGTGCGATCATATGAGTAAAGATTGTGAGATAACGATATGGCATAAGGGCCGGTTATGATTAAGGATATTAAGTTCAGATAGTAAAGTTGATGTTGATGCAGGTTCCTCATTGGTGTAATGCAAGTTTCGGGGTCGAAACTTTTCTTAAGGGGATAGTAATGTAATACCCCATAATTTTTAGTAAGGATATTTGGGTAATTTTCCCAACCTTCGTTCAAATTAATTATTGCGCTTTCAGTGGAGTTCGGATTTTCCGTAACATCCATGATCTCCGAAATAAATTCTTGAGTGGTATAAAATACATTCGATGTATTTTCGGAACTTAGAATATTTGTTTAGAGACAAACATATAAATTCCGGAGTTTTAAAACCCATACCAAATCTTATCCTCGAGACAAGTGGCTACGTGTAATTGAAATTAGGAGATTAGCTTCAAATCTCAGCAAAAGCTACGTGTACACTTATCTTCATCAATTTGGATTAGCATCAGAAATCAATAGCTACGTATAGCTATTTTCCTCCTCAAAGTGAATTTGGAATTTGAAGCCAAATTCAGCAAAGAAGCTACGTGTATTAATTTACTCCTCAAATTGAAATTTGAGTTGGGTTAAATGAGTTGGGTTAAATATATGCAAAAGGCTACGTGTACTATTATCAAACAAGATTAGGACACGAAATATAAATCAGAAGCTACGTGTACGTACACTTGTGCTCCTGAAATCAAATTGGGAATTTGATTAAAGTCTCTGCAAAGAGGCCGAACATATCAAAAATTCCATTTCTCTTCCTCTCGTCATATCTCTGTGAGCTCTCGTGAGCTTGTGCTCCCACCGCCTCTTGTGCAGCTTGGTCGTCCCCTCCGGCGAGCTCGACCCGGACCGGACCGCCGTTCGCTTCGTCCTCCTCTGTTCGTGCCTCTGTCCGCTGGTGTTCTGCTGTTGTTGTAGTGTTGTGCTGCATAGCAGCTCGTGTTGCTGTTGTGGTGTTGGTTGCCGCCTGTGAGCTCCAGAATTCGGTAGTTGAGGGCACGCGAAGACAATGGAAGAACGCCTACAAAAGCCACGCGACGTTCACTCGAGTAACCGTTTAAAGTTCTAGAATGTGGGCCGAAGACAGCTGGAAAAAGCCCATCGAGGTGAAGAGGAAAGGCCCACCAAAAGGAAAGAGAAAACGGTTAGCTGAAGGGGCACGTGTCGACCAATGGGTGGATGAATTTGCTTATAAATATACCCCTAAATCAGCTGAGCAAGGTCAGAGGCAAGGGGGGTAAGATTGAGAGGGTGAGACTTGTGTATTGAGTGCTTGTGATTATGTTAGGGTTTCAGAGCAAGATCTGGGGCTTTTTCCAATCTTACTCCCGGTGAATGTTGTCTAGTTCTTTGGGTCAAAAGTTCTAAAAATATGTTCTGATTCGTCTTTCTACTTCTTTTGGATCTTTGGTTGTTTGCATCTCTGACTTGGGCGTCGGAGAGTGTTCTCCCGGGGAAGCCTTCTCCGGGATTTTCAGGTGACGGTGAAGAGTTGCCAAGGAGAAATCCATCTTTGGAAGACTAGATCCTTAATCCCTGGAGCAGATCAATAGAAGATATCCAAATGCAATGGAACTAAGTAAGTGAAGGTTCTGTGGTCGATTAAGAAGGTGAAGTCGCTTGCAAGCTGATCCGGAAGAGGTGTTCGACATCGGAGCTAGCAGCGAAGAAGGCCTCCTCCAGAAACAAACAAATAGTCATCACCACCTGGGCCTCGAGCGTGCTGACTTGAGGCGGTCATTCGCGTAGCGACGAATCCAGGCATCAACACTGGCGCCGACCGTGGGGAGGTCTTCACGCAGTTAGTGTCAGAACCAACACAGTCAGACATCATGGCAGACCAGACCACGCAAGCCAGGGATGAAGGTGACGAAACGTACTCTCCGCGAGCTGTGGCTCCCTCCACACAAACCGACCAGCGGGCAACCCGGGCAACTCAGGAAGAAGGTCTACGCGAAGTCATGATGACTCAGGAAGAACACGACCAGTACCGCCAGTTTGTGAAGTGGCAAAGAGAAGGGGCCGCACCTCCTCCCTACCCGTATTACGCGGACTCAGAACGGTATGACCCGCATTACCACGAGTACGCGCGTGACGGGCGTGGAGACCGACACAGAGGAGAAAGGGGTTCAGTTGCCTACGAGTATCCCATGTACTCTCCCCGGGAAGAGCCTCACAGGAGACATTACGAAGAAATACCTCCAGCCCATTACTACGCGTATGAACACCCGGAAGTGCCGTTGGCACTATTCGGCGCAACGGCTTTCGCGGATCATATCCTTCTGTCTCCGCCTCCGCCGGATTTCAAGATTCCCACCTTCAAAGAGTACACCGGGAGCGACGACCCGAAAGACCACTTGTCTCGGTACCAGTACTTGATGCTGGCAAGCAAAGCCGATGAGCCCACCATGTGCAAATGTTTCCCGAATACGCTCGCGGGGCCAGCTCTGACCTGGATGATCAGCCTCCCCCCAAAGAGTATCGACAAGTTCCAACAACTGGCAGATTCCTTCATGGCCCATTTCGGTTGTTCCCTTAAGCGAAAACTCAGCATGCAGGAGGTACTTAACGTAAGGCAACGCGAAGGGGAGACCCTGGCTTCTTTCGTAAAAAGGTTCACTACAGAAGTCGTACAGGCACATGACTTCGACGAGAAAGTAGCCCGAATGGCTTTCATCCAGGGCCTCAAGAACGGACCGTTCAAACTCACAGTGTGCAAAAAGCCTCCAACCTCCTACACGAAGTTGCTGGAGAAAGTCAATCAGCACATAGTGGCGGAAGAGTTAGCCCGCTGGAGTTTGCCGACCAACTCAACGGTTCCCGAGGGAAGTAGAAAGCAGGATACTACGCGTAGGGAAACGCCCGCCTGGGAGCCCAGGCGTCATCAAAACCGAGAGAGTGCTAAAGCGCCGGAGAGACCCCTCGTCGCCGTGGAAACAAACAGTCGGGAATATCCACGCGGGAACCTACCCAACACCCCGTTCAAGCCGTACCCTACGCGAGCAAATCCCTCTCTCGGAGTCAAGACAGATCGCAAGTTTTGTGTCTATCACCAGTCCACCTCACATGATGCCAGGGAATGCAAAGGGTACGGCGCCCCGCGAGGGAAGAATTCTCAGGGGACGGGCCCGCACCACACAGAGCTCAGACGAACCGCCCCACACCGTACCCACAGGCTGAGCAGAACTTTCCTCGCCCCGACGGGCAGGTAGGAACAATCTCCGGAAGACATGAGCCCAAGGGTCCCAGCAGACGAGAGAGCCGCAAGATCGCTAATGCCCAACTCCCGAAAGGTAAGCCCGTGATGAGCATATCAAGCCCAGTGCAGTAGGATTATAAGCTGAGTTTCGAGAAGGAGGACATAGCTGAATCCGCCATCCCAAGCACTGATCCGTTGGTATTACACGTGCAAATGGGGACAAAGATCGTGAAGAGAGTAATGATAGACACGGGAAGCTCCGCGGACATTTTGCACTGGAAAGCTTTTCAGAAGATGGGGCTAGACTCGGCAAGTCTTTCACCCACCGACTGTACTCTCGTGGGGTTCGCTGGGGAGCGTGTGAAGCCCATCGGTGTCATAACTCTTGACCTCATCCTGGGAGATGAGGGAAGCCCGCGGAGAAGCGAGAAGATAGAATTCCTTGTCCTGCAATCTCCCTCAGCATACAACGCCATCCTGGGGAGAATATCCCTTTGTAAGTTTCAAGCAGTCGTGTATGTATACCATTTTGCACTAAAATTTCCCACGCAGGTCGGAGTTGGCATAGCACGCGGACAGCACGCGGAAAGCCGCACCTGCTACCTCACCGCCCTAAGCGAGAAACTCTCTCCTATCTTGACTCTAGAAAAATGACACGCGGAGGTCGAGGCAGAAGGCCCCGAAGACGAAGCCGAGCTAGAGGTCCGAACCCGTCTAGAAGCCGCTGTACCTGAGGAAGGGAAAATCGCTATCACCCCTTTTGCTCAGAATCAGGAAAAACTGTATGTAGGCCAGGCTATGGGGACTGAGGTGCAAAGAAAGCTAGAGAGTTTGCTCAAAACTTCGCGAGATGTCTTCGCCTGGACTCCGAAGGATCTAAAGGGAATCCCGACGAGCCTAACCTCCCACTCGCTCAACATAAGCCCCGAAGCCAGGCCACGAAGACAGAAAAAGAGAAAGCATGCAGGGGATAGGGCCCAGGGAGCTAGATAAGAAGTGGAAAAGTTGCTGAAGGGACGGTTCATTCGCGAAGTCAAATACCCGACTTGGTTGGCCAACGTGGTAATGGTGAGGAAAGCCAGTGGAAAGTGGAGAATGTGCATGGATTTTACTGATCTCAACAAAGCATGCCCAAAAGACAGCTATCCGCTCCCCTTAATCGACCAGCTAGTGGACTCGACGGTTGGACACGAAGCCCTGAGCTTCTTGGACGCCTACTCTGGATACAATCAGGTAAAGATAAACCCTGCAGACGAGGAACATACAACATTTATCACGGAAAGAGGAACCTACTGTTATACTGTGATGCCCTTTGGGATGAAGAATGCAGGGGCCAGCTTCCAGAGAGTGGTAGATTTGATCTTTCGTGAACAGATCGGCTCCACTGTGGAGGCCTATGTCGACGACATCGTAGTGAAGAGTAAGAAGGAAGCCGACCATGTCGCGGACCTGGGTGAGGTGTTTGACACCCTCTGCAAGTACGGTATGAGTCTGAACCCCGAGAAGTGTGTGTTCGGGGTCAAAACCGGGAAATTCTTGGGCTTTTTGATCAGCTCGCAAGGAATCGACGTCAACCCAGAAAAGGTGGAAGCAGTATTGCGTATGGAAGCTCCGCGTAGCCACAGGGAGGTACAGAGATTCGTTGGATCAGTGAACTATTTGGGGAGGTTCTGTTCAAAACTCGCGGAAAGGAGCCTACCTTTCTTTAACATTCTGAGGAACCCCAAAGAGTTCCGGTGGACTCAGGAGTGCGAACAGGCTTTTGCAGAGCTAAAAGAACATCTTGTCCGATTGCCCACTTTGCACTCACCAACACCAGGCGAAGATCTTCAGCTATACCTGGCCACAGGCACAAGAGTTGTCAGTGCCGTTCTCACGCGAGAAGAAAGCAAACCCGTATACTTTGTAAGCCGATCCCTGGTCCAGGAGGAAGAAAGGTACCCCCCGATAGAGAAAGTAGCCTTGGCCCTGGTAACGGCAGCTAGAAAGTTGCGCCCGTATTTTCAGGCTCACCCCATCCGAGTAATGTCCGACCTACCACTGCGGAGCTTATTTGGGCGACCAACCATGTCAGGACGGCTGACTAAGTGGGTCGTCGAATTATCAGAATTCGATGTGGAGTACAGGCCACGACCAGCGATCAAAGCTCAAGCCCTGGCAGACTTCCTCACTGAGACAAGTTTCCGAAGTATAGAAATAGAAGAAAATTCTGATGAAAAGCAGCTGTGGGTGCTATTCGTAGACGGCGCAGTGAATGAAGACGGGAATGGAGCTGGGGTGACACTTACCTCACCGGGGGGCGAGAGTTTCGAATATGCATTAACCCTAAAGTTCGAGGCCACCAACAACGAAGCAGAGTATGAAGCACTTATCGCGGGCCTTGAACTAGCACTGACTAATGGAGCTCGCAGAGTTAAGTGCCACAGCGACTCAGAAGTGGTTGTGAAACAAGTAAGAGGGGAATACGAAGCTAAGACAGGCTGCTTACCCGCATATCAGGCCAAAGTTAAAACAATGGCAACCGCTTTCGACTCTTTTGAGATACACGCTGTGCCAAGGAGAGAAAACGGGCGGGCTAATGAACTGTCAAAGATAGGGTCGAGAACCAGGCTGCAGCGAGGGAAAGTATGGCTAGAAACCAGAGACTCGCGAGCCATATCTGTGGAAAATATGATAATCGAGTATGGAGAAGACGAGGCCGATTGGCGAACCCCTATACGAAAATATCTCCTCACAGGAGAAGCGCCAGCCGACCCAAAGATAAAGAGGAAACTGCGGGCGCAGGCTACTAGATTTTTCATCAAAGGAGGGCTCCTATACAAAATGGGTTACATGGCCGCGGGGCTCAAGTGTATGACCCTGGAAGAAGGGGGTGCTCTTACCGAGATTCACGGAGGATTATACGGAGGGCACCCAGGGTGGCGACCGTTAGTTTACAAGGCTTTGCGGGCAGGATATTTCTGGCCAACCATGAAAGAAGATGCCACGCGTATAGCTCGAACTTGCAACGCATGCCAGTGCCATGCACCCGCGTATCACCAGCCAGGAGTGGAAATGCAAGTAATCAACGCTCCTTGCCCTTTCGCAAAGTGGGGAATGGACTTCCTTGGACCATTCTCAATGGCACCAGGACAACGGCAGTTTATCTTGGTAGCAATAGACTATTTCACCAAATGGGTGGAAGCGGTACCCCTAGCGAGCACCACAGTGGAGCAAGTCAAAAAAATCATATGGCAGAACATCATTTGCCGTTTCGGCTTACCACAAGACATCATCACAGACAGAGGGCCACAATTCAACACGAGTAAACTCATCCGCTTCTGTGAGGGCCTAGGGATTCGCCTACATTTCGCGTCGGTATCGCACCCCAGGTGCAACGGGCAGGTCGAGAGCGCTAACCAAAGAATCCTCTTCGACCTCAAACGAAGGCTCGAGCATGCCAAAGGCAGGTGGGCGGAGGTTCTCCCACTGGTACTTTGGACCAACAGAACCACATCCAAGAGAGGTACAGGAGAAACGCCTTTCGCCCTGACCTACGGGGTAGATGTGGTGATACCAGTAGAGCACCTCTTCCCAAGTGAGGGAGTGCTCGATTATGATGAAGAGCAAAATACGATCAAACTACAGCTGGAATTACAACTCGTAGAGGAGAAGAGGGAGATGGCAGCCGTCAGAGAAGAAGAGTACAAGCGCCGCATCGCCGCCTATTATAACAAAAATGTGAAACCCAGAGGCTTCGCGAAGGGTGACCTGGTGCTGAAGAAAGTAGACGGGGGAAAGTTAGATCCCGGATGGGAAGGTCCGTACATTGTAGTTCGCGAAGTAGCACCCGGGGCGTACCAACTCAAAGATCATGCGGGCAATCAAGTTCCTAACACATGGAACGTGATGAAGCTACGCAAGTTCTATCCCTAAAGAGCCAAGCAACTCAGGTATCTCTATTCTCTGAATACGATCAAATTCTTAAAAGCTAACAAAATTTCAACCCGAAAGATAATCATGTAAGGCAATGCGTAGGCCACGATCGGGCGAAAAACGGTGGATCCAGCGAAAGAACGTGAGCCTGAGGGCCTCGAATGCTCAAACAGCTAGGTAAGCAAGTAGCATGTAAAGACACTTTCTCACCCTAATAAGCACGTGAAGATTGAAAGCTTAAAAACAACCATCTCTCTCTCTCCACGTAGGATTGAGCAAGCAAGTTTGAAAGCAAGACCGAAAGCAAGTTTGAAAGCAAGACCGAAAGCAAGTTCGAAAGCAAGACCGAGAGCAAGTTTGAAAGCAAGACCGAGAGCAAGTTTGAAGGCAAGTCTGAAAGCGAGTCTTAAAAGCGAGTTCGAAGGCAAGTCTAAAGAGCAAGACCCGACAAGCATGGGCAAGTGATACGCGAGTCAGTGTCAGGCAGGCGATAAGCAAGCTTAAAGCAAGTAAAGAAAAGCAAGAGTGACGCTTAACTAGAGCCATGATCACGAGCAAGACAACCAGTAGTGATCAGGTATACAAATACCACACAAGCCCTCACCCTCGCATAAATTTGTTCAATAGTGGTGCACTAAACAAAGGTAATACGATCAGGTACCTAGCCCGTCAAAAAGGAGCAACTAAAGACAGGACAAGACAAAGGAGCACCAAGAAGGCTACTTACGAAAAACAAGCATTACACCTTAGAGACAAGAAGGGTTCAGACAAATAGCCATGTAAATAAAACTGAGACAAGCAGACTATATCAAAGTAAAATTCCTTATAGAATTAACGTCTTCTTTACAAAAAGGGAGCGCACCCCTCTTCTCACATCCTTTCCTTAGCTCTCCACGAACTAAGAAAAAGGATATGGGGGGGAGGAGAGTGAGGAGCTATTACAAAGGCAAAACAAAGAGACTAAAAATCATAACCGACACCACGAATGCGGCGAGCCGGAAAACCCGGGGGAGGCGGCATCTCAACGAAGATCGACACGGTGTCACCACTCCTGCTCATGCGTATGATGCGCGCAATGTCAAAAGCAGTGCGGATTTAACGCAGACAGCGACCACGGACCCTTGGGTAAGGAATGTAGAACAACTGCCCACCTCGAGTATGATCCATCATAGCGACGAACAGAGACAAGCCGACGATCTCCGCGCTGACACACTACCCTCTCACCTTTTCGAATTTTCCTTCGGAAATGACAAGGCCAGTAAATAAAGACATAAATGAAGAAATCACATCGCAATAAATGAAGAAAAGTCAAACAAAGACAGGAATTACATTAATACGAAGTCTGACAAAAGTACAAAATATCCATCCTGGTAAAACAATAAGGTCTTAAGATCGCACACGAAAAGAGAAACTTCGCAAACAGAGAAATAGCCAAATCCGTCATAAAACCACACTATTACAAAAACCCGCGAAAGCCTAAACAAGGGTTGTAGGAGAACCAGAAACAGTCCCCTCAGCTTTCCCTTCACGAGCCAAGTCAGCTGGGGCTTCTCCTTCGCAAATCCGTTTAGATGCAGCAGGCTTCACGGAGGTAGGACCCTCCTTCAAACTCTCCCGCGAACGCTTCAAACCCACGGTGGCAGTAGAAACAACCGGAGCCCCACCCTGAGCCAGAGGAGCACCCTCCTTCATAGTAGTCACCCCCCACGCCTCAAGTACGTTCTCATGATCCTCCTTAATGACACCAATGTCAGGAACTTTGTAAGGTGGCCTTTCCCTGTAGGCGATCCCACAAGTATCCCTGTAGTTCAAAGGAATGGGAGCCAATCCATAGTGATTGAGGACCTGCTGTGCTCCGACATTCATACCGAAGACGTACTCAGCACCCGCGAGATAATTGTAACGAGCCTTAAAACGGTACCCACCGGCATACTCCTCCATCGCCCTTTGCCTTTCCTGCTTAATGACGTCGGGGAATTGAGCTACCTCAGCACGTACGGACTCGAGATCAGCTGCCAGGGCTTTCTTCTCCTTAGCAAGAGATCGGTTCCTGTCATGAAGGATCTTTACCTTCTCGTTGAGAGACTTATTCTCCTCAGACAAAGCACCCTCCTTCTCCAGTAACACAGAAACTTCACTCTTGACTCGTGAGCACTCTTTCCGACAAACCGCGAGCTCTTTCCCAATAGCCTCCACAGATGATTTGTCTTTGCTGACATTCAAAAAATGCTGGTCTATGGCACAGAAAGCCTCACGATAGCTCTTACCAATCTAGAGAAAGTGAGAAAAGTGGATGCACATAACAGAGCTGTCCCTCACAAAGAGAAAGAATGGACATCAAAATATATATATATACTCACAGAGTGCAAATACTCATATGCGGATTTAAGAGGGTCAGATACGGAGATCCCAGTCACTTTCAACTTCTTGCCCTTGGTAAGCTTCTTCTTCATCGAAGCAAGAGTACATCGAGCACCGTCCCCGGAACCTGCCCCAAGAGCCGCTGGCTCTTCTTGAGGCATGACATCCTTCCCACCATCGTCTTCACCACGCGTAGGATGCCCTGAATCAATTTGAGGATTTTCTTCCACAAACTCGTAGTCTCGAGAGGGTTGTTCCACCTCTTGACCCGGCGAAGTCGGGGCTCCCTGAGTAGCAGGGCTCACCAAATCATCCAAGTCATCCAAGAACTCCAACATCTTGATAGGAGAACCTTCTGCAAAGCAAAACAGAAGACGAAAAGATTAAAGCCGGCAAGGTAAAAGCAATCAGCAAATAAGAGCCAGCTGACGGCTCGCGACTAAGGTAAAAACCCGAAAATACTATCCACCCTCACCCCCATCGGGATGAACAGAACTAAGACCCAATTCTTCAAGCTTCGCGTGGGTCATAAGCTCGTCATACTCTCTGGGCCTCACTTGATTAAACATATTTATGAGAGTCTTCTTGTCACAACCAGGGACCGAGCTGACGAAATGTAGAACCTTCCCCGGACAAATGTTGACACCAAAACAGCCCGGGATTCTGAGAAGAAACCACTCTTTTTTCCAAGACCCCAAGTTAGTAGGTTTGTTCACCTTCTGCTTATACTCTGTTTTCCACGACCAATAACCCCCCGAAATATTGCGCGTGGTAAGCAAGGCTCTCACTACATCCAACGTAGGCTCCATGTTCAGTTCGCGACAATGGAAGAAAAGACAACAAAAATTCCTCCAAGAGTTAGGATGCAGCTGTGCAGGGCTACTCCCTTGTGCATTCAGTATAGATTGAAATAAAGGGTGTATTGGTACCCGAAAACCCGCCGCCAAGGAAGGAAGATGCACCACCATAAAACTAGGATAACTATGTAAAGACCGAGAACCTTTTTCCGGCAAGGCCAAAATAGAACCCCTAGGAAAAGGGTAAGCACCAGCTATTGATTCAAGGCCTTCAAAGGTTATAGACGACTCAGCCCCAACATCCTCACGATAAGGAGACTCTGGAGGCAAAGGAAGTCGCCTTATACGCTTCAGACATATCCAGGGCTTAGGTACCCGGTACTTGGCGCGAGGGGGAGAAGGGGTAGGCGAAGACTCTTCGGGGAGATCATCATCATTACAGGGAGGTTCCCGATCATGCTTGGACTTGTACCGGCTCTCCGGAAAAATCACCCGTCATTTCGGAACCCCCTCCATTGTAGAAGAACTCGACCCCCCAGAAGAGCTTTTTCCTTGAAGCACGAAAGACATGAATACGGAGAGTAAGGTTTCAAAATTGCAACACCCTGTTACACCAAAAACGCAAATCTTCTAAAACCAAAAATCTGTCATAACGAAGAAAACCCTAGAAGCACCTGCAAAACCTACTCCGAGAAAAGACAACAGAGCACCCCCCTCCGACAACAACAAATAAAGAACCCTAGAAAGACGATCGCCCAATGGAATATGGGAAATCCCTCCCAAAGTAAGAAACAAAAGCAAACAACTGAAATTACCTCACTAGAAAAGACAGTCGAGGAATCAGAAGGCGAAAGAAGAAGAGAACTCTCCCCTAGTGCAATACGCCGGCCGAAAAGAGCAAGGAACCCAGAAACAGCGAATCGGAAGCATAAAAGAAAGAGAAAACTAGAAGTAGAAGGTTTTTACCTGCAAAACAGTTCAACTCGCCAGAAATTCGAGAGAAGCAGGACGACGCCAGGAAATTCACCGCCAAAAACTTAAGAAGAAAAAGGAGAAAAAGAAGAACACAGTGACGAGGGGTATTTATAGAAAAAACAGGAATACAAAGCGTCGCCCAAAAAAAAAAGAAAAGGGTCAAAACCCATCCTCCTTTTCAAAATTCAAAAAAGGCGAAAGGAAAGCGGGAAAAGCAATCCCAACCCTCAGAAGAAAGTAGAAGATCCAAGCCTTCGATCGTACCTCACGAAGGGCTTGGGGGGCTGGCTGTGAGCTCCAGAATTCGGTAGTTGAGGGCACGCGAAGACAATGGAAGAACGCCTACAAAAGCCACGCGACGTTCACTCGAGTAACCGTTTAAAGTTCTAGAATGTGGGCCGAAGACAGCTGGAAAAAGCCCATCGAGGTGAAGAGGAAAGGCCCACCAAAAGGAAAGAGAAAACGGTTAGCTGAAGGGGCACGTGTCGACCAATGGGTGGATGAATTTGCTTATAAATATACCCCTAAATCAGCTGAGCAAGGTCAGAGGCAAGGGGGGTAAGATTGAGAGGGTGAGACTTGTGTATTGAGTGCTTGTGATTATGTTAGGGTTTCAGAGCAAGATCTGGGGCTTTTTCCAATCTTACTCCCGGTGAATGTTGTCTAGTTCTTTGGGTCAGAAGTTCTAAAAATATGTTCTGATTCGTCTTTCTACTTCTTTTGGATCTTTGGTTGTTTGCATCTCTGACTTGGGCGTCGGAGAGTGTTCTCCCGGGGAAGCCTTCTCCGGGATTTTCAGGTGACGGCGAGGAGTTGCCAAGGAGAAATCCATCTTTGGAAGACTAGATCCTTAATCCCTGGAGCAGATCAATAGAAGATATCCAAATGCAATGGAACTAAGTAAGTGAAGGTTCTGTGGTCGATTAAGAAGGTGAAGTCGCTTGCAAGCTGATCCGGAAGAGGTGTTCGACATCGGAGCTAGCAGCGAAGAAGGCCTCCTCCAGAAACAAACAAATAGTCATCACCACCTGGGCCTCGAGCGTGCTGACTTGAGGCGGTCATTCGCGTAGCGACGAATCCAGGCATCAACACCGCCATCGTCTCCGGCGACGAGGAGCTTTTCCCCGGCGAGAAGCCGAGCTGCTTCCCGGTGTTGGAGCTGTTGCTCGTTGTTGATGGTGGCTGCCACTGTTGTTGAATTGTTGCTGTTTATTGTTGACGAAGGAAGAAGGAGAAAGATTGGTGGTGGGCCCCCCTTAGCCTAATTAGCTTCTTGTTGGGCCGAGAAGCCCAATTCAATTCCAGTCCAAATTTAACCCGAAATTATTCGAGCGGTATAATTTCGATTCCCTTTTATCCGTATTGTCTTTAGGAAAATTCAATCAATATTCTTATGATTTAAAATCATAAGAATTTATCGAATTTAATTCCTTGAGTTCGTCCAGACAAATTAATTGAGATTAATTAATGTGTCATATGTTTGATCGCGTGTGGACTCGTAATCCGTTGGAGCTATCTGAAGCTTAGGCCATATCCTCGGAAATGATATCCTCAGTAATCGTCTCGTCTAGATTCATCGCCGAATCTACTCCAGGCAAGTGGCGGTTCGCTCTTGCTTAATCATTCCATGTTTCATTAATTATCAATTGTTTAATTGTTAATTAAATTGGAGTGAACTGTTGTTTGGGAACTAATTTCATGAATAACGTAATTAAAAAGGTGATGTTAATAATAGGTTGTATATCTGTTAGATCAACGCTATTATAGATATATGTTGTCTGAAGGGCTTCAATATTGATTATTACTGTGTTGAACTGTTTAGTTAGCACGAGTATTGTGTGTTAATTACCGTGATGGTATTGCTGTGAATTTAATGTTAACTTTAAATGCTAGAATAGCACGTGGGTTTGCAGGAAAGCTAAGTCCAGGTAAGGATTAGTCGTTTCTATTGTATCTGTGTTTAAGTTGATTGCCAGGATGGCTTTGATGTGAAATTACTGCGTTTGTAACTGTTTAGTTAGAACGAGTATTCGTAGGAACGCTTGGACTCTGGGAGGTCCATTCGTTTCTTTATAACTTGGTAAAAAGGGCGATCAAGACCCTAGGGATATAAAGGCTTGGACTCTGCGAGGTTCATTCCTTCGATAGATATAAAGGCTTAGACTCTGCGAGGTTCATTCCTTCGATAGATATAAAGGCTTGGACTCTGCGAGGTTCATTCCTTCGATAGATATAAAGGCTTGGACTCTGCGAGGTTCATTCCTTCGATAGATGTAGAGGCTTGGACTCTGCGAGGTTCATTCCTTCGATAGATGTAGAGGTTTGGACTCTGCGAGGTTCATTCCTTCGATAGATGTAGAGGCTTGGACTCTGTGAGGTCCATTTCTTCGATAGATGTCCTGCGTGACATAACGTATAATTAAAAGCTTATAACGTGTGTGTATGTGTGTGTGTGTTGTAAATTAACAAGTTAAGTGCGGTAATGCACATATATTAATATACTGTCAGACGAGTAGTGCAACTAGGCCGTAGTGCAGCTAGGGAAAACTCGTCTTATTGTAAATCAAAGTTAATTAAAAGCTTGTGTGAAACTTTAAACGTTCCCAAACAGTTGTCATAATTTCCTATAAGGCTCATTTTCGTTAGAGTCTTCTTTTGGGATTGATTGCTGTAAGACTCGGTCTTCTAGAATCATCTCTTGATCATGCCTTTTCATATATTCTAGTAGGAGTATGGTGGTTGACTATCGTAATCGGTTATTAACCGAGAAACGATGAGTCTAACCTAATACAATTACTTCGAACCTTCTGCTTTGTGCCCTTGCTAGTCTATTCTTTAGACTAACCCCCTGTATTTCTTTTGTTATTTGCATCGTCATGGTTGGTGTCGTCCGCCCGTTTCGACACATTAGGTGAGTTGAGGATTTGAGAAGGCCAGAACGACTATGAGGATGAACGGTATTTGAAAATGTTTTAATCAGGCTACGATCTTTGGGCGTTGACTACTGAGGTCAATACTCTTGTAAATTATTTTAAGTCTTCTGCTGTATTGTAATAACTCTGTATTTTGTCGCATTTGAGATTGTGTTGAAATTCCGCGACTATGTTTTAAATGAAAGTTATGGTAATTTTGTATCATAACTGTTCTTTATGAATTGTGTTCCAATGGTAAAGCCTGGGGTGGTTTCGGTGTGGAAACCGAGGTCACTGGCGGTAATACCTTTCCAAATGGGCTAAAGATTTGGGGGTGTTACATTTATATCCCCAATTCACCTCCACTTGCAAGGGAACAGAAGGGACGGCTAGGCAGCCTGACAACCGGCGCCACTGACAGGGGAAGACGATAACGTTGCAGAAGAAAATATCCCACCGTGGGGTCTCCTCTGACCGCCTCATCTGTGCGGCAACTCCACCGCGGGGTGCGGTCAAGGCAAATTTTCACCTTTTTGTCCGTTTTAATCTTGGGTTAATTATCTTAACCCCGGGTTAAATATATTCGTACACGAACGACTATTTAACCTTGAACATACGTCAATTGTATTTTATATTACTCAGAAAAATATTACAGAGATCAAACAATTTACAGAATGTCCGAACCTCTCTAAAATTAATCTGACTTGTAATACAGGAGTTGGAAAAATTCCAAAATATCCTTATAAAATGAGGGATATTACACAATCTCAGGGAAGCATGAGCCCAAGGGACCCAGCAGGCGGGAAAGCCGCAGGATCACCAACGCCCAACCACCAGAAGGGAAGCCGGTGATGAGCATATCAAGCCCAATACAGCAAGACTGCAAGCTAAGCTTCGACAAGGAAGACATAGCTAAGTCTACCATTCCGAGCACCGATCCGCTGGTGCTGCACGTGCAAATGGGAACGAAAATCGTAAAAAGAGTAATGGTAGACACTGGGAGCTCGGCGGACATTCTGCATTGGGAAGCATTCCAAAAGATGGGACTGGACTCAACAAATCTCTCACCCACTGACTGCACCCTCGTGGGATTTGCTGGGGAACGCGTAAAGCCTATCGGCGTGATCACTCTTGACCTTATACTTGGAGACGAAGGCAGTCCGCGGAGAAGCGAGAAAATTGAATTCCTTGTTCTACAATCCCCTTCAGCGTACAATGCAATTCTGGGAAGAATATCACTTTGTAAGTTCCAAGCGGTTGTGTCTATATATCACTTTGCACTAAAATTTCCCACGCAGGTTGGAGTCAGAATAGCTCGCGGATAACACGCAGAGAGTCGTACCTGCTACCTCGCGGCTCTAGGTGGGAAGCTCTCCCCAGTCCTGACCTTGGAAAGCCAGAACGCAAAACAAGAGACAAATGAGCGTGAAGGTGAAGCTGAGTTAGAGGTCCGAAGTCGTCTGGAAGCAACTGTGTCCAAAAAAGGAAAGGTCGCAATCACCCCCTTCGCTCAGGACCAGGAAAAATTATATGTAGGGCAGACAATGAGGACAAAAACGCAGAAAGAGCTAGAGGACCTGCTCGGGGCTTCGCAAGACGTCTTCGCATGGACGCCCAAGGACCTAAAAGGGATTCCGGCAAGCCTCACCTCCCACTCACTCAACATAAGCCCTGAAGCCAAGCCGCGAAGACAGAAGAGAAGAAAACAAGCGGGAGACAGGGCACAAGGGGCCAGGGAAGAGGTGGATAAACTGCTAAAGGCAGGATTCATCCGCGAAGTAAAATATCCGACTTGGTTGGCTAACGTGGTGATGGTGAAAAAAGCCAACGGAAAGTGGAGAATGTGTGTAGACTTCACCGACCTCAACAAAGCGTGTTCAAAGGATAGCTACCCCCTTCCCTCGATCGACCAGTTAGTAGACTCCACGGCAGGACACGAAGCTTTGAGCTTCCTGGATTCTTACTCTGGCTACAACCAAGTAAAAATGAACCCCACAGACGAGGAACATACAACCTTCATCACGGAAAGAGGAACCTATTGCTACACTGTGATGCCTTTCGGACTGAAGAATGCAGGGGCCAGTTTTCAGAGGCTGGTAGATCTGATATTTTGCGACCAAATAGGTTTCACTGTGGAGGCCTACGTAGACGACATCGTGGTAAAAAGCATGAAGGAAGTTGACCATGTCACAGATCTAGGCGAAGTGTTTGACACTCTCCGCAAGCATGGCATGAGCCTGAATCCTGAGAAATGCGTGTTTGGGGTCAAGGCCGAGAAGTTTCTGGGTTTCCTAATCAGTTCGCGGGGGATCGACGTAAACCCAGAAAAGGTGGAAGCAGTATTACAAATGGAGGCTCCGCGAAGTCACAAGGAAGTGCAGAGATTTGTAGGCTCGGTGAACTACCTGGGACGATTTTGTTCAAAACTCGCGGAGAGAAGTCTATCGTTCTTCAACGCCTTGAGAAATCCCAAGGAGTTTCAGTGGACCACGGAATGCGAGCAAGCCTTCGCGGAATTAAAGGGACATCTTACCCATTTGCCTACCCTACACTCACCGTCGCCAGGCGAGAACCTCCAGCTATATCTGGCCGCGGGCACAAGAGCGATCAGTGCTGTCCTAGTACGAAAAGACGAAAAATCGATATATTTTGTGAGCCGGTCCCTGGTCCAAGCAGAGGTGAGGTATCCTCCGATAGAGAAGATGGCATTGGCCTTGGTAATGGCGGCAAGGAAACTACGCCCATACTTCCAAGCACATCCGATCCAAGTGTTGTCCGACTTACCACTACGGAGCTTATTCGGGAGGCCGACTATGTCTGGTCGACTGACCAAGTGGGTCGTGGAGCTGTCAAAATTCGATGTGGAATATAGACCGCGACCCGCGATTAAAGCACATGCTCTGGCCGATTTCCTGACCGAGACAAGTTTTCGGAGTACAGAGATAGAAAAGGGCTTTGCCGACAAGCTACAGTGGGTGTTGTTCGTAGATGGGGCAGTAAACGAAGATGGAAACAGAGCTGGAGTTACCCTTACCTCACCGGGAGGAGAAAGCTTTGAGTACGCATTAACCCTGAAATTCAAAGCCACCAACAACGAAGCAGAATATGAGGCACTTATCTCAGGCCTCGAGCTGTCATTAACCAACGGAGCGCGTAGGGTAATTTGTTACAGTGATTCAGAAGTGATCGTAAGACAGGTGAAAGGAGAGTATGAAGCTAAAACAGGCTGCTTGCCCGCGTATCAAGCTAAAGTTAAAACGGTGGCAGCGGCATTCGACTCCTTTGAGATACGGGCCGTCCCAAGAAGAGAAAACACATGGGCTGACGAATTATCAAAGTTGGGATCAAGGGATAAACTACAGAAAGAAAGGGTGTGGCTGGAATCCAGAGATACGCGAGCAGTGTCAATGGAACATATGATAATCGAATACGAAGAGGACGAAGCCGATTGGCGGGCCCCTATACGAAAGTTCCTCCTCACCGGAAAAGGACCGGCTGACCCAAAAGGGAAGAGACAGTTGCAAACGCAGGCGACAAGATTTTTTATCAGAGGTGGACTCTTGTATAAAATGGGCTACATGGACGTGGGGCTCAAGTGTATAACCCTAGAAGAGGGGAGCGTGCTCATGACCGAGATTCACGGAGGATTATGCGGAGGGCACTCAGGATGGCGACCACTTGTTTACAAAGCTTTGCGGGCCGGGTAGTTCTGGCCGACCATGAAAGAAGACGCCACGCGAACAGCCCGAACCTGCAACGCGTGTCAGCGTCATGCCCCCGCGTATCATCAGCCGGGGGTAGAAATGCAAGTCATCAGTGCCCCTTGCCCCTTCGCGAAGTGGGGAATGGACCTATTGGGACCATTTCCGAAAGCACCTGGCCAGCTGCAGTTCATTTTGGTGGTCGTGGACTACTTCACCAAGTGGGTGGAGGCGGTACCACTGGCGAGCACCACCGTGGAGCAAGTCAAAAAGTTCATATGGCAAAATATCATATGCCGCTTCGGGTTACCACAAATCATCATCACGGACAGGGGGCCGCAGTTTAAAACGGACAAACTCATTCGCTTCTGTGAGGGACTAGGAATCCGCATGTGCTTCGCGTCGGTCTCACACCCTAGGTGCAATGGGCAAGTCGAAAGCGCCAACCAACGAATCCTCTATGACCTCAAACAAAGGCTTATGCGAGCACAAGGAAGGTGGGAAGAGGTCCTCCCACTGGTACTATGGGCCAACAGGACCACCTCCAAGAGAGGAACGGGAGAGACACCTTTTGCCTTAACTTATGGAGTGGACGCAGTGATACCGGTAGAGCACCTCTTCCCGAGTGAAAGAGTGCTAGATTATGATGAAGAGCAGAACTCCGTCAAAATGCAGCTAGAGTTACAACTCGTGGAGGAGAGGAGAGAAATGGCGGCCATCAGGGAAGAAGAATACAAGCGACGCATCGCCGCCTATTACAACAAGAATGTGAAACCCAGAGGCTTCGCGGAGGGCGACCTCGTGTTAAAGAGGGTGGAGGGAGGAAAGTTGGACCCCGGGTGGGAAGGCCCGTACATTGTGGTTCACGAGGTCGCCCCGGGGGCATACCAGCTCAAAGACCATGCGGGCAATCAAGTTCCCAACACCTGGAACGTGATGAAGCTGCGCAAATTCCATCCCTAAAAGCTCAAACGACTCAGGCCACATTACGCGAGAAACGGCAATCATCAGCAAGAATGTGAGTCTGAGTACCCTGGTTACCCGAGCAATTAGGTACGCAACTTCGGATATTAAAAGCAAGCAATACGCGAGATACTGTCTGCTCCAAAATAAAGATCGAAAATCTAAAAACTATTTCTTTCCGCGTAGGATCGAGCAAGTATTAAAGCAAGTCTAAAGGCAAGACCCGACAAGTATGGGCAAATGCAAAAGCAAGCAAGTGTTAAGCAAGTGTTGGGACAAGCTCAAAGCAAGTATTGGGCAAGCAAGTACTAAGCGAGTGTTGAGGCAAGTTTTAAGACAAGAAAAAAGCAAGTGTTGAAGCAATTACTAAGCAAGTTTAAAGCAAGTCTTAGCGAGTTTGAGCAAGCACGAAAAGCGAGAACTGAGCCTATAAGGGGCCACGATTGCAAGCAAGACAACAAGTAGCAATCAGGTATGAAAACGCAACACCACCTCTGCATGATTCGCCAAAATGGCATAAACACTAAACGAAAATCACTAATGATGCAATCAGGTACTCTACCCCGGGCAAAGAAGCATCCGAAGCAAGCACAAGACAAAGTAGCACAAAGAAAAGGCACTTGCGAAAGACAAAAAATACATGTTAGCCACAAAAGGCTTAGACTATAGCCATGTAAATGATGTCGAGACGAACAAGATATATCAAAACGAGAAACAAGCATCATTAAAAAAAAAAAAAATGTCTTCTTTACAAAGAGTGAAACTTTGCCCCAAAATTACAAGCCAAAAGGCCCCAAAACACCACAAACCGCAAACAAATAAAAAGCCCCTCCTTTCACATCCCCTTTCTCAGTTTTTTGCAAACTAAGAAAAGGGATCCGGGGGGAGGAGAGGGGATACTACAGACACAACAAAACTAAAAGCCATAGCCAACGCCACGAACACGACGAGCCGGAAAACCCGGTGGAGGCGGCATCTCAACATAAATCGGCACTGTACCACCACCCCTCCCCATGCGAATAACACACGCAACGTCAAAAGAAGTTCTGATCTCGCGCAAACGGCGACCAAGAGCCTCTGGATAAGGAAAGTAAAATAACTGGCCACCTCTAAGATGCTCCATGCCAAAAAGACGGAAGACCCGAGCACGAAAGGTGTGAAAGTCAAGGCTAGCCCTAGCTCCATCTCCAACCTCTCCCAGACCCAGAAGTCTCAGGGCACCACCGTCGTAGCGGTGGACGGAAACGAACCGGCGATCTCCCCGCTGACATACCACCCTCCCTCCATAATGAACCAAGAGAGTAAGATGCACCATGATGAGAAAAGAAAAAAAAGCAGAAAAAAAGGGGAAGAAGCAAAGATAAGAGAAGCATCTGAGAAAAACACAAGTATTTAAAGCCGGTAAAAAGAAGAAGAAACTGAACCGTCGCCCTGACAGTTTTTTTCTCTCTCTCTCCTCGCCCTTTCCCCTCCCCCTTCAGAAATGACAAGCAAAAAAGAATAAATAAAATAAATAAGCCCGCAGAAACAAGAGTAAGAAATAAATGAAGAGTCATATCACAATAAATAAGCAAAGTCAAACAAAGAAAAAAAGCAGAATGCATCGAACCAAGAAAAAGTACGAAGCCCCACGCGGCCGAAATGTCATTACAACCAAACTTCAAGAATCCTACGCGAGTAAAATACCATTACAACCAGATGGCGATCGGTCCATCGCAGAGAAAACAAAACACGCGAACAACATCGTTTAGAAAACACCAAAAGAGTTCACGAAGTCTAAACGAGGGGTGTAGGAGAACCAGGCATTGTTATTTCAGCTATTTCTCCGCGAGGAAGCTTAACTGAGGCTCCATCTTCACGAGCTCGCTTGGGGGAGGCAGACTTAGTAGAAGAAGGACCCTCCTTCAAGCCTTGCCGCGCCCGCTTCAGACCTACGGTCGCAGTAGAGGCCGCCGAAACACCTCCTTGAACCAAAGGAGCACCTTCTTTCAATTTGGTCACCCCCATGCCTCGAGCACGCCATCATGATCCTCCTTGACGGCCCCAATGTCGGGGATCGCGTATGGTGGCCTCTCTCTGTAAGCTACCCCACATGTATCCCTATAATTGAGAGGAATAGGAGCCACTCCGTAGTAGTTACCAACCTGCTTCGCACCAACATTCAGGCCAAAGACATATTCGGCGCCCGCGAGGTAGTTGTATCGAGCCTTAAAACGATACCCGTCAGCATACTCCTCCACCGCAGCTTGTCTCTCTCGCTTGATAACCTCGGGAAAGTGAGCCACCTCGCCACGCAAAGCCTCGACTTTAGCAGCTGACGCTTTCTTCTCCTTAACCAGAGACCGATTCCGATCAAGAAGGGTCTTCACCTTCTCGATAAGAGACTTGTTTTCCTCTGACAGAACGCCCTCCCTTTCCAGCAACACAGCAACCTCACTTTTTACCCGCAAGCACTCTTTTCGACTGGCTGCCAGCTCCTTCCCGACAGCCTCCATGGATGATTTATCCCTACTCGCGTTCATGAAATGTTGGTCAATAGCGCCGAGAGCTTCGCGGTAATCTCTCCGTATCTGGTAGAAATCAGGAAAGTCAGTAGCAGACTACCCATTGTAGGCAAAGATTAGAAGAAGAGCACTTACAGAGTGCAGGTGATCGTACGCGGATTTCAGAGCGTTGGACAAAGATATCCCGGTCGTTTTTGGCTTCTTGCTCTTGGAAAGTTTCTTTTTCATAGAAGCCAGGGTGCAGTGGGCAACATCACCAGGGCCAGTGGTAGGAGCCGCCATTTCTCCTTGAGCCAAGTCAACCTTACCCCCACCACTCTCGCCACGAGTGAGATCGCAGATATCATCCTGAAGAGTCTCTTCGACAAGCATATAGTCACGCGAAGGTTTCTCCACTTCCTGACCATGAGAGACCAGAGTACCCTTATCAGTAGCATCCACCAGATTGTCCAAGTCATCAAGAAATTCCAACATCTTGGCGGGAAATCCCCCTGCAATCAGCAAAAGAACGAACACATAAACAATAAAATGAGATTAGCAAAAAACTAAAAAATACTATCCACGCTCACCCCCTGTGGGATGAGAAGAGCTAAGACCCAATTCTTCAAGTTTCGTGAAAGTCATGAGCTCATCATACTCTCAGGGCTTCGCTTGATTAAACATAGCCATAAGAGCCTTCTTATCACAACCAGGAGTCGAGCTAGCAAAATGCAAGACTCTCCTCGAGTATATGTTGACGCCGAAAGAGCCCGAAATCCTGAGAAGGAACCACTCATTTTTCCAAGTTCCCAGGTTCGTGGGCTTGTTCACTTTCTGCTTATACTCAGTCTTCCACGACCAATAACCCCCCGAGATGGTACGCGTAGTAATTAAGGCCCTCACTATGTCCAGTGTAGGCTCTACTTCTAACTCACGACAGTGAAGAAAAAGGCAACAGAAGTTCCTCCAGGAATTGGGATGTAGTTGCGCGGGGCTGCTGCCTTGTGCGTTCAGTATCGATTGAAACAATGGATGTATAGGCACCCGGAAGCCCGCCGCCAGAGAGGGAAGATGTACCACCATGAAACTAGGATAGCCATGCAACGATCGAGAGCCCATCTCCGGCAAGGCCAATATAGAACCCTTGGGAAAAGGATAAGTGTCAGCTATAGCCTCCAGGGTCTCAAAGGTCATAGTTGATTCGTCACCATCCTCCTCCCCGAAGGGGGAGTTCGAAGACAAAGGCAGCCGCCTTATACGCTTCAAGCAAATCCAAGGTTTAGGTACTCGGCGTATCATACGCGGGGGATAAGATGTAGGAGAGGATTCTTCAGGAAGACCCTCGTCATTGCAAGGAGGCAACCTATCATGCCTGGATTTATAACGACTCTCGGAAAACACCAAACGGCGCTTTGGGGCCTCCTCCGCCGTGGAAGAGCCCGACCCTTCCGGGGAGCTTTCCCCTTGATGACCAGAAGACATGCGTACAGAAAAGCGACTCGAAGCACCATCACCTTGTCACACAAGAAGCCAACTGCTTATAATCAGAAACCGCGCAATCCAGAAACCCCAGAGACAAAAAAAAAAATCCTTCCCCGAAACCCCAACCTGCTATACAAAGACAGAGAAAAGAAACCCTAAAATCACACCCGCCAGGAAGAGTGGCCACGAGAAATTACTTCGAAAGAGAAAAGGGCAGATGATCAACAAAAATTACCTTGCTCGGAGGGATCGCCGGAGAAGTTGACAACGGGAAGAGGAAAAGGTTTTTTCTCTCTGAGCACGTTACGACGTCCGAGACACGAGAAACCAGAAATGAAGACATAGGAAGCAGAAAGAGAGAGAAGAGGCCGAAAAGAAAGGAATCCTACCTGTTAAACGCTCCGATCTGCCAGAAATCCGAGAGGAACGAGACGACGCCAGAAAACCCACCAGAGAAAGCCGAAATGGAACGGAGCGGGAGAAGGAATGTAATAGGGCGAATAGAGTGAGGCAACGAGAGATATTTATAAGAGGCATTGGAAGATGAAACGACGCCCAAAAAGAAAAAAAAAAGGATATGGAAAAGAAAAAATAAATGATAAGGGATTCCCCTTACTTTCAAAATTCAAAAGAAGAGAAAACAAAATGGAGGCAGGAAACAACTTTCGCCCAAATACAATAAAACCAAGCCTTCGCTCATTCCTCACGAAGGGCTTGGGGGGCTGGTTGTGGGCTTCAGAATTCGTCAAGCAGAATCCACGCGAGGAAACCCACCGAGTACCAGCAGATTCTACGTGAATGGCAACCAAACAACTAACAAAAGTTCTAGAATATGGGCCAATGACAATTGAAGGAAGCCCATCAGAACTAAGGAGAAAAAGGCCACCAAAGGAGAGAGAAAACGGTTATTCTGAGGGGCACGTGTCGAGTGATGGATGGAGGAGAGACTCTATAAATTCTCTCTTAGATTGGCTGAGCAAGGGACGGATTTTTGGGGGTAAGATTGAGAGAGAGAAAGCTGTTGTCTGCGCTTGAGTTCGTGCTTGAGTATCCAAAGCCAGATTTGGGTTTTCTTCCTTCTCTTCCAGCGAGTTATACTAGTTTTCTGGGTTGGGAAATCCTTTAGTATACACTGATCCATCTTTTATCTTCATCTAAAGATATGTTTTCCTCCCACCTGACTTGGGCGTCGGAGTGTCTTCCCCGGGGAAAACCCTCTCCGAGACTTTCAGGTACCTTCGGTGAGCTGGGCTGGGAGATCCACCACCAGGAGCATCGGGGTAGGAGAAGGAAGGCGAAGCCGCCCATAATCATGACCAGGAACATGATCAAGCATCAAAACGGCTGACAGAAGACTTCCCCCGAGATAAACAAATCTTCATCGACACCTGGGTCCTGAGTGTGTTGACTTGGGACGGTCCTTCGCGAAGTGACGAATCCAGGCATCAACAGACATGTGAACCGCTTGATTAATTAGTGGCATGGCTTCGTACATGCTACTGGTAACATGGTGACAAAGATGTTTGATGATCATGGTTCACAAAGGGTTGTATAAACCGGTGTGTATATACATATTAAACACATATATGATATATGTATGGTCATTGAATATTTTACTGCATGGCCATGAGTTGTATGATCACATACGGTCATTGAAGTGTTGTCTTGGATGGCCTATGCAGTTTTAAAGTTATGGCCATGAATGAAACTCACGTATGATGAATGTGTGTCGTTTGACTGTAACATCACACGTATATGTGGCTATTGCTCTCAAAAGCTAATTGGTCCAAGGAGCTATCATTTATATTTTTTTTAAATTTTCTAAGATTCATTATACATGTAGTTTTTGTGAAGATTTAGATGTACAATAATTTAACCTAAATGGTTATATGAGAGAATGAGGAATGTTTATAATTTTTGTTTCCTCGTGTATATATATGTATATGTATATATATAGCATGATCATAAGGTCTATATGATTATGGACTTTTTGTTGGTTTAAACGGAAGGTGAAAGACGATGCAACCGTTCGATTAAGTCTCGAGAGACAAAGGACATGTATCTCATGAGTTAGATGAGGTCTTGTGCGATTTTATGAGTCTACTATGTTATTGTATAGACTACTCAATGTTTCTAGATTACTTAATTCAGGTCTACTGTATTTAATACAGATTACTTGATGATAAGTCTACTAGGTTGACCAGATTACTTTTTAGTCTACTGGTCATGTCATGCCCTACAATATTCGTGTACTGATTGGCTATGTTTGACTCTACTGTATTGTATACAGACTAGTCATTTCGACCCTACTGTACTTCGTATAGATTGGTCGGTTATTAACCAGATTACTTAAAAGTCTATTGGTTCACACCCTACAGTATAATTATACTGATTGGCTAGACTTGACTCTACTGTTTCCAAACATATTAGTCATTAGATCCTACTATACTTTGTATAGACTGATCGGTTATTTATATATTATATATATGTTATGCATTTTTTTTATATATGTATGAGATTTTGTATGTGTAATGTTATATTATATTCATATAATATAATTAATGCTAGACAAATTATGAGTAAATAATCCTGTGTTACTCTACAAGGAAATTTTGATTATGAATTGTGAACTTATTAAGGTGGGAAGTACTAGGATTTGGAATTATTTCCAATCCTTAAGATTGTAAAATATGTCGTATTGCTCGGAAAAGAGTTAGACACATGACATATATATGTCGGGTTGTGTCTATACGAGTAATGATGTGTTCGAATAGCACGCATGTTCTTAAATGGATTTTCCATGATTTCTTACTCTAAGAGAAAAGTGACGATAATGGGTGAAGCCATATTTTGGCTTGTTAATTATGAGTATATTCTATATTGATGGAACGTACTTGACTCATGCGAACTTTGGTATAAAGGGTAACCTAGTCTAAATTGTTTTGGAGGTACGGTGATCATTAATTTACCATAACCCAAGAGAACATTTTGGATGGTAAAGGTAAAGTTTTCATCTCATGAATTGCAGTGATTGATGAAACCTTGATCAAATGCCTAAACCAAAGAGGCTTGGTTCTAATGTGAAATTGGGCCCGACCTTAATAGCTGCAAGAAAGTGCGTATGCGATGCAGAAAATTTAGCACAAGAAACGAATGCATCGATAGGATAGACACTACCTGAGGACGATGATGTGGGAGGAGTGGTGAGTGAAGTAGAGGGGGGTCAATGGGCTGCTGCAAGGTGTGGCAGACAAAATCCCTGAGCAGAACTGACGGCTGACGAGCGCGGATAGGCCGGCTCTCACGCTGATCCGAAGCCTGATCGCGCTGATCCGAAGGAGGAGCGACGTCGCGCGTTGACAGTGGCGAGCTCCCCCTTTCGCGGGACGCGATCTCTGGGACGCGATCTCGGGGACGCGGTCTCTAGGACGCGATCATAGATAGCAGGAGACAGTGGTTCATTCTCGGGGTGTGACGCGTTCTCGGAGATAGAAGACAGCGAAGGAAACCGATCCTCAAAGAAAACAACATCTCGAACAATAAATACCTGGTGAGTGTCTAGATCATAAAGATGTCATCCACGTTGACCCGCAGGGTAGCCTAAAAACAAACACTTTCGACTGCGCGAAGCAAATTTGTCCTTGTCCCGGGGTAATTTGGACGCGTAGCATAGGCATCCGAAGACACGAAGATGCATGTATGATGGGGCATGGCCAAAGAGCATGTGGAAAGGGCTCTTGTTGCCTAATAGCGGAGTTGGAGTGCGATTGATTAGATAGCAAGCGGTTAAGACGCACTCGCCCCAAAAATCAACCGGGAGGGAGGCTTGGAACCGAAGAGCTCTAGCCACGTTAAGAATATGCTTGTGCTTGCGTTCAACACGACCATTTTGCTGAGGTGTGTAGGCACATGAGGTCTCAACCAGGATGCCCTGCGTGGTAAAAATTGGGCGAAGAGGCAGAAATTTCGTACCATTGTCAGTACGCACCCGTTGAATCTGCTTGTGAAACTGAGTCCGTACGAAAGCGCAAAATTCCACAAAGAACTTGACGACTTCGGTTTTGCTGGCTAAAAGATAGACCCAAGTAGCTCTGGAAAAATCATCAACTATAGTTAAAAATAAGAGGCGCCCGGAGTAGACTTCACAATGTAAGGCCCCCAAACATCACAATGAACTAACTGAAACAAACTGTCTGCTTTATTAAAACTTGACGGAAAAACACTACGTGTTTGCTTTGCCTGGAAGCATACATCACAAGGGTCTGGCGGTTTATTAGAATTAACACAAGAATCTAAACTGGAAATAGAAGATAAGACAGACGACGAGGGATGTCCTAATCGTTGATGCCACAGGACATAAGGATTTGTAGAAGAAACTGCCGAAGCCGAGCCAAAGCCAGAATCACCTCGAATGTCGTGCAGCCAGTAGACCCCACCACATTGCTCACCGACTCCAATCACCGTCCTCGTAGTGTGGTCTTGTAGCACGCATAGATGACCAGTCAACAGAACAAGGCAATTCAGATCTTTAGAAAGATGAGCAAAAGATATCAAATGGCAAATTAATTAAGGAATCAACAGAACATGCAGTAATTTACGGGAACCAGCCAGAACGAGGGTCCCTGCTTTAGAGGCTGTTGCAAATCTGTTGTCAGGCAATTTAATGGAAACATAAGGGATAGAAACGATGTCATGTAATAACTTTCTGTCACCCGTCATGTGAAAGGAAGCACCTGTGTCTAGAATCCAGCCAGAGAACGTACCAGAGGACTGATTACTGGAGCCTGAATTAGGGTTGAGAGAAGCCAAGAAATTCAGAATCGACTGCCACTGTTCATGGTTGATAGAGTTACCGAGAGCCGCGCGATCCTATGCGTTCAGCTGAAAGCCCCCGCTTCTGCCTCCACTCGGTTGTTGGGCCGCGTTAGCACGGCCGCATCCTCTGCCACGACCAAAGCCGCCATCACCGCGGCATGTCCCCCCCGAATCGCGAGACTGCGTGTTGTCGGAGGGGTCCGTAGGGCGACGTGGCCTCGATGTCCAACCTTTTGGAAAGCCATGAAGGCGATAGCAAACGGTCACGTCATGGCTGGTTCGTCCGCAGTGAGTGCACTGCGGTTTGGTGCCGGACCGGGGCTGATGCGGTATCTCTGGAGGCGGCTTGTGGGCGGCGAGTGACGGGGCTGGAAATGCGCAATGCAAATATCGTTGATTAGCCTAGTCAAAGTAAATATCCTAACGGACCTACTAAACAGATGTATAGTAAGCAAGTAAGGGTCGAATCCACAGGGAAGATCTGATGCAGTATGCAATTATGAATGACAAGTAACAAGAAGGGGGTTTTAGTTATCACGAGAGAACAAAGCAAACAAGTTTGGTTGAGTTGAGAAAATATGATGGGGAAAGTAGTCCTACTAGAGCGAGATCCACAATACAGAGATGCAATTTGATCACAGAAATCTATTCAATCCAAGTTCTTTTACTATCCTTATAGTTGTTCCCACCCTGATCTTAAGTACTATCGATTCTCACAGTTGTCGATAGACTTATTACTTTGTCAATGGGAAAATACCACCGATTCTCACAGTTGTCGGTATACTTTACCACTAACACAGCAATAGCAATGCATATAAGGATATATGATACACGCAAACAGAAGGTGCTACCTTACTATTTAAATGCAAATGATTTCCACTCACGATTGCGCGCTCGGAACCCCTATACGCAACAATCGTGTATGCCACTAGATATGCACTCGGAACCCCTATATGCAAATCCTAGCAATTGATAAAAAGTATTCAACCTAGTTGATCAGGCTATGAAGAACAACAAGAAATCAATAATCAATATAACCAAGAGAATCAAAACAACACTTATAAGGATAAGAACAAGGAATAGAAATCTCACAAACCCATCAACTGTATTGCTTCAATCGTCTAGCAGAACAAAGGGAAGTTAGTTCTCCATTCAGATGATAATGAAAACCTAATAGAAAAGTAATGATGATGACAATAGTAGAAGTAAAAGTTGTGTCTCTCTTGGGCGTGTCTCTTAAACTAGAAAGAAAGTCTTATATAGGTTTTTGGAAAACTAGGTTAAAACTAACGAAAATAACAAAGGAAACAAAATAATAAAATAAGGAAATCCGAAAATGCATAAAAGGAAATAAATGTCTCTGGCCGCGAGGCGTTGAACACGGCCACCGCGGGGTGGTGAGATCCACCGCGGGGCGTCAGGCTCCCACCGCGGGGCGGTGTCTTCCTCTTGGCGCGACCCTTCAATCTTCTCTGAGAACCACCGCCGGGTCGCGGTGATTCTGGCACGGGGCGGTGAAGTCGCCCACTCCTCTTCAGCTCTTCTTCTCGTCTGATGTTCTTCATTACTACCAAGTGTTGGTAGTCTTCTCCATGTATGCTTCAGCAACTCCATCCTCATGTCTCCATCTAAGCTGTAAATCCTGGGATATCTTCACTTCTCTCCATAACTTTTGGATCACAGACTTAGCCTAAAAACCACTCATAAACTCCTCTCAATCATGCTAATAACTGCTAGTAAAGGTGTATGAAATAACACCTATCAGCGAGCGCGAGAGCATCTGTTGGGGTGTCGCGTTCTTTGACGATAGTGCGATGTCGCTCTTCCTGAATAACAAGGGAGTAAACGCAATCCAAGGGCGGAAGGGGGTCCTGCGCCATGATGTTGGACCGAACTGTGCTGAACTGAGCATCGTCTAGTCCCATAAGAAAGCGGTGAACGCGTTCTTCCTCCTGATCGCGAGCAAGCACGGTGGTAAGAGTGCACGCGGTACAACAGTTGCAAGAGCGAGGCGGGAGATGCGTTTCAAGCTCCGTCCACAGCTTCTTGATTTTACTGAAATACGCGTCAACGGTCTAACCTTGTTGACGACACTGAGCAATATCGGAACGAATCTGCATGATTCTTGGTCCGTTACCGATCGAGAATCGTTGATGCAGTTGTTCCCACAATTTGGAGACGGTGTCACCGTAGGTGATCGAAGAACTTAATGCTGGATCAATCGAGCGAATAATCCATCCAATGAGCATAGAGTTGACGCGGTACCAATCGTCCTTGTGTTCGGGGTCGGTTGGCTTAGGGATACAGCCATCTAGGAACCGTAGCTTGCCTTTGGTGCGAAACACGTTCTTGATGGCGATGAGCCACTCTTGAAAGTTGTCGCCTTTCAAGACGGCGGTGCAGATCTGGAGACCCGTATGATCCGAGGGATGCAGATAATAGGGTGAATCAAGGTCGTTGATGAGACGCTTGGGGCGGTGATCGGTCAGCCCAGACCGTTCGGTGATCGGTCAGCCCAGACCGTTCGGTGTTGCTCGTGGAATCTTCGATAGTGACCATGATCGATGCAGATCGAGGTCAACGAAGGAAGGAAAAAAACGGCTGAAAAAATTAGGTTTTAGAAATCTGCTCCGATACCATGAAACGATGAGAGTTTGGGGAATTTCTCTCTGTGTATTATGCCTCTCTTGGGCTGAATATATATGAATTACAAGATAAATCTCCAAAGAGATATATGGTAACAAGATATCTACAAGATAACATATAAGGAAATAAGATAAAAAGGGATAACTTAATATCCAAGTCTAATAGCCACCCATGTGAAATAAGTCACTTAGTTTCGTAAGGAAAGAAAGGAGGAAGGAAAGTAGTGTCATGTGATTCCGTTTTCCATATACATATGGGTAAAAGGATTAAATGAATGACATGAGTCATCTAAGTGGATCTCCCACCGAGAGTCTTAGCCTTTGGGCTATAAAGGTATCTTCAAGAAAGAAGATGAAGGTTGTTAAGTTTATTGACTAGAGCAAAGTTCCTTAAGATATTGGAGACTAAGACAAAATATTGGATCAATCAAGTTTGATATCCATGGTTCGGTTGCTTGGGTCTCCTTAGAGGAGAAAGGATTGACGAGTCAACTGTGAGGCTCTTTTGTCGGAAATTAAAAAATTAAAGAGGAAAGTGCAAATTAATCAAGTGTTGCATGAGTTAACATAATTCTCATGTCTATAAAATTGTCAAGTGGATTTAAGTTGAAACAAAAGGTGAAGTATGTTTTATGGAAAAAGCTTGATGATTCTGATTATGGCATCATCTTATACATTGTCTTGTGACATGTTGGTGTTGAATAAAACACATTCATTAATTAAGACATACTTGTCATGGAGGCTTCCATAAAAGACATGGGAGAGGTGCATGAGATCCTTAGTAGTAGGATCAAACGAAAAGAAAGGCATAGCACTATATAAAATTTGATCTCCCGTGATCACACTCAAGGTTACGAGCCTAAACTCCTTTCTAACAAATCCTTCTTCTCTCGGAATCCATATGTTTTCATATATGTGTGCTTTCCGATTTGATGCTACAAATTGGGCCGCTTAAAATAAAGAAAAATTGGAGAAAATATACCCCTTTGCTATTCTTAAAAGTAAATATATCCCATAAAACTTTCTCCAACTAAATATCCCCTATAATATTAAAATGACAAAAAATAGCCTTAAAAACAGAATCTTTCTTTAACCTAATTAAATAGTCCTAATCTAAAAAATAAATGCCGTATTTGATGCTCCACTAACCGTGTTTTCCCTGCATCCTCAAACACCAACGACGTCGATCGGTTTCACATTAGGATCTTATCGTCCTCTTCCTCGTCCTCCACCATTGCTAGTTGCTACATTGCTTTATTAGTAACACTCCTCTCTGTTATTTGTTTGTGAACGAATAATTGTTTGATTTTGCTCCACTGTGTGTATTTGCGTTTTTTCACTCATTGTTGTTTGGTACCATTGATTGATGGTTGGTTACTTTAGACGTAACACTCCTTTTTGTTATTTGTTTGTGTAGTTGCTTGCTTGTATTTTCCTTTTATTTGTAACACTTTTTTTGGTTCATTATTGTATTTTGATGGTGTTCCTTTACTATGGTCTCGACTAATTTTAGGTTGGCTCATGCTTATATTATGATGTCTTTATTGGTTGGAGTGACATAATTAGGATCTAATAACGAATGGTTAGGTGCATTTTCTTGGATAAATGAAGGTTATTTTTAACTAATTAACCCTTTATCTTAAGGTTCTTGTATATACAAGCTTAATTTGCATATAAGATGCCTACAAAATTTTATTAATTTACCTACAAGACATTGATTACAAGATATTTACAAGACAATTACAATACTACAAGATATGTGTAAGATGGCACAGCCCACAACCCCACAGGCCTGCAGGCCATACACTTCAACCCCTCTCCTGTTCGAACTTGCGACCTCTTATCATTTGTCCTCTCCACACAAGGAGAGAACACCACCTGAGCTCAGGTGGTGTTCTCTCCTTGTGTGGAGAGGACAAAGGGTAAGAGGTCGCAAGTTCGACTCTCACCAACAACCCGCCTGGGTGTGCTATTTCCTGGAGTGGAATTGGGCCCAACAGGAGAGGGGTTGGAGTGCATGGCCTGCAGGCCTGTGGGGTTGTGGGATGTGCCCTCTTACAAAAAGTGCACTTTGTGTGAGAGCACATGGCCCACGCCCACTAGCCTGCAGGCCATGCACTCCAACCCCTCTCCTCATGGGCCCCTCTCCACACAGGAGATGACACACCCAGGCGGGTTGTTGGTGAGAGTCGAACCTGCGACCTCTCACCCTTTGTCCTCTCCACACAGGAGAGGACAAAGGGTGAGAGGTCGCATGTTCGACTCTCACCAACAACCCGCCTGGGTGTGCCATTTCCTGGAGTGGAATTGGGCCCAACAGGAGAGGGGTTGGAGTGCATGGTCTGCAGGCCTGTGGGGTTGTGGGCTGTGCCCTCTTACAAAAAGTGCACTTTGTGTGAAGGCACATGGCCCACGCCCACAGGCCTGCAGGCCATGCACTTCTAACCCCTCTCCTGGAATAAACCAGGCGGGTTGTTGTCGGCGGGTTTCGAACCCCCGACCTTTGGCATAAGGGTAAAGGCTTACCACTTATGTCACCACCTGAGCTGCAGCTCAAGTGGTGATACAAGGTGTATGGATTTGCCCTTGTATCAAAAGGTCGGGGGTTCGATACCCGCCGGCAGCAACCCGCCTGGTATTTATACCAGGAGAGGGGTTGGGGTGTATGGTCTGCAGACCTGGGGAGGCTTGAGCGCCAGCAGTCCGAGCGTCGACTCGAGGCAGGCCGTGGGCTGGGAAGCTGGGTCTGCTGGGCAGACCATGGAAGGCTGTCCCAGGTGGGCTCAAACCTCCTTACAATATGTAAAAGACATATACAAAGATTACAAGATACATACAAGCAACATACTTACAAGATTACAATATACATACAAGACACGTACAAAATACCTACAAGACACTTACAAGACTAGAGTATGAAAGATTTCAAGATAACTACAAGCTAGATACTTACAAGACACTTAGAAGACTAAAATAACCTACAAGACATACAAGATAACCACAAGACACCTACAAGAAGCGGAAATCCAAAGGGTGAGTCGCTTGGGACGAACATATGTGGTGATACGAACAAGAATTTGGGAACGAGGGGAGCCACCGTTGTCGGTGACACGCTGACATGACAAGAACTTTTCCGTTGGTGGCACAACGGAAAACTTCTTGTAATCTTTGTATATGTTACAGTGCCGATAACATTCTTCATAAGTGTGTTGTTGTTATCATTCGTTAGCAGTTGGCATTACTTAATTATGTTTTCTGGCTTTCTGCTTTGGAAGCAGAAGGGATAATGGAGTAAACAAGACACCTACAAGACACATACAAGATATATACAAAACACCTACAAGACATATACAAGACACATACAAGACACCTACAATGAACCTACAAGACGCATACAAGAAACCTATAAGACATCTACAAGACACCCTACAATGGACCTACAAGAGACATACAAGACACATAAACCAATAAGCTTCATTTAGATATAATATACCTACAAGATAAAGGCTACCAACAAGAGTATATATAAACCCGTATACAACAAATACCTACAAGAAAGATACAAAAGATTGTACTGTTGGTGAGACAAGCATATGCGATGGTACGAACAAGAATTTGGGACGAGAAGAACCACAATTGGGCTGCACGACCTTGGCGCCGCTAAAAACAAGAAAAATCGCCGGTGAAACCGCCACTTGATACGATCTTGACAATGAGAACCGCCGTGTGGTGTTCTTAACCGTCGGGGTGGTGTTCTTAGCCGTCGGATTGCCTTGACGGTGGTTTGGTGGTATCGCCGATCGTGGAGTGATAGAAAGTGGGTTGGAGGTTGGTTTCACGTAAAAGTTCTAGATTTTGTTCTACAAAATCTCTTAGTATCTTATTAATTAGTTAGGGGTATATTAGTCCACACATTATATTAGGGTATATTTAGTTAGTGAAAATAGGAAGGAGAATAGTTACTAGAAACATGTTATGTATTGGTACAAAAAACCAATTACCTCTAAATAAAACTTTCAGAATTTCATTTGTAAGTAGTTAAAATTGTGATTTTTGGCACAACATGTGTTTGAATTAGGCTAAGCTTTGTGATCATCATAAGTGCAGCATACATTTCACTTGCCCTTGTTTTGAATGACTGCATATATTCACGCTATGTCTAGGTTGATTGATAACCGTTTGATATTTCATAATTTATGATTATGTTCTTTGTTGAATTTACATTTATCATAACACATTTCAGCATTTTGCTTTCTCGTCTCATTGAAAAATGTCTTATTGTAATACACTCGTCAACTTTTTTAAAAAAAGAAAGAAA
>WOAB01000804.1:0-41712 GCA_027886185.1 Rheum nobile
AAACAAGAGTAAGAAATAAATGAAGAGTCATATCACATAAATAAGCAAAGTCAAACAAAGAAAAAAAGCAGAATGCATCGAACAAGAAAAAGTACGAAGCCCCACGCGGCCGAAATGTCATTACACCAAACTTCAAGAATCCTACGCGAGTAAAATACCATTACAACCAGATGGCGATCGGTCCATCGCAGAGAAAACAAAACACGCGAACAACATCGTTTAGAAAACACCAAAAGAGTTCACGAAGTCTAAACGAGGGGTGTAGGAGAACCAGGGCATTGTTATTTCAGCTATTTCTCCGCGAGGAAGCTTAACTGAGGCTCCATCGTCACGAGCTCGCTTGGGGGAGGCAGACTTAGTAGAAGAAGGACCCTCCTTCAAGCCTTGTCGCGCCCGCTTCAGACCTACGGTCGCAGTAGAGGCCGCCGAAACACCTCCTTGAACCAAAGGAGCACCTTCTTTCAATTTGGTCACCCTCATGCCTCGAGCACGCCATCATGATCCTCCTTGACGGCCCCAATGTCGGGGATCGCGTATGGGGCCTCTCTCTGTAAGCTACCCCAAATGTATCCCTATAATTGAGAGGAATAGGAGCCACTCCGTAGTAGTTACCAACCTGCTTCGCACCAACATTCAGGCCAAAGACATATTCGGCGCCCGAGAGGTAGTTGTATCGGGCCTTAAAACGATACCCGTCAGCATACTCCTCCACCGCAGCTTGTCTCTCTCGCTTGATAACCTCGGAAAGTGAGCCACCTCGCCACGCAAAGCCTCGACTTTAGCAGCTGACGCTTTCTTCTCCTTAACCAGAGACCGATTCCGATCAAGAAGGGTCTTCACCTTCTCGATAAGAGACTTGTTTTCCTCTGACAGAACGCCCTCCCTTTCCAGCAACACAGCAACCTCACTTTTTACCCGCAAGCACTCTTTTCGACTGGCTGCCAGCTCCTTCCCGACAGCCTCCATGGATGATTTATCCCTACTCGCGTTCATGAAATGTTGGTCAATAGCGCCGAGAGCTTCGCGGTAATCTCTCCGTATCTGGTAGAAATCAGGAAAGTCAGTAGCAGACTACCCATTGTAGGCAAAGATTAGAAGAAGAGCACTTACAGAGTGCAGGTGATCGTACGCGGATTTCAGAGCGTTGGACAAAGATATCCCGGTCGTTTTTGGCTTCTTGCTCTTGGAAAGTTTCTTTTTCATAGAAGCCAGGGTGCAGTGGGCAACATCACCATGGCCAGTGGTAGGAGCCGCCATTTCTCCTTGAGCCAAGTCAACCTTACCCCCACCACTCTCGCCACGAGTGAGATCGCAGATATCATCCTGAAGAGTCTCTTCGACAAGCATATAGTCACGCGAAGGTTTCTCCACTTCCTGACCATGAGAGACCAGAGTACCCTTATCAGTAGCATCCACCAGATTGTCCAAGTCATCAAGAAATTCCAACATCTTGGCGGGAAATCCCCCTGCAATCAGCAAAAGAACGAACACATAAACAATAAAATGAGATTAGCAAAAAACTAAAAAATACTATCCACGCTCACCCCCTGTGGGATGAGAAGAGCTAAGACCCAATTCTTCAAGTTTTGTGAAAGTCATGAGCTCATCATACTCTCAGGGCTTCGCTTGATTAAACATAGCCATAAGAGCCTTCTTATCACAACCAAGAGTCGAGCTAGCAAAATGCAAGACTCTCCTCGAGTATATGTTGACGCCGAAAGAGCCCGAAATCCTGAGAAGGAACCACTCATTTTTCCAAGTTCCCAGGTTCGTGGGCTTGTTCACTTTCTGCTTATACTCAGTCTTCCACGACCAATAACCCCCCAAGATGGTACGCGTAGTAATTAAGGCCCTCACTATGTCCAGTGTAGGCTCTACTTCTAACTCACGACAGTGAAGAAAAAGGCAACAGAAGTTCCTCCAGGAATTGGGATGTAGTTGCGCGGGGCTGCTGCCTTGTGCGTTCAGTATCGATTGAAACAATGGATGTATAGGCACCCGGAAGCCCGCCGCCAGAGAGGGAAGATGTACCACCATGAAACTAGGATAGCCATGCAACGATCGAGAGCCCATCTCCGGCAAGGCCAATATAGAACCCTTGGGAAAAGGATAAGTGTCAGCTATAGCCTCCAGGGTCTCAAAGGTCATAGTTGATTCGTCACCATCCTCCTCCCCGAAGGGGGAGTTCGAAGACAAAGGCAGCCGCCTTATACGCTTCAAGCAAATCCAAGGTTTAGGTACTCGGCGTATCATACGCGGGGGATAAGATGTAGGAGAGGATTCTTCAGGAAGACCCTCGTCATTGCAAGGAGGCAACCTATCATGCCTGGATTTATAACGACTCTCGGAAAACACCAAACGGCGCTTTGGGGCCTCCTCCGCCGTGGAAGAGCCCGACCCTTCCGGGGAGCTTTCCCCTTGATGACCAGAAGACATGCGTACAGAAAAGCGACTCGAAGCACCATCACCTTGTCACACAAGAAGCCAACTGCTCATAATCAGAAACCGCGCAATCCAGAAACCCCAGAGACAAAAAAAAAATTCCTTCCCCGAAACCCCAACCTGCTATACAAAGACAGAGAAAAGAAACCCTAAAATCACACCCGCCAGGAAGAGTGGCCACGAGAAATTACTTCGAAAGAGAAAAGGGCAGATGATCAACAAAAATTACCTTGCTCGGAGGGATCGCCGGAGAAGTTGACAACGGGAAGAGGAAAAGGTTTTTTCTCTCTGAGCACGTTACGACGTCCGAGACACGAGAAACCAGAAATGAAGACATAGGAAGCAGAAAGAGAGAGAAGAGGCCGAAAAGAAAGGAATCCTACCTGTTAAACGCTCCGATCTGCCAGAAATCCGAGAGGAACGAGACGACGCCAGAAAACCCACCAGAGAAAGCCGAAATGGAACGGAGCGGGAGAAGGAATGTAATAGGGCGAATAGAGTGAGGCAGCGAGAGATATTTATAAGAGGCATTGGAAGATGAAACGACGCCCAAAAGAAAAAAAAAAGGATATGGAAAAGAAAAAATAAATGATAAGGGATTCCCCTTACTTTCAAAATTCAAAAGAAGAGAAAACAAAATGGAGGCAGGAAACAACTTTCGCCCAAATACAATAAAACCAAGCCTTCGCTCATTCCTCACGAAGGGCTTGGGGGGCTGGTTGTGGGCTTCAGAATTCGTCAAGCAGAATCCACGCGAGGAAACCCACCGAGTACCAGCAGATTCTACGTGAATGGCAACCAAACAACTAACAAAAGTTCTAGAATATGGGCCAATGACAATTGAAGGAAGCCCATCAGAACTAAGGAGAAAAAGGCCACCAAAGGAGAGAGAAAACGGTTATTCTGAGGGGCACGTGTCGAGTGATGGATGGAGGAGAGACTCTATAAATACTCTCTTAGATTGGCTGAGCAAGGGACGGATTTTTGGGGGTAAGATTGAGAGAGAGAAAGCTGTTGTCTGCGCTTGAGTTCGTGCTTGAGTATCCAAAGCCAGATTTGGGTTTTCTTCCTTCTCTTCCAGCGAGTTATACTAGTTTTCTGGGTTGGGAAATCCTTTAGTATACACTGATCCATCTTTTATCTTCATCTAAAGATATGTTTTCCTCCCACCTGACTTGGGCGTCGGAGTGTCTTCCCCGGGGAAAACCCTCTCCGAGACTTTCAGGTACCTTCGGTGAGCTGGGCTGGGAGATCCACCACCAGGAGCATCGGGGTAGGAGAAGGAAGGCGAAGCCGCCCATAATCATGACCAGGAACATGATCAAGCATCAAAACGGCTGACAGAAGACTTCCCCTGAGATAAACAAATCTTCATCAACACCTGGGTCCTGAGTGTGTTGACTTGGGACGGTCCTTCGCGTAGTGACGAATCCAGGCATCAACAGACATGTGAACCGCTTGATTAATTAGTGGCATGGCTTCGTACATGCTACTGGTAACATGGTGACAAAGATGTTTGATGATCATGGTTCACAAAGGGTTGTATAAACCGGTGTGTATATACATATTAAACACATATATGATATATGTATGGTCATTGAATATTTTACTGCATGGCCATGAGTTGTATGATCACATACGGTCATTGAAGTGTTGTCTTGGATGGCCTATGCAGTTTTAAAGTTATGGCCATGAATGAAACTCACGTATGATGAATGTGTGTCGTTTGACTGTAACATCACACGTATATGTGGCTATTGCTCTCAAAAGCTAATTGGTCCAAGGAGCTATCATTTATATTTTTTTTAAATTTTCTAAGATTCATTATACATGTAGTTTTTGTGAAGATTTAGATGTACAATAATTTAACCTAAATGGTTATATGAGAGAATGAGGAATGTTTATAATTTTTGTTTCCTCGTGTATATATATGTATATGTATATATATAGCATGATCATAAGGTCTATATGATTATGGACTTTTTGTTGGTTTAAACGGAAGGTGAAAGACGATGCAACCGTTCGATTAAGTCTCGAGAGACAAAGGACATGTATCTCATGAGTTAGATGAGGTCTTGTGCGATTTTATGAGTCTACTATGTTATTGTATAGACTACTCAATGTTTCTAGATTACTTAATTCAGGTCTACTGTATTTAATACAGATTACTTGATGATAAGTCTACTAGGTTGACCAGATTACTTTTTAGTCTACTGGTCATGTCATGCCCTACAATATTCGTGTACTGATTGGCTATGTTTGACTCTACTGTATTGTATACAGACTAGTCATTTCGACCCTACTGTACTTCGTATAGATTGGTCGGTTATTAACCAGATTACTTAAAAGTCTATTGGTTCACACCCTACAGTATAATTATACTGATTGGCTAGACTTGACTCTACTGTTTCCAAACATATTAGTCATTAGATCCTACTATACTTTGTATAGACTGATCGGTTATTTATATATTATATATATGTTATGCATTTTTTTTATATATGTATGAGATTTTGTATGTGTAATGTTATATTATATTCATATAATATAATTAATGCTAGACAAATTATGAGTAAATAATCCTGTGTTACTCTACAAGGAAATTTTGATTATGAATTGTGAACTTATTAAGGTGGGAAGTACTAGGATTTGGAATTATTTCCAATCCTTAAGATTGTAAAATATGTCGTATTGCTCGGAAAAGAGTTAGACACATGACATATATATGTCGGGTTGTGTCTATACGAGTAATGATGTGTTCGAATAGCACGCATGTTCTTAAATGGATTTTCCATGATTTCTTACTCTAAGAGAAAAGTGACGATAATGGGTGAAGCCATATTTTGGCTTGTTAATTATGAGTATATTCTATATTGATGGAACGTACTTGACTCATGCGAACTTTGGTATAAAGGGTAACCTAGTCTAAATTGTTTTGGAGGTACGGTGATCATTAATTTACCATAATCCAAGAGAACATTTTGGATGGTAAAGGTAAAGTTTTCATCTCATGAATTGCAGTGATTGATGAAACCTTGATCAAATGCCTAAACCAAAGAGGCTTGGTTCTAATGTGAAATTGGGCCCGACCTTAATAGCTGCAAGAAAGTGCGTATGCGATTCAGAAAATTTAGCACAAGAAACGAATGCATCGATAGGATAGACACTACCTGAGGACGATGATGTGGGAGGAGTGGTGAGTGAAGTAGAGGGGGGTCAATGGGCTGCTGCAAGGTGTGGCAGACAAAATCCCTGAGCAGAACTGACGGCTGACGAGCGCGGATAGGCCGGCTCTCATGCTGATCCGAAGCCTGATCGCGCTGATCCGAAGGAGGAGCGACGTCGCGCGTTGACAGTGGCGAGCTCCCCCTTTCGCGGGACGCGATCTCTGGGACGCGATCTCGGGGACGCGGTCTCTAGGACGCGATCATAGATAGCAGGAGACAGTGGTTTATTCTCGGGCTGTGACGCGTTCTCGGAGATAGAAGACAGCGAAGGAAACCGATCCTCAAAGAAAACAACATCTCGAACAGTAAATACCTGGTGAGTGTCTAGATCATAAAGACGTCATCCACGTTGACCCGCAGGGTAGCCTAAAAACAAACACTTTCGACTGCGCGAAGCAAATTTGTCCTTGTCCCGGGGTAATTTGGACGCGTAGCATAGGCATCCGAAGACACGAAGATGCATGTATGATGGGGCATGGCCGAAGAGCATGTGGAAAGGGCTCTTGTTGCCTAATAGCGGAGTTGGAGTGCGATTGATTAGATAGCAAGCGGTTAAGACGCACTCGCCCCAAAAATCAACCGGGAGGGAGGCTTGGAACCGAAGAGCTCTAGCCACGTTAAGAATATGCTTGTGCTTGCGTTCAACACGACCATTTTGCTGAGGTGTGTAGGCACATGAGGTCTCAACCAGGATGCCCTGCGTGGTAAAAATTGGGCGAAGAGGCAGAAATTTCGTACCATTGTCAGTACGCACCCGTTGAATCTGCTTGTGAAACTGAGTCCGTACGAGAGCGCAAAATTCCACAAAGAACTTGACGACTTCGGTTTTGCTGGCTAAAAGATAGACCCAAGTAGCTCTGGAAAAATCATCAACTATAGTTAAAAATAAGAGGCGCCCGGAGTAGACTTCACAATGTAAGGCCCCCAAACATCACAATGAACTAACTGAAACAAACTGTCTACTTTATTAAAACTTGACGGAAAAACACTACGTGTTTGCTTTGCCTGGAAGCATACATCACAAGGGTCTGGCGGTTTATTAGAATTAACACAAGAATCTAAACTGGAAATAGAAGATAAGACAGACGACGAGGGATGTCCTAATCGTTGATGCCACAGGACATAAGGATTTGTAGAAGAAACTGCCGAAGCCGAGCCAAAGCCAGAATCACCTCGAATGCCGTGCAACCAGTAGACCCCACCACATTGCTCACTGACTCCAATCACCGTCCTCGTAGTGTGGTCTTGTAGCACGCATAGATGACCAGTCAACAGAACAAGGCAATTCAGATCTTTAGAAAGATGAGCAAAAGATATCAAATGGCAAATTAATTGAGGAATCAACAGAACATGCAGTAATTTACGGGAACCAGCCAGAACGAGGGTCCCTGCTTTAGAGGCTGTTGCAAATCTGTTGTCAGGCAATTTAATGGAAACATAAGGGATAGAAACGATGTCATGTAATAACTTCATGTCACCCGTCATGTGAAATGAAGCACCTGTGTCTAGAATCCAGCCAGAGAACGTACCAGAGGACTGATTACTGGAGCCTGAATTAGGGTTGAGAGAAGCCAAGAAATTCAGAATCGACTGCCACTGTTCATGGTTGATAGAGTTACCGAGAGCCGCGCGATCCTATGCGTTCAGCTGAAAGCCCCCGCTTCTGCCTCCACTCGGTTGTTGGGCCGCGTTAGCACGGCCGCATCCTCTGCCACGACCAAAGCCGCCATCACCGCGGCATGTCCCCCCCGAATCGCGAGACTGTGTGTTGTCGGAGGGGTCCGTAGGGCGACGTGGCCTCGATGTCCAACCTTTTGGAAAGCCATGAAGGCGATAGCAAACGGTCACGTCATGGCTGGTTCGTCCGCAGTGAGTGCACTGCGGTTTGGTGCCGGACCGGGGCTGATGCGGTGTCTCTGGAGGCGGCTTGTGGGCGGCGAGTGACGGGGCTGGAAATGCGCAATGCAAATATCGTTGATTAGCCTAGTCAAAGTAAATATCCTAACGGACCTACTAAACAGATGTATAGTAAGCAAGTAAGGGTCGAATCCACAGGGAAGATCTGATGCAGTATGCAATTATGAATGACAAGTAACAAGAAGGGGGTTTTAGTTATCACGAGAGAACAAAGCAAACAAGTTTGGTTGAGTTGAGAAAATATGATGGGGAAAGTAGTCCTACTAGAGCGAGATCCACAATACAGAGATGCAATTTGATCACAGAAATCTATTCAATCCAAGTTCTTTTACTATCCTTATAGTTGTTCCCACCCTGATCTTAAGTACTATCGATTCTCACAGTTGTCGATAGACTTATTACTTTGTCAATGGGAAAATACCACCGATTCTCACAGTTGTCGGTATACTTTACCACTAACACAGCAATAGCAATGCATATAAGGATATATGATACACGCAAACAGAAGGTGCTACCTTACTATTTAAATGCAAATGATTCTCACTCACGATTGCGCGCTCGGAACCCCTATACGCAACAATCGTGTATGCCACTAGATATGCACTCGGAACCCCTATATGCAAATCCTAGCAATTGATAAAAAGTATTCAACCTAGTTGATCAGGCTATGAAGAACAACAAGAAATCAATAATCAATATAACCAAGAGAATCAAAACAACACTTATAAGGATAAGAACAAGGAATAGAAATCTCACAAACCCATCAACTGTATTGCTTCAATCGTCTAGCAGAACAAAGGGAAGTTAGTTCTCCATTCAGATGATAATGAAAACCTAATAGAAAAGTAATGATGATGACAATAGTAGAAGTAAAAGTTGTGTCTCTCTTGGGCGTGTCTCTTAAACTAGAAAGAAAGTCTTATATAGGTTTTTGGAAAACTAGGTTAAAACTAACGAAAATAACAAAGGAAACAAAATAATAAAATAAGGAAATCCGAAAATGCATAAAAGGAAATAAATGTCTCTGGCCGCGAGGCGTTGAACACGGCCACCGCGGGGTGGTGAGATCCACCGCGGGGCGTCAGGCTCCCACCGCGGGGCGGTGTCTTCCTCTTGGCGCGACCCTTCAATCTTCTCTGAGAACCACCGCCGGGTCGCGGTGATTCTGGCACGGGGCGGTGAAGTCGCCCACTCCTCTTCAGCTCTTCTTCTCGTCTGATGTTCTTCATTACTACCAAGTGTTGGTAGTCTTCTCCATGTATGCTTCAGCAACTCCATCCTCATGTCTCCATCTAAGCTGTAAATCTTGGGATATCTTCACTTCTCTCCATAACTTTTGGATCACAGACTTAGCCTAAAAACCACTCATAAACTCCTCTCAATCATGCTAATAACTGCTAGTAAAGGTGTATGAAATAACACCTATCAGCGAGCGCGAGAGCATCTGTTGGGGTGTCGCGTTCTTTGACGATAGTGCGATGTCGCTCTTCCTGAATAACAAGGGAGTAAACGCAATCCAAGGGCGGAAGGGGGTCCTGCGCCATGATGTTGGACCGAACCGTGCTGAACTGAGCATCGTCTAGTCCCATAAGAAAGCGGTGAACGCGTTCTTCCTCCTGATCACGAGCAAGCACGGTGGTAAGAGTGCACGCGGTACAACAGTTGCAAGAGCGAGGCGGGAGATGCGTTTCAAGCTCCGTCCACAGCTTCTTGATTTTACTGAAATACGCGTCAACGGTCTAACCTTGTTGACGACACTGAGCAATATCGGAACGAATCTGCATGATTCTTGGTCCGTTACCGATCGAGAATCGTTGATGCAGTTGTTCCCACAATTTGGAGACGGTGTCACCGTAGGTGATCGAAGAACTTAATGCTGGATCAATCGAGCGAATAATCCATCCAATGAGCATAGAGTTGACGCGGTACCAATCGTCCTTGTGTTCGGGGTCGGTTGGCTTAGGGATACAGCCATCTAGGAACCGTAGCTTGCCTTTGGTGCGAAACACGTTCTTGATGGCGATGAGCCACTCTTGAAAGTTGTCGCCTTTCAAGACGGCGGTGCAGATCTGGAGACCCGTATGATCCGAGGGATGCAGATAATAGAGTGAATCAAGGTCGTTGATGAGACGCTTGGGGCGGTGATCGGTCAGCCCAGACCGTTCGGTGATCGGTCAGCCCAGACCGTTCGGTGTTGCTCGTGGAATCTTCGATAGTGACCATGATCAATGCAGATCGAGGTCAACGAAGGAAGGAAAAAAACGGCTGAAAAAATTAGGTTTTAGAAATCTGCTCCGATACCATGAAACGATGAGAGTTTGGGGAATTTCTCTCTGTGTATTATGCCTCTCTTGGGCTGAATATATATGAATTACAAGATAAATCTCCAAAGAGATATATGGTAACAAGATATCTACAAGATAACATATAAGGAAATAAGATAAAAAGGGATAACTTAATATCCAAGTCTAATAGCCACCCATGTGAAATAAGTCACTTAGTTTCGTAAGGAAAGAAAGGAGGAAGGAAAGTAGTGTCATGTGATTCCGTTTTCCATATACATATGGGTAAAAGATTAAATGAATGACATGAGTCATCTAAGTGGATCTCCCACCGAGAGTCTTAGCCTTTGGGCTATAAAGGTATCTTCAAGAAAGAAGATGAAGGTTGTTAAGTTTATTGACTAGAGCAAAGTTCCTTAAGATATTGGAGACTAAGACAAAATATTGGATCAATCAAGTTTGATATCCATAGTTCGGTTGCTTGGGTCTCCTTAGAGGAGAAAGGATTGACGAGTCAACTGTGAGGCTCTTTTGTCGGAAATTAAGAAATTAAAGAGGAAAGTGCAAATTAATCAAGTGTTGCATGAGTTAACATAATTCTCATGTCTATAAAATTGTCAAGTGGATTTAAGTTGAAACAAAAGGTGAAGTATGTTTTATGGAAAAAGCTTGATGATTCTGATTATGGCATCATCTTATACATTGTCTTGTGACATGTTGGTGTTGAATAAAACACATTCATTAATTAAGACATACTTGTCATGGAGGCTTCCATAAAAGACATGGGAGAGGTGCATGAGATCCTTAGTAGTAGGATCAAACGAAAAGAAAGGCATAGCACTATATAAAATTTGATCTCCCGTGATCACACTCAAGGTTACGAGCCTAAACTCCTTTCTAACAAATCCTTCTTCTCTCGGAATCCATATGTTTTCATATATGTGTGCTTTCCGATTTGATGCTACAAATTGGGCCGCTTAAAATAAAGAAAAATTGGAGAAAATATACCCCTTTGCTATTCTTAAAAGTAAATATATCCCATAAAACTTTCTCCAACTAAATATCCCCTATAATATTAAAATGACAAAAAATAGCCTTAAAAACAGAATCTTTCTTTAACCTAATTAAATAGTCCTAATCTAAAAAATAAATGCCGTATTTGATGCTCCACTAACCGTGTTTTCCCTGCATCCTCAAACACCAACGACGTCGATCGGTTTCACATTAGGATCTTATCGTCCTCTTCCTCGTCCTCTACCATTGCTAGTTGCTACATTGCTTTATTAGTAACACTCCTCTCTGTTATTTGTTTGTGAACGAATAATTGTTTGATTTTGCTCCACTGTGTGTATTTGCGTTTTTTCACTCATTGTTGTTTGGTACCATTGATTGATGGTTGGTTACTTTAGACGTAACACTCCTTTTTGTTATTTGTTTGTGTAGTTGCTTGCTTGTATTTTCCTTTTATTTGTAACACTTTTTTTGGTTCATTATTGTATTTTGATGGTGTTCCTTTACTATGGTCTCGACTAATTTTAGGTTGGCTCATGCTTATATTATGATGTCTTTATTGGTTGGAGTGACATAATTAGGATCTAATAACGAATGGTTAGGTGCATTTTCTTGGATAAATGAAGGTTATTTTTAACTAATTAACCCTTTATCTTAAGGTTCTTGTATATACAAGCTTAATTTGCATATAAGATGCCTACAAAATTTTATTAATTTACCTACAAGACATTGATTACAAGATATTTACAAGACAATTACAATACTACAAGATATGTGTAAGATGGCACAGCCCACAACCCCACAGGCCTGCAGGCCATACACTCCAACCCCTTTCCTGTTCGAACTTGCGACCTCTTATCATTTGTCATCTTCACACAAGGAGAGAACACCACCTGAGGTGGTGTTCTCTCCTTGTGTGGAGAGGACAAAGGGTAAGAGGTCGCAAGTTCGACTCTCACCAACAACCCGCCTGGGTGTGCTATTTCCTGGAGTGGAATTGGGCCCAACAGGAGAGGGGTTGGAGTGCATGGTCTGCAGGCCTGTGGGGTTGTGGGCTGTGCCCTCTTACAAAAAGTGCACTTTGTGTGAAGGCACATGGCCCACGCCCACAGGCCTGCAGGCCATGCACTCTAACCCCTCTCCTGGAATAAACCAGGCGGGTCGTTGTCGGCGGGTTTCGAACCCCCGACCTTTGGCATAAGGGTAAAGGCTTACCACTTATGTCACCACCTGAGCTGCAGCTCAAGTGGTGATACAAGGTGCATGGATTTGCCCTTGTATCAAAAGGTCGGGGGTTCGATACCCGCCTGGTATTTATACCAGGAGAGGGGTTGGGGTGTATGGTCTGCAGACCTGGGGAGGCTTGAGCGCCAGCAGTCCGAGCGTCGACTCGAGGCAGGCCGTGGGCTGGGAAGCTGGGTCTGCTGGGCAGACCATGGAAGGCTGTCCCAGGTGGGCTCAAACCTCCTTACAATATGTAAAAGACATATACAAAGATTACAAGATACATACAAGCAACATACTTACAAGATTACAATATACATACAAGACACGTACAAAATACCTACAAGACACTTACAAGACTAGAGTATGAAAGATTTCAAGATAACTACAAGCTAGATACTTACAAGACACTTAGAAGACTAAAATAATCTACAAGATAACCACAAGACACCTACAAGAAGCGGAAATCCAAAGGGTGAGTCGCTTGGGACGAACATATGTGGTGATACGAACAAGAATTTGGGAACGAGGGGAGCCACCGCTGTCGGTGACACGCTGACATGACAAGAACTTTTCCGTTGGTGGCACAACGGAAAACATTCTTGTAATCTTTGTATATGTTACAGTGCCGATAACATTCTTCATAAGTGTGTTGTTGTTATCATTCGTTAGCAGTTGGCATTACTTAATTATGTTTCTGGCTTTCTGCTTTGGAAGCAGAAGGGATAATGGAGTAAACAAGACACCTACAAGACACATACAAGATATATACAAAACACCTACAAGACATATACAAGACACATACAAGACACCTACAATGAACCTACAAGACGCATACAAGAAACCTATAAGACATCTACAAGACACCCTACAATGGACCTACAAGAGACATACAAGACAACATAAACCAATAAGCTTCATTTAGATATAATATACCTACAAGATAAAGGCTACCAACAAGAGTATATATAAACCTGTATACAACAAATACCTACAAGAAAGATACAAAAAGATTGTACTGTTGGTGAGACAAGCATATGCGATGGTACGAACAAGAATTTGGGACGAGAAGAACCACAATTGGGCTGCACGACCTTGGCGCCGCTAAAAACAAGAAAAATCGCCGGTGAAACCGCCACTTGATACGATCTTGACAATGAGAACCGCCGGTGTGGTGTTCTTAACCGTCGGGGTGGTGTTCTTAGCCGTCGGATTGCCTTGACGGTGGTTTGGTGGTATCGCCGATCGTGGAGTGATAGAAAGTGGGTTGGGAGGTTGGTTTCACGTAAAAGTTCTAGATTTTGTTCTACAAAATCTCTTAGTATCTTATTAATTAGTTAGGGGTATATTAGTCCACACATTATATTAGGGTATATTTAGTTAGTGAAAATAGGAAGGAGAATAGTTACTAGAAACATGTTATGTAATTGGTACAAAAAACCAATTACCTCTAAAATAAAACTTTCAGAATTTCATTTGTAAGTAGTTAAAATTGTGATTTTATGCACAACATGCGTTTGAATTAGGCTAAGCTTTGTGATCATCATAAGTGCAGCATACATTTCACTTGCCCTTGTTTTGAATGACTGCATATATTCACGCTATGTCTAGGTTGATTGATAACCGTTTGATATTTCATAATTTATGATTATGTTCTTTGTTGAATTTTACATTTTATCATAACACAATTTATTTCAGCATTTTGCTTTCTCGTCTCATTGAAAAATGTCTATTGTAATACACTCGTCAACTTTTTTAAAAAAAGAAAGAAAACTAGAACTCAAATTCCCCTTAATTACACTTAATTTCACAACAACAGCACTTCACTTGGCATGTTCCTACACAACCACAATTTAATATAACTTAAGTACACAATAAAACCAATAGCATTCCTTAAATAATTATTATACAATGCAATATATCAGCTTACTGAATATTGTTACAGGAACCTGGTTTCTCATGATATTGTTGCCCCTTGTACTAGTACCAACGTACGTCCACCACTGATGAACTTGGATTTGTGACGTAATCATATGGTGTCATGGAGATGAGGCTTGACATCAATGTAAAGAGGACTTACAGGAAGTGGGTTCGACATGAACTCTGCATGACTTGCTCCAGCAGCTACGGCTCCGAAGGCTTCCTGTTGTTGGAACAGAGTAGACAGTTGAGCAGGGGATTTGATGATCATCTCCAGTGTCATCGCCACTTCTTTCATCGTCGGCCTCAATTTCCCGCTCCAATTTATGCAACGTTTCGCCAGCTCAACAACCGCCGTCAACTCCTCCTCCTTCGCCTCCCTCACAATCTCTGGGTCCAACATGTTGGACAACGCAGAATCTTCCATGAGAGACGAGAACTCCATCACCAAGTTCTTCTGCTCCATTGTACTCGCATCCCTGTAGATTGGCTTCTTGCTGGTTAAAAGCTCCAAGAGGACAACTCCAAAGCTATAAACATCACTCTTGTCTGTAAACTGATAGGATTGGAAGTACTCCGGGTCAAGATATCCCATTGTTCCTTGGACGAGAGTGGTCAAGTGAGTTTGATCAATGGCTATGGTTTTGGAGGATCCGAAGTCAGAAACCTTTGCTCTATGTCGTTCATCGAGCAATATGTTTGAAGACTTGATATCCCTGTGGTAGATAGGAATGGATGATGATGAATGTAGATACGCAATAGCACCTGCCGAGTCTAGAACAATCTTTAAACGCTTCTCCCAACTAATGGCAAAATCTTCATCCGGGTCATGGATGTGTCGGAAAAGGGTTCCATTGGGAACGAACTCGTAAACAAGAAGAGGGACTTCTGTCTCTAGACAACATCCTAACATCTTGACCACATTTCTGTGGTTTACTTGGGACAAAATGACCACCTCGTTGATAAATTGCTCCAATTGGCTTTCATCCAAAAGCTTGGCCTTCTTAATTGCAACAATTCTCCCATCAACCAACATACCTTTATAGACGGTCCCTTGGCCACCTTGACCAAGTATCCGGTTTTCATTGAAGTGGTCTGTGGCCTTGTCCAGTTCAACTATGGTGAATATCTTTGTTCCATCTACAACACCTTCATTGGATGACAGTTGTTGATGCAACAACAAGCCACCATTGCGTTTGAAGAATTTAGCCCTGCGCCTAATCTCCCTTCTCCACTTGACGAGACGATATAGCCCGTAAAGGCCAATCACCAATAGTACAACGCCAAAACTGATGCTAAGACCTGTGTTAAGAGCCAACTTTTAGTTCATGATTCAAAACCCACAATGGAAGTTGAGGTAGATTTTTTATTTTATCTAGAGTAGAGGAATTATAAGAGCATTTAGTAGAAACAAATGCTTTTTTGGAGGCTTTTTACTTAAAAAAATGATGAAATAGTTCTCACCAAGGATGGTTGCCAAGTTGAGTCCCTTTTCACAATAATATGAGTTGGGGATAGGTCTGCCCCTATAATCCCATGTTCGGAAACTGCAGTATCCTCGACAACGCTTACATCCTTCAGGAACTGAGTAATTAAGAGAAAAGAAATCATACTTTCTATCATCCAACAAAATAGTTGAAGTTAGAGAGTGAAATCAGATGAAACTGATTGAATTTCATCATATATGGCCCTAGAAGATGAGAGTTGTACCTTGGCATCCGTTGGAGACATAAGGATTCCCGTAATAGCCGGTATTGCAATAACAGGATAAGCCATCATCATTTGAACAAGAAGCATGAGAATCGTTATCAGACTGAACTGTACTCGTCAAACTCCAAGACAGTAGTACCGGGACAGAGGAATAAAACGGATCCGAACTTGATAGTTTTCCAGCATATTGATTAGCAGAGTACCTCTCAATCAGAGTGGCCACAATGCAATTTTGAGTTTCAGCACCACTTGAAGAATCCTGGAGATAGGCATCTATGTGATAGAATGGAATAGAATAGGAAAGTTCATCATTTGAAGAAGGCAGCAGTGTTCGGCAGCACCCAAGCCCATAGCAACTGTCGTTGGGTAGTACTGCAGTGTTGTTGCTTTGGCAAACTGTGCCACACCCTGCTAAGATGTTCTTGTGTTGATCACGCAAGACCGCGTTGCCTGAACAGCCCTCCACGGTGAAAACATTATATTCTGCTGAGAAGCTGTAAGGGCTTCCCCTTAAGTCAATACTAGTGCTCTCCTGTTGTTGAGGTGTTTCTGCAACACACACGTTTAGGGGAGGTATCCCCACTATGATACGTGATGAACCATAAAATGCATAGTCTACAAATACCTCCATGACCTCAAAGCTGCTGAATTTGGATAAGAAGGGTTTGTTGGATTTGCACTCGATCTCGAACCACTTGTCGGAGAAGCAGCCCTCCTCGCCCATTCCGAATGGGAAGGGGATGCTCACACCTCCGCAAGTGTCGTTACAGCCGCGCCTCGTGATCGGTGCGCCATCTGCAGCCTCAACAACCAGTACTACTTCCACAGCTGCTAGTACAAGTATGATCAATAGCACCCACATGTGGAGTTGTACTGACCTCATCATACTCATACCTCTCCCCAAATAAACTTTTGATTATTTTTTCTTATGTTTCAAGAGCTTGTCTGGGAATACATATTTATTTCCATATGCAGCTATACTACTCTTCAAAATACAGTAGGATTTTCTTGGAAACTGCCTTAACTAATTAACCCCACTTTTTGCTCTTCCCCGTTTCAAAAAACAAAGGTGGATTACAAAAAGAAACATGTCCACATCAACGAACCAAGTACTTCTCTTTATAAAAGATAGTTCAAACTAACAATCTTAGTGCAATACTGTTAGAATACAAGTACATCCCATTTCGGATGTTTCATACTTGAAGCTGAATAGTCTACATTGTGTTCAAACTTATACTACTAGTCAAACATGTAGACGTACATTGCACTTCATCTGGACCCGGACTCGCTAAGTCGCCATCTAGGAAGTTAATTAATTGTATCAAGTTTCAACCTCAATTTAATTAATATGATGGTCAAAAATAGATAAGTAGGACAAAACAATGGCAAAAGCCATATTTGTTTAGCAAAGTTGTTTTGTAAGGATTTTCAAAATACTTATCAAATTAAAAAATAAATTTTAAATTTCTTTATCATAAAACATGCCCTCACTCTATAAAATGTTTTAAACTAAACAATGAGTGCCCTATAAAAAAATACAAAAAATGTCCATAAAATTTTAAACGATCGATTGAATCCTCAATGTTATATTGATGTAAAAATTCAACTACGAAGTTTAAACATTATTGGTCATATTATGGTATTTTTTAAGGAAACTCTTTGGTATAATTCAAAAACTATATAGCAAAAAAGTTATATGTCGATAAAAGTTAAAAAATATAAATAGATATATAAAAAAGATAATTATGATTAAAAAATTCGTATTTAACAATCAAGAATTCAAGATTTATTCAACTCTACCTCTCTTATTTTTTTCAATTCTATTCAAACTGAACCCTTTAACGACAAATCAACAAATATTATCAAGTTCTCTATATCGTGATAATAACAATCTAATAGGTTAGATTAGAAGGATTTGTTTGATGTGACTATTTATAAAGATTTTTATAGAAATATGTATTTTCTTATCAAAAGTTGCTTGGATAAAATGTATTTATCAATAGAAAAATATATGTAATACAATTAAGAAAAATGTGTAGTAAATTTTACTTTTACACAACTTTTAAAACGCTGAAAATATTTTTTCTTAAGAAATACCTTTGTGAACTCCTCAATTTTTCAAAATAAAAAGCAATAAAATTTTGAATTCCTTACTTTCTCAAAACAAAGAACAAAAAACTAGAACACAATTTAGATAATGTTATTATTTTTAATTTCATTTTAAAAATAATCCGGTATAGATTTTTTCTCCTTTTGGTAGTTCTTCTTTGATATCTATATCCCATGTCTTTTCCGTCAACTGTTATCTTTTTAGGGTTCGTATCATTTCCTCCGTAGATTTTTTGTTCAATAGATCGTAGAAGATCAGAAAGCTCGATAGATAAACATTCATGGTTGCTCCACCCGCTAGAGCCAGAGCCGATTTAATACTTTAAAAAATGTATGATATTGAATGAACACACTTAATGCACAAAAATACAAACTTTATATTAGATATAGAAGATTTCTAAAATATTTACAAAAACTTTCATCAAAATATAAACACATCCCTACAAAAACAAACTTCCACTTTAATTCAAAATTAAAATTATACTTCTAACCAAAATTATAAAAAATAAAATAACCCGCTTCTTATGTACAATCATAAAATTTTATACCTAACATACTTACATTTAAATAAATATCAAATAATATATGTCTAACATAAAAAAACAGAACAACGATTCATGTATTACAAACTTATTTTGTATATCGTGACACTACATATTCGCACGGGCTTCGATTTCTAGTTCACTTCGGAAGTTGTGAGGAAAATAGCTAAATTTGCATTATTAGCATTAAAGATGTTACTCACATTCGTTACCACTAATCACAATTAATGTTGATGACTTTTTGTACTCTCGTGTAAATTTGTATTTGAATTGGACATTCTCATGGGGTTTGGGAAATTGCATGGTTCAGGGTCACGGTAAACTAACCCGGGAGAGGTAAGAGCGAAATGCATTATAAGGGCTCGTTTGGTATGATCCAGAAATCGGATTGAATCAGAATCGGAAGCATAATTCTTTTAGCTTGTCGTTTGATATGTTGTCGGAATGAGTTATTTTTGAACATATTTTTTATTTAACAAAATAATTAATATTGTTTAATTATTTTATAAAAATAATTAATATTGTTTAATTATTTTATAAAAATAATTAATATAATTCAATGAAAATAATTAATATTATTTCATAATTTAATAAATTAACTAATATTATATAATTATTTAATAAAAAATTAATATTATTTAATTGTTTAATAAAACATTAATATTATTTAATTGTTTAATAAAATAATTAATATTATTTAATTATTTATTATAATAATGAATATTATTTAATTATTGATTAAAAATAAATAATATTATTTAATTGTTTAATAAAATAATTATTATTACTTAATTAATATTATTTAGTAAAATAATTATTATTATCTAATAAAACAATTATTATTATTTAATAAAATAATTAATATTATTAATTATTTAATAAAAAATAATATTACTTAATTGTTTAATAAAATACTTAATTATTTAATATAATATAAATGATATAATATATATGAAATAAGGGGTCGGTCAAGCTCGGGTACGAGTTCGAGTTGTGTTTTGGGTCGGTCGGATTTTATATGTCTAGTTGGAATGGATGATACCTCAATATTTTTGATGGAATCAAATGCTTCATGAAGCTTGAAATCATCCATTCCATGGAATGAAATCCATTTCATTCTTATCTTTACCAAACATAATTTTGGAAATCAGTCATTCTCATTCCCATTCCTGATTCCAAAGAAATGAGAATCAAACGCGCCCTAAGTAGGGTGATGCTAGAGGCCGCTCAATTTTTTTGCTAATTACGCTAAAAAATGTCACGCATATGCAAAGCGTGGACGAGATTAGGTCACGGTCACGCAAAGCGTATGCAGGACATTTGATTGGATATCCAATTTTACAAAACAAAAAATCACAAAAGGGTCAAGGTCACGCATTGCGTGACCGTGATTGTTTTACTATAAATTTTTTTTTCAAAAGTCACGCCCACGCATATTAATAAAAAATAAATTAAAAGTTTAATATTTTTTAAACTTATAAATTATTTCATATTAATTTTTTTATAAAAATGTCTATATATTCAAGATATGAGATTAAAAGTATTTGAAACTCCAAAAACAAGACAAGACAGATTATGGACGCTATATGAGTTTCAAGATTATAGACTATGAAAATAATGAGTTAAGTATAATGTAATATTAACTTCGTATTATCCAAATTTCGGTTATACTAAGTATAATGTAATCAAACTTCATTATCGTATTGTTCGAATATCGGTTACACTAAGTATAATGTAATCACAACTTCATTATTGTATTGTTTGAATATCGTTTATACTAAGTATTGTGTAATTATAACTCCATTATCTTATTATTCAAATATTGGTTATACTATATATAATATAATCTTAAGTTCATTATCGATCGTATTATTCAAATTTCGGACCCTAAATCCCATACCCTAGAAAACCCTAGGGTAAGTAGGCTTTCAGATTTAGGGTTTTCAAAATAATGTTATTTTTATACCCTATCATGCTTGTACCACATAGGGAGTTCATACCACTTTTTGTATTGTTTTGGGGTCTCGAAATACCCTAAATGCCATACCATAGAAAACCCTAGGGTAAGTAGGGTTTCAGAAATGATTTTATTTTCATACCCTATCATGCTTGTAGCACATATGGATTTGATACCATTTTTCGTCTTGTTTTAGGATTTCGGAATACCCTAAATCTCATACCCTAGAAACCACAAGGTAAGCAAGATTTCAGATTTAAGACTTTCAAAACAATATTATTTTCATACCCTATCATGCTTGTAGCACATAGGGAGATACATTTTTTGTATTTTTTGGGGTCACGGGACACCATAAATTCCATACCCTATAAACCGTAGGGTAAGTAGGGTTTCAAAATTAGGGTATCAAAGCCATGTTATTTTTATACCCTATCATTATTGTAGCACATAGGGAGTTCATGCCATTTTTTGTCTTGTTTCGAGATACCCTAAATCCCATACCTAGAAAACCCTAAGGTAAGTAGGGTTTTAGATTTAGGATTTCAAAACCATGTTATTTTCATACCGTATCATGCTTGTAGTACATAGGGAGTTTATACCATTTTTGTCTTGTTTTAGGGTTTCGAGATACCGTAAATCACATAACCTAGAAACCCTAGGGTAAGCAGGGTTTCAGATTTAGGGTTTTCAAAACCATGTTATTTTCATACCCTATCATGCTTGTAGCACATAGAGAGTTCATACCATTTTTTTTCTTGTTTTGGGGTTTTGGAATACCCTAAATCCCATACCCTAGAAACCTTATGATAAGTAAGGATTCGAATTTAGGGTTTTCAAAACCATGTTATTCTCATACCCTATCATACTTGTAGTACTTAGGGAGTTCATACCATTTTTGTCTTGTTTTGGAATTCCGAAATACCCTAAATCCCATACTCTAGAAACCCTAGGGTAACCAATATTTGAACAATACGATCGGTAAAGAACTTAAGATTAATTATACATAGTATATGTAACACCCCCAAATATTCCCTTGGAAAGGCATTACCGCCAGTGATCTCAGACGTTCTGTCCGATGTCACCCAATGCTTTATCAGTTGATATAAATCATCAAACAACAATTATACAAAATATCATAACTTTCATTTAAACCAAAGTCTCGGAATTACAACATAATTTCAAATACGACAAAATACATCAGAAATACATAATCAGAATCATTACAGCGGAAGTCTTTACACAAAACATATTTAACACAACGGAAGTCTTTAAAATAACAACAAAAGGGTCTTGATCGCAATGATCACCCACCAAGGATCTTAACCTGAAAAACTTGTCAAAACACCGTTCGTCTCTATAGTCGTTCTAGCCTTCACAGGACGACAACTTATCTGATGTGCTGAATCGAACGGATGACATCAGCCAACCATGCAGAGAACAATTACGGTTGGTTAGTCTAATGAAAGACTACGCAAGGGTACAAAGCAGAGTGGTTCGAAGTAGTCGTATTAGGTTAGACTCATCGCTTCTCGAATCAGAACCGATGACGATAGTCAACCACCATACTCCTACTAGAATAAATGAAAAGGCATGATCAAGAGAAGATTCTGGAGACCGAGTCTCACAGCAATCAGTCCCAAAAGAAGACTCCAATGAATTGAGTCTTATCGGAAACATGACAAATGTTGGGGAACATAATTAATCACAGAATCACAACATTACAGTATCGCATTCGAGCGACTAAAAGTTAAGACGAGCTTTCCTAGCTGCACTAGCGCCTAGCTGCACTACTCGTCCAAGATATATTAATTATGTGCGACAACGACACTTATCTTATTTAATTCCAAAACACACATCACGTTATAAGCTTTTAGATATATGTTTCGTCATGGGGGACATATATCGACGGGAATCCTTCCCAAGGTTTGTGACACTAGCTAAGTGCACCACCTCTATGCTCGGATAGAGGACGATCATGATCCGCCAGTTGGTGTCAGGGTCTCCGATGCCCTCTCAACCAATAATTATCAAGAAACGACTGGACCCCAGGGTCCCAGTAACGTTCCTATGAATATTCGTGCTAACTAAACAGTTCAACACAGTAATAATCCACATCACAACCATCATGGCCAACATCAAAAACATATATCTATACTAGCGTTGTTCTAACAGATATACAACCTAGTATAATATCATGTTTTAAATCACATATATATATATAATAGCGTTGTTCTAACAGATATACAACCTATTATAATATCTCCTTTTTATCACATCATTTAACAAAACTGTTCCCAATGCAAACAGTAAATCATCCCAAATTAATTAACAACTAAACAATTGATAATTAATTGAAATATGGAATGATGAGCAAGAGCGAACCGCCACTTGCCTTAGATCCGCAGAAGCTTAAAGACGACGATGGGATTTCCGGGCTCGAAACAGGGACAGATCTGGCAACACAGATTCCTTCGGATCGACCCATAAAGAAATCCTAAGTTAGATTCGACAAACACGAGTACAAATCTAAAGAATAACGAAAGGAATCGAAAGGAATGAAGCCCGATCGAAAGCCATAGAATCCAAGGCCGAAACAAGCCAAAAGCTTCTGGGCGGCGGTCGCCTCCTGCCTTACGGCGGGCGCCGCTACGAACTGCACAGAAAATGCGAGAAGAGAATCTCACCGGCGACGTTCGATTTGCTACTCCTTAGCCTTGCTTTGGATTCTAAGCTTCTAAGGGCCTCCAAAGCTTCACTTTGCAATTGAAAGGAACACCAATGGAGCTCCGACGATCGATTGCGAGTTCTCCGGCGAAAGCTTGATTTTCCGGCGAGTGATTTATGTGGAGATTGAGCTCGGATTTGTGCTTCAATTCAGCTCCCAATCCTCTCCTTTTATAGCCAAACCCAGGGGACAAGAAATGGGCAAGCCATGCACGTGGAGGGCCGAGATCAAGTCGTCCCCCGGCCGCCGGCAAGCCCCTGCAACAGTGGCGGCGGTCGCCGCGACCGGCAAGAGGTCGCCGCCCTTATGGGTCTCTGGCGGCGGTCACCGCATTCCCAGGCCACTTGACAAGTTGATGCTGACAATGTCGGCTAGTTGGCGGCGGTCGCCGCTTGCCTTACGGCGGTCGCCGCCAAGACCATTTTTCATCCGTTTAAGCTTGGAACAACATGGCCTTAGCCCGGGATAAAAAAATAATCGTATACGAACGAGTATTAAGTACCAAAATACGTCGAAGGGTATTTTATTTCACTTAGAAAAATTATTACAGAGATCAAACATATTACCGAATGTCTGAACTTCTCTGAAATAAATTCGACGTGTTATACGGGAGTTGGAAAAATTCCAAAATATCCTTATAAAATGAGGGATATTACAGTATAGCCAATATTTGAATATACTATAATGAAGTTAAAAGCATACTTAGTATAACCGATATTCGAATATTATTATAATGAAGTTATGATTACATTATACTTGGTATAATCGAGATTCGAACAATACGACAATGAAGTTTCAATTATATTATATTTAGTATAATCGATATTCGAATAATATGATAATGAAGTTAAAGTTACACTATACTTAACTTATTATTTTCATACTCTTAATCATGAAACATATAGAGCGTTCATAACATGTATTTTATTGTTTTCAGGGTTCCAAAGACCCTAAATGTCATATCTTTAATATATAATAATTTTTTTTATAAGTACTTTTTTTATTAATAATAAACAATTATTATTTTTTTAATATTTTTTTTAATTCTATTTTTTATTTTTATTTTTTTATAATGCATGGGGTAACTTTTTGTAAAAAATATTTTTTATTTTTTAATTAATTTTTTATATATATTAAAATAGTCATGGTCACGCAACCGTGGCCCTTTATGATTTTTTGTTCCGCAAAATCGAATATCCAATAAAATATCACGCTTACGCTTTGCGTAACTTATTCCCGCCCTTGCCTTGCGTATACGTGACTTTTTGGTTGTCGCTACTTGTAGCTGCAGTGGTGTCGTATGAATGTTGATATAACGGTTACAGAAACCGTTTCTTTTTTTTTGAAATTTTTTTTAGATGGGAATGGTGTTTGACACCGTTTCCTTTTTGAAAAGAAAAAAATTGATATTTTTCATTTGTAAAAATTGATTTTAAAAAAAAAGTGCAACAGTGGCAACAACCGTTGCATTACAAAAATAAAGAAAGCAACAGTGCATTGCATTATTAAATCCTCTTTTAATTGCCCAGAAGTCAACATAGTTGTATATGTTAGTGATACTTTGGCTTTGTTGAACTAAGTTCGCACAATTCTATAGTATATAATACTCACTTTGATCAAAATTCACGTTTGAAGGGTATTATTTTATCAGTAAATTTTGTCATTTTTAATTAAATAATTAATGGGAATTTTGCGAGGTAATTCTGAGATTTTGCAAATTTTGCGAAACGTTCACAAGTTTAAACTATTCTGCGTGGTAATTCTTAATTTTTTTTTAAAAATCGTCAAATAACTCTATGTTACTTGAATCGTTTACAAAACTGTTAAATTATTATTTTTAAGGTAAAAATTTTGTTATTTGATTTTAAATGAAAAATAAAAATAAAAACAAATGTTAATTATTAATATCACAAATAAAAAAAGAAAAAAGAAAAAAGAAAACAAATGTTAATTTGGGACTTAGGTCGTGCATATTCTTATATGTCATAAAGCTTGTACTCGTTTCATAATCTTTATTTCTTTTGTTTTTTCCCTTTTTATGTGTGATATTAATTATTAACATTTTCTCTTTTCTTTTAAAATAAAATAACAAATTTTTTACCTTAAAAAATAATAATTTAATAGTTTTTTTAACGATTCAAGTAACATAGGGTTATTTGATGATTTTTTTTAAAAGTTGAGGGTTACCACGCGGAATAGTTAAAACTTGTGGACGCCTCGCGAAATTCGCAAAACCTCATAGTTATCTCGCGGAATTTCCGAATAATTAATTTGATGTATTTATATGCGGATATACACCTTACGTGTATATGCGCAACAAACCTCCCTTGTGAAAAAGTGTATGACGTGATAGATTTTTTTTTTTAATAATAGATTGGAAGTTAAAAAGAAAACAACCGTTAGATATTTTTTTTTCGAAGACCTCCTTTTTTTTCAATTATATGACAAAAAAAATACATTTTTATTTTATAAGCTACAATTTTATTTTACAATAAGGAAAACAATTAATTTATTTTTTAATTGAAAAATAATACGAAAAAAGGCTACAACGTTAAAAAATAGTTAGAAATTTTAAACATAGGTTACACATTTATTTTCGTTGGGCGCCATTAGAAAATAAATTGGTTTATAAAAAAACAAAAATAATTAAAAAAGAAGAAGAAAAAAACGGGTCACTTGTTGGGCGTTACTAGGTAGCGCTCAAGAAATAATATTTAAAAAAAAAATGGGGCAATCCTTGTGCTCTACTAGGTGGTGTCCAAAAGAAAAATTGTTTTAAAATAATTTACCAAATTATCCTGCCAATATCTAGATATTGTAAGTTATTTTTCTCCAACTTAAACTTGAAAAGTTATATTCTAGATATTGTAACTATAGAATATAACTATATGATATAATTATAGTACATAAACTTGAAGATTGTTTATAATTTTAAAGGTAAGCAACGGCGGTACAAGCCGTTGCTATAAAAAAATATAAAAAGAAGCAACGGTGAGAAATACCGTTGCCGTTAATTATTATAAAAATAAATAAATATCAAGTATGTTTTTATCCGTTGTATAAAAAAAAACAACAACAATTGTGTTTCTCACCGTTGGAATCAATATTTGGGCACAATTTTCAATCCTATAAAATAATAATCCCCTTTTTTTAGCGTAACAAATACAAAATTTGAGCGCATCCAAAGTCCCATCAGTTTAACCTTAAGACCATCCAAAACCTACATTTCACTGTAAGTTCCACTTGAATTTGGCTCTTTTCATAGTGGTACTCAGTTGGACCAATTCCTTGGCGTTCCGTGTGGGGCACAGGATTAGATCTTTTGAAACAGGGAGGTGGTGTTCAAGGCACGAGGCTTCGTAGAAGATCATGTTGACAAGAGCACATACATTGCATATCTACACCCAGAGAAACTCGAATTAGAGAAAAAAACAAGATTTGAATTTTGATTTCCCAGTTATGACCTCAAAGCTGCTAATACAACTCCAGACATGGTTACTACTAGCTGCAGCTCTGACATTCGTGGTTGCTGCAGGGGCGAAGGCAAAGTCACCCGTTATTGCCATGCCCGGTTGCCGTGATACTTGCGGAGGCGTGCCGATCCCTTACCCATTCGGAATGGGTAATTCAACTCCAGACATGGTTACTACTAGCTCCAGCTGCTTCCTTGATCCCTGGTTTGAGATCGAGTGCAGGGCATCAGCAGCAAATCAGTCTAGATATGGATCAAGAAGCAAGCCCTTCTTATCCAAATTGAAGCTTGAGGTGGCGGAGCTAAGTTATTCTCCCACTAATATGAAAGTGCGTATACCTCCCCTGAATATGTGTAGTACTACTACTGCACATACACAGAGCCGACGAGTAAGGAGGAGTATTGACTTGAGCGGAAGCCCCTATAACTTCTCAACAAGAGATAATGTTTTCATGATGGAGGGTTGTCCAGGCAGTGCGGTTTTGGTCGACCAGATCTATACAACTACAATTGGGTGCGGCACTGTTTGTCACAGCATCAAAAACAGTGCAATACCCACAAACACTTGCTTTGGTGTTCACTGCTGCCAAACTCCTTTGTCCTCAGATGCATATAGCTCCTATACTTCTACTATTCCAGTTTATGAGATAGATTTTATCCTCCAGCCATCAAAAGTTGAGCATTGCTTGGTGGCGACTTTAATACAAAAGGGATCCGTGAATGAGTATGTTGGAAATCTGTCAAGTTCCGATGCGCGTTCTTTCCCCCCAGTAGCTTTGTCTTGGAGTTGGCCAAACAACATCAAAAGGCCTCGCAAGCATCGCCATGCCTCTTGTTACGATACCGGCGGCTTCTGGAGCTGCTACTGTGACTATAACTATGATGGGAATCCTTATGTGACTGATGGATGTCAAGGTAAGAGAATTATTTTCTTAATTGATCATCACAATGACCAATCTCATTTCATGCATGCTTTTCTCATTATTAATCTATCAAAACAGGTCCTGAAGAATGCGAGGGATGCCGAGGAGACTGCCTCAACCAACAGGATAGCTCAGGAAAAGATATCCCCAACAAATATTATTGTCAAAATGGACCACTCTTACATCTTGCAGCCGTCCTTGGTGACTGAGAACTATTTCATCCAAGTTTTACACTTAATTTGTTCTAAGTACTGGGTTCCTTTCAATATATATGTCAAAAATATTGCTTAATTTTGCCTTTTGGATTCCCTTTATATATGCAGGACTTAGCACTAGTTTTGGCTTCCTACTTCTGGTGGCTTGCTTGTATGGGCTATATCGGTTCATCAAGAGGAGAAGGGAGTTGAAGAGGAGGGCTAAATTCTTCAAGAGAAACGGCGGGCTATTGCTGCAACAACAACTCTCATCCAATGAAGGCATTGTAGAGAGAACAAAGATATTCACCGTAACTGAATTGGACAAAGCAACGGACCACTTCAACCAAAACCGGATACTGGGTCAAGGCGGTCAAGGTACCGTCTACAAAGGCATGCTCACAGATGGAAGTATCGTTGCAATCAAGAAGGCCAAGTTGCTCGATGAGACTCAGTTGGAGCAATTCATAAACGAGGTGGTTATCTTGTCTCGGATCAATCACAGACACGTAGTCAAGCTCTTCGGATGTTGTCTAGAGACAGAAATCCCTCTTCTTGTCTACGAGTTCATTCCAAATGGAACCCTTTTTCAGCACATCCACGACCCCGAGGAAGATTTCGCGGTTAGTTGGGAGATGCGCTTAAAAATTGCTGCAGATTCAGCAGGTGCTATTGCTTATCTACATTCATCTTCGTCTATTCCTATCTATCATAGAGATATCAAGTCTTCAAACATATTGCTGGACGAAAAGTACCGAGCAAAGGTCTCTGATTTCGGATCCTCCAAGACCATTGCGATGGATCAAACACACTTGACAACTCTTGTTCAAGGCACAATGGGGTATCTAGACCCGGAGTATTTCCAATCATACCAGTTTACAGAGAAGAGTGACGTTTACAGCTTTGGCGTCGTCATCTTGGAGCTTCTGACTAGCAGGAAGCCAATCTACAGGGATGGGAGTAGTATGGAGCAGAAGAACTTGGTGACGGAGTTCTTGTTTCTGACACAAGATTCTAGAAGGTTGTCGAGCATCTTGGATCCTAAGATTGTGGGAGAGGCCAAGGAGGAGGAGCTGGTTTCTGTTGTTGAGCTGGCAAAGCGTTGCGTAAGTTGGAGTGGTAAGATGAGGCCGACGATGAGAGAAGTGGCAATGACACTGGAGATGATCATGAAATCCCCTGCACAAGTGTGTTGTTGGTACCAGCAGCAGGGAGATTTCCCAATCCAGTATGCAGGGTATGATGAGTTTGACATGGCTGGTGTTAGTGATGCAGAGTTCAGAACGAGCTCGCTCCCTACTGAATACTGATATATGCTACGTCTCTAGACTTAGCTAAGGAATGTTAAAGTAGACAGTGAGTGTGTGACAGGTATACCAATTGCTAAATGCAGTAGATCTCATAAATTTATCTATTTATACTTTTATTTTATCGGTTTAAATCAATTAACTCGAATGATATTCATAATCACGGTCTTTCTATCATAAGTAAGCAAATTGTTTGAACCGTCACCCCCTTCTCTCTCTCTAATTAACTAAAGTTTAAAAAAAACGTTATAACTGTAAGATATACTACAACTTACAAGGTTTGTATGTTTGACTAGAAGACATATTCTCTACACATTTTCTTGGAAAATCGAAAGAGTAATTTTAAGCTGATGGTGTAATGGTTACGGTTAATTTTAGGATGAACAATTAGGCATGGACATGGCGTATATTTTATTGGGGCGTTGCACATTTTTAATTAACATGTTAATATTTGCTAACTCGTTTATTAAAGACCATCGAACTTATAAGATCCTGTTGATGATTTTTATTTTAGTATTATCGGGACTCTCACGTTACCAACGGGATATCGAGTCGTTAGAACATGGGTAAGGAGTGTGTGGAGTGCACACCCATGTAAATGAACATGGGTAAGGAGTGTGTTGATGATTTTTATTTTAGTATTATCGGGACTCTCACGTTTTCTTCTTAGCACTCGGAATTCTTCTCTTAGTGAATGCGTGTATAATGAGAGAGTTTTAATTACTTTATTTATATGATTTAATTACCGGAGGAAGCAAATCTCCAATAACCGAATCAACCAAATAAAATAATTAAAAGTAATCGTTAAAGATAACATTTGTTACCAAATATAATCTTTACCGATTTTTACATGTTTTGTTTCCATAAAGATAAACTTTAAGCTCCTAAAATATATGGAAACAGGATAAGATCTCATAGTTCTCTCCCTAACTAAAGATCTACCCTAAACAGCTCGCCGCCGCCTTCACAGAATTATCCAAGTGTTTCTGGCGCCAGCAAGCTTCAGTTCCTTCCGCCAGTTCCCAAGTCTGGTGTCAGTAGTTTTGTTCCGTGCTTTCCAAGTCCGAAGTTCCCTGTTTTGTCACACTAATGAAAATATTAATAGCAAATGTGTTTGTCATTATCAAAACTAGGAAAATTGAGGAAGAGAACTAGATAGGGAACTGGAGTTCCCAAAAGTCCACTTTCTAACAATTTCCCCCTTTTTTATGATGACAAACATGTAGAACCTGACATATCAAAAATAGGCATGAATGATATATGAGGAAAAACAGAACAAGACTAGATGTAGAATAATCATTAGTGAATTGCATATTCCCCCTTAACACCAGATCTAGTTCCTTAGTTCCCCCTTAAGGAGACAACCAGTTCAGAGTTCCTTTCATCATATTAGTTCCAGGTTGCAAAGATCATTCCCCCTTTTGACATCATCGAAAAGAAACAGTTAGATGATAAGCATAGAAAATTTAGGTAGAACCAATGACTTGCTTTGACCTCTAGAGAAATGGCACCGTAATAGAAGTTGAAGGCAAGACATAACAACGCAAGGACGTCAAAATATTTCATTAAATATAAGAGAAGCAAAGACAACATATAACAATAAAGCACTCAGAGAGACACAAAAAGGATCATAATGTGAAAGTGGGATCCTAAGGGAACTACGGGCTCCGTGTCATCTGAGTAGGGAATCAGGAGAACTACTCCTCATGCTTCTGCTCCTCCTCAATTTTCTTCTCCTCGCGCTGCACAGATGACTTCTTTCATTCAACCCCCTTTTATTTTCTTTCTTTCATATAAATAAGGGAACTTGCAGTTTTTTTTTTTTTTTTTTTAATAAATAAGGGAACTCGCATTTTTTTTTTAAAGAATAGAAAACCCAAAACAACACTTCAACATTCATAAGATCTTCAACGGCTATACTTGCATTAATTTTTCTCAAGAAGCAGCGAAATTCCAGCAGATTTGAATTCTGGAAGTTGAGAGCAATTCCCAGTTCCTTTCCTCAGTTTGTGACACGGAACATGATAGATATGGGTACATTTATGTAGGGAATCAAACAACACTCAAGAAAAATACGTACCCATGATCAGGAGAAAAGAGGTTGGCAATTTTGACACCACAAAGATAATTCCCAGTTGTGGACTAAAGATGGATCATAAGGAATTATGCAATGCAGTCAGGCTTAGGACGGTTTGTAGTCAATTATCATTTCGGCTTATGATGAGGGTTAAAATAGATCAAACCGACTACTTTTAAGGCCAACAAAGAGATGCAATCAAGGTTCAATTGTACCATAAAATCATGAAATCATGCAAGATAATTAAGATCATGCTTTAGAACAACTATTACAGGACATGCGAGGCCATCACAAGATCAAATATCAGCAATATTGCCAATGAAATCATAGAAAAGATCAAATCTAGTCAAAGCAAGGAAACTAGTAAACGCAACTGGAACTACTAGATTAGGGAAATCATTCCCAGGAGTAACCTAAAGGACTCGTAAGGTTCTCAATTCAGTGCTTTAGTAAATATATCGGCAATTTGATCTTCAGTCCTACAATGTTCTAGCAAAATATTCCCTTTTCAACTAGGTTAACGTTACTTACCTTAATGTGATCAGTGAGATTCACACTTCCAGTTCCACAGATTGTTCCCTTTCTCTTATCTCCGAAGGAAATGGTTCCTCCTTGGTGTTGCTGAAGTGACGACATTTTTTCTTCTATTTCCGGTCATATGGCACGAGCATCCACTGTCTATGTACCATTTGTCTTGTTGTCGCACTTCGTCCTGCACAAGGGAACTCAACCTTTTGGAACCCAGCTAAGCATAGCTTTTCTGGGTGAGTTAGGTTGATATCTTGTCTGTGGGTTAGAAGAAGGAGCAAAGTAGTATGGATCATTCAAATCAGTAATAGTGTGTGTCCTTTTCTTAGCATTTGCTTGCATTTGTTTCTTCTTATGGATGCAATCATGATACGTGTGACCATTTTTACCACAATGCCAACAAAAACGATTATAAACTACATGACCATACTTACCTTTACCAGGTCGGAAGGGTCTTTTCTGTTTTCTTTGCTCCAAGTTGATATTCTTACCTTTAGTTCCCTGGGCTTGGGAAACGTACATCTTGTGAGCGTTTTGACCATTGAACCAGGTTTGGTTCTCTTTGGGCTTTTGTTCAAGCACTTTTACCTTCTCCTCTAGGAATTGGGCTTTATCACGTGAGTTTTGCAGTGCTCCACTGAGGAACTCATTTTTCTCAGCCAGTTCCTTTCTTATTTTCTCATTTTCAGCAGAGCATGATTCCTCAGAATCGCTTTTACCAGTATAACCAAGACCATGTCGTTGCTTAACAAAACAGTTTGATTCACAGTTTTCTCATTTATAGAGTGAGTGAGATGATCAAGTTTATGCACAATTTCATTAAGCAAGATGGAAGTCCTTTTTCCAGTATCTGTGGGGGGAACTGAGGGAATATCAGCATGCATGAGTTCAGTTTTAATATTTTTGCAAGACTCACACTTTCTTAGGGGATTAGCTAACAATTTTTCAGCTTCATCTAATTTCTTACTCCAGACAGAATTTTCAGTAGTTAAGCAAGAAATTTCATCTTCATATTCCTCCATTTTCTCTTGTAGGGAACTAGTTTCCTTTCCAAGTTTCTTAATAATTTTGACTAGTTGTTTTTTTTCATATTCAAGAAGAGACTTAGTAAAGTCAGAAGAGGATACCTCAGAGTCGTCCGATTCTGTTGAATCTTCTTTGGCCATTAGACATCTTCCTCTGGTAGTTCCCTTTGTCTCTTGTTCTCCTTCAGAGTCTTCTGAGTCATCTCCGAAGGTAGTGAAAAGAGCCTTCTTGTGCTGAGTTTTGTCATTGTCGTTGGAGTTCTTAGGACAGTTTCTTGCCAAATGTCCTCTTTCCTTGCATTGATAGCATTGATATTCAGAGAGGTCCTTCTTTTGGAAATTCTTCTTGAACTTTCCTTTGATGAAGTGCTTTCTGATATGCTTTGTGACTAAGGCGGTCATCTCGTCTTCTTCATCCTCAAGATCAGAGTTTTCTTCTTCCATTTCTAATCTTGAAAAAGCCTTTGAGATTTTTAAGGCAATTCCCTTTTCCATCTTCTTGGCAGAACTCGACTTTGATGTTTCTCTTTCGTCGACTTCAAGTTTCCCTATGATTTGAGTCAGGGGGAGAGCTTGAATTCCAGGAGTAGTCTTCAGAACTCTTTTGATGAGGCTAAACTTTGAGTTGAGACCGTTGATGATGACAAGAGATTTGGACCATTCGTCAAGTTCCACACCGGCGGTGGTGAGTTTTGTGACGAGCCTTGTGAAACGAGAATAGTACTGAGATATGTCCTCAGTTTCAAGCATTTCGAAGGTGTGGTACTCTCCTTCTAGGGCGAACTTCCTGCTTTGTTTTAGTTCTTCACTGCCTTCATGCATTTCCTTCAAAGCGGTCCAGATCCCTTTAGCAGTTGAGATTCCTATCACCTTGTCCATATCTTCTCTGGTCAGCCCATTGAGGATGAGTTGACGAGCTTTAGCGTTTTTCTCCTTGATGACGTAGTACTCAGGCTTCCATTGGTCTTCAGTTAAGTCCTTAGGAATGACTCCATCACCATTTTCTATCACGCGCCAGCATTGATAGTCTATGGTTTGAATGTGGTTTTCCATGCTTCTTTGCCACCATTCTTCTTCTCCTTTCTTGCGGATGTGAGGCTTGTTGATGGAGATTCACAGACTGAATTCACTTGAGGTAGACATCTTGAAATCTGTAAACTAACACAAATCTAGAGCGCCTGCTCTGATACCAATTGTAGGATCGTACGTTGTTAGTTAAACAAGGGAACTGAGAGTTCAGTTCCTAAGCAGCGGAATAAGTAACGATAGCAGATTCAAGACAAGTTCCTTAGAGTGGGAACCTTTGATAACCAACTAGTTATCCAGGATAAAACCCACTACCTCTCTTGCAAGAGGATTTCAAAGTCTACTTCTTGTATTAATGCTTCGATTACAATCAACTAGAATAGAACACACAGCTTAAAGTCTTAGACACACTAAAGACTCTCTACCTAGTTCGACCTAACCAAGCAAGCAACTTACTCAGTTCTTCTTCAAAGAACTTGGCACGTTTTCTTCTTAGCACTCGGAATTCTTCTCTTAGTGAATGCGTGTATAATGAGAGAGTTTTAATTACTTTATTTATATGATTTAATTACTGGAGGAAGCAAATCTCCAATAACCGAATCAACCAAATAAAATAATTAAAAGTAATCGTTAAAGATAACATTTGTTACCAAATATAATCTTTACCGATTTTTACATGTTTTGTTTCCATAAAGATAAACTTTAAGCTCCTAAAATATATGGAAACAGGATAAGATCTCATAGTTCTCTCCCTAACTAAAGATCTACCCTAAACAGCTCGCCGCCGCCTTCACAGAGATATCCAAGTGTTTCTGGCGCCAGCAAGCTTCAGTTCCTTCCGCCAGTTCCCAAGTCTGGTGTCAGTAGTTCTGTTCCGTGCTTTCCAAGTCCGAAGTTCCCTGTTTTGTCACACTAATGGAAATATTAATAGCAAAGGTGTTTGTCATTATCAAAACTAGGAAAACTGAGGAAGAGAACTAGATAGGGAACTGAAGTTCCCAAAAGTTCACTTCCTAACAGAACTTATAAGATCATGTTGATGATTTTTGTTTTAGTATTATCGGGACTCTCACGTTACCAACGGGATATCGAGTCGTTAGAACATGGGTAAGGAGTGTGTGGAGTGCACACCCATGTAAATGAACTTTGATTCCGGATTTATATTTTGGAGTGTAAAGGAGCATGTGATCCGAGGTATTAATCGGGTTGGAAAAGTTGTGTACTTGTTAATCAATTTTAAGATAACATGGTAAAGCAGAGTATATAACCTGGACATGTCTAGTCCATGTTAAATTTGCGTGCTGAAGAAAGCTGGGGTATATAAGTGCGATTTTATTCTCTTAACGGTTTTAACCGCCCGTTTCCTTTTCTCCAAGTTGTATGGAACATCTCATACTCTATATATAGGGTCACATGAGTGTTGGCAAGGGGGGCAAACTTGATCAATCGATTCTAAGTAACCTAAGTTAAAAATACATAAACACGAACATCTCCAAGTGTTCGATCTTGATTCAAGGAGCCTAGAACAAGATCGGGTTGGTTGTCTTATCCCCATGTCGATTTCGTGCAACCCTTTAGGCTTTTGGATCTCCTTGGAGGAGAGGTATGAGGGTCGAAATACGCTATTCGAAAAGCGTATTAAACGCGATTCAATCTAATATCCAAGCCATTGATTTGATCATTGTTCTCATATTTGTGGTGTTGATTCAACCATTCCTTTGGTATTGAAGACGGCGTTCTTTATGGATCATCACGAAGAAACACTCCTTTCTAACAATCGAATATCGTATTTATGATGTTGATCATTTCTTTGGCGGGTTTGGAACGAAAGAAGACATCCAAGTTCCATGAACTAAAAGTATCATGTGGCCAAGTTTAGGCTAATACAAGTCATGTTTATGACCATAAGACTTTATTAATTAGTCTTGGTATCATCTGAATCATAATGATGGTATGAATAATTTTCTTATTTTGAATGAATTATACCAAGACATTTTGGTAGAAGTTTTGTGCGGTTAATTGCATTGTATTGGAAAGGCACAAGATCGTCTTTGTCTCTTTGATCCTTGACCGTTATATGATACGGTTTTGGTGGTTATATTATTGAAGGCTTACATAGTTACATGTACTAATATGTAGCATTGGGCCGCCGGTTGAATTGAAATACAATTTTGGGTGCCTTGTATGATTATGAGATCTGCAAGAATATGGATCTCATGTATGGCATGTTTAAGTATTGACATTGTGGGCTCCAGAATTCGTCAAGCAGAATCCATGCGAGAAAACCCACTGAGTACCCGATTCTACGCGAATGGCAACCAAGCAACTAACAAAAGTTCTAGAATATGGGCCGATGACAATTGAAGAAAGCCCATCAGAACTAAGGAGAAAAAGCCCACCAAAGGAGAGAGAAAATGATTATTCTGAGGGGCATATGTCGAGTGATGGATGGAGGAGAGACTCTATAAATACTCTCTTAGATCGGCTGAGCAAGGGACGGATTTTTGGGGGTAAGATTGAGAGAGAGAAAGCTGTTGTCTGCGCTTGAGTTCGTGCTTGAGTATCCAAAGCCAGATTTGGGTTTTCTTCCTTCTCTTCCAGCGAGTTATACTAGTTTTCTGGGTTGGGAAATCCTTTAGTATACACTGATCCATCTTTTATCTTCATCTAAAGATATGCTTTCCTCCCACCTGACTTGGGCGTCGGAGTGTCTTCCACGGGGAAAACCCTCTCCGAGACTTTCAGGTACCTTCGGCGAGCTGGGCTGGGAGATCCACCACCAGGAGCATCGGGGTAGGAGAAGGAAGGCGAAGCCGCCCATAATCATGACCAGGAACATGATCAAGCATCAAAACGGCTGACATAAGACTTCCCCCGAGATAAACAAATCTTCATCGACACTTGGGTCCTGAGTGTGTTGACTTGGGACGGTCCTTCACGTAGTGACGAATCCAGGCATCAACACTGGTGCCGACCGTGGGAAGGTCTTCACGCGGTTAGAGTCAGAACAGAGGCAGTAGAACGACATGGCTGAAGAGCATACGCGAGTTGTAGCTGAGAACGATGCAGTTTATTCTCCGCGAACCGTAGCCCCTCCACCCAAACCGACCAGCAGGCACCGAGAGCAGCTCAGGAAGATGGGGTACGCGAGGTAAGGATGACCAGGGAGGAATACAATCATTACTGTCAGCTCATGAGGTGGCAGAGGGAATATGCAGAACCAACCCCGTACCCACGCTACGCGGATCCTGAGCCGTATGGTCCGTGCCACGACGAGTACACACGCGAAGGGTACGGCGATCGATACAGGGGAGAAAGAGCCTCAGTCACCTATGAACGCCCCATGTACTCCCCTTGGGGCGAACCCTATAGAAGGCCGTGCGCGGGGCCTCCACCAACGTTTGGTCACGCATATGCCAACCCGGAGGTGCCACTTGCACTGTTCGGAGCGACAGCCTTTGCGGATCATATTCTCCTATCTCCGCCGCCACCAGACTTCAAGATCCCTACCTTTAAAGAGTACACGGGGAGTGACGACCCTAAGGACCACCTGTCCAAATACCAATACCTGATGCTAGCTAGCAAGGCTGATGAGCCCGATGTGCAAATGCTTTCCAAACACGCTCGCGGGGCCAGCCTTGACCTGGATGGTCAGCCTCCCCCCCAAGAGCATCGATGGCTTCCAGCAACTCGCAGACTCCTTTATGGCTCACTTCGCCTGCTCACTTAAACGAAAGCTCAGCAAGCAGGAAGCGCTCAACGTAAGGCACCGCGAAGGGGAAACCCTGACATCCTTCGTTAAGAGGTTCACCACGGAAGTCGTGCAGGCGCATGATTTCGATGAAAAAGTAGCACGAATGACCTTCATCTAGGGTCTCAGAAACGGGCCGTTTAAGCTCACAGTGTGCAAGAAACCCCCAACTTCCTATACGAAGCTGCTAGAAAAGGCCAACCAGCACATCGTGGCAGAGGAGTTGGCTCGAGGAGGTATGTCGTCGAATCCGACAACAACCGGGGGACCAAGGCTTTTCCAAATAACCTCTTGAAAGTATTACCGCCAATGACCTCAGACGTACTGTCCGATGTCACCCAAGGCTTTTCCAGTTGATATAAATCATTAAACCACAGTTATAATACAACATATCATAACTTTCATTAAAACCAAGTCTCGGAATTTTAGCATAATTCCAAATACATCAAAATACATAATCAGAATTATTAAATACAAAACATAGTTAACACAGCGGAAGTCTTAAAATAACAACAAAAACACCGTTCGCCTTTATAGTCGTTCTAGCCTTCTCGGATCCGCAATTTATCTGATGTGCCGAATCGAACGGATGACACCAGCCAACCATGCAGAGAACAATTGCGGTTGGTTAGTCTAATGAAAGACCAAGCAAGGGGTACAAAGCAGAGTGGTTCGAGTGATCGTAACCGTTTACTATCATTGTCCCTCGAATAATAACCGACAGAACGATACATAACCCTGTACTTTCACTGAATGAATATTAAATAAGATATGCACTGAAGAGAAGACTCCAAAGGAATTGAGTCTTATCGGAAATATGACAAATGTTGGGAAACTTAATTAATCACAGAATCACAGTATCGCATACGAGCGATTTAAAAGATAAGACGAGTTTTCCTAGTTGCACTATCGCCTAGTTGCACTACTCGCCGAAGGTATATTAATTTTGTACGACTAACGGCACTTATCTTATTTAATTCCAAAACGCGCATCACGTTATAAGCTTTTATATCCACATCGCAGAGTCCAAGCCTCTATATCCACATCACGGTTGGTCATGACCAGAAAGTTTGGCATAGGGTCTTGATCGCCCTGTTATTTGCCAAGTTATAAAGAAACGAATGGACCTCGCAAAGTCCAAGCGTTCCTACGAATACTCGTGCTAACTAACAGTTCAACACAGTAATAGTCCACATCAAAGCCAACATGGCCAACAACATAAATATATCTATACTAGCGTCGTTCTAGCAGATATACAACCTAATATAATATCGTCTTTTAAATCATATTATTTAACAAAGCTATTCCCAACACAAACAGTAAATCATTTCAAATTAATTAACAACTAAACAATTGATAATTAATGGAAGTATGGAATGATGAGCAAGAGCGAACCGCCACTTGCCTTAGATTAGTCGAGCTCGAACAAAGCTTAGAAACGTCGGATTCCTGGGTCTGAAACTGGGATAGATCTCGGATTAAAAATCCCTAAGAAACGACCCATAACGAGATCCTAAGTTAGATTCAATATCCATAAATATGAATCTAAAAGAATACGAAAAGAATCGAAGGAGCCAAGCCTCGCCCAAGACCACAACACCCAAGAACACACAACCCGGACAGCTCACCGCGGGTGCGGTGGAGCTCTTGCTGCGGGTGCGGTGGGGTCATAGGGCAGAGGGGCTCGACAACGAAGTGGAGAAAACTCACCCCAAATCGATTCGTTTGCCTTCGATTCGTCTATGGTTCAATCTCCAAACACTTTAGACCTTCTAAAACCACTTGAGAGTGCCTTCTCAACTCAAAGAAAGCTCCGGCGATGCTCCGGCGGGAGCTTGGAAATCCGGCGGCAATGGAGAAAACAGAGAAGGAAGAAAACATAGGAGGAAGAAGACGTTCAGCAGGGCGAATCTTCCTCTCCATCTCCTCCCTTTTATTGTAATACCCCATAATTTTTAGTAAGGATATTTGAGTAATTTACCCAACCTTCGTTCAAATTAATTATTTCGCTTTCAGTGGAGTTCGGATTTTCCGTAATATTCATGATCTCCGAAATAAATTCTTGAGTGGTATAAAATACATTCGATGTATTTTCAGGACTTAAAATATTTGTTTAGAGACAAATATATAAATTCCGGGATTTAAAACCCATATCAAATCTTATCTCTCCAGACAAGTGGCTACGTGTAATTGAAATTAGGAGATTAGCTTCAAATCTCAACAAAAGCTACGTGTACACTTATCTTCGTCAATTTGAGTTGGGTTAAATATCTGCAAAATGCTCAGTGTACTATTATCAAACAAGATTAGGATACGAAATATAAATCAGAAGCTACGTGTACGTACACTTGTGCTCCTGAAATCAAATTGGGAATTTGATTAAAATCTCTGCAAAGAGGCCGAACAGACCAAAAATTCCATTTCTCTTCCTCTCGTCATATCTCTGTGAGCTCTCGTGAGCTTGTGCTCCCACCGCCTCTTGTGCAGCTCGGTCGTCCCCTCCGGCGAGCTCGACCCGGACCGGACCGCCGTTCGCTTCGTCGTCCTCTGTTCGTGCCTCTGTCCGCTGGTGTTCTGCTGTTGTTGTAGTGTTGTGCTGCGTAGCAGCTCGTGTTGCTGTTGTGGTGTTGGTTGCCGCCATCGTCTCCGGCGACGAGGAACTTTTCCCCGGCGAGAAGCCGAGCTGCTTCCCGGTGTTGGAGCTGTTGCTCGTTGTTGATGGTGGCTGCCACTGTTGTTGAATTGTTGCTGTTTATTGTCGACGAAGGAAGAAGGAGAAAGATTGGTGGTGGCCCCCCCTTAGCCTAATTAGCTTTTTGTTGGGCCGAGAAGCCCAATTCAATTCAATTCCGGTTCAAATTTAACCCGAAATTATTCGAGCGGTATAATTTCGATTCCCTTTTATCCGTATTGTCTTTAGGAAAATTCAATCAATATTCTTATGATTTAAAATCATAAGAATTTATCGAATTTAATTTCTTGAGTTCGTCCAGACAAATTAATTGAGATTAATTAATGTGTCATATGCTGGATCGCGTGTGGACTCGTAATCCGTTGGAGCTATCTGAAGCTTAGGCCATATCCTCGGAAAGGATATCCTCAGTAATCGTCTCGTCTAGATTCATCGCCGAATCTACTCCAGGCAAGTGGCGGTTCGCTCTTGCTTAATCATTCCATGTTTCATTAATTATTAATTGTTTAATTGTTAATTAAATTGGAGTGAACTGTTGTTTGGGAACTAATTTCATGAATAACGTAATTAAAAAGATGATGTTAATACTAAGTTGTATATCTGTTAGATCAACGCTATTATAGATACTATGTTGTCTGAAGGGCTTCAATATGATTATTACTGTGTTGAACTGTTTAGTTAGCACGAGTATTGTGTGTAATACTGTGATGGTATTGCTGGAATTTAATATTAACTTTAAATGCTAGAATAGCACATGGTTTGCAGGAAAGCTAAGTCCAGGTAAGGATTAGTCGTTTCTATTGTATCTGTGTTTAAGTTGATTGTCAGGATGGCTTTGATTGTGAATAATTACTGCGTTTGTAACTGTTTAGTTAGAACGAGTATTCGTAGGAACGCTTGGACTCTGGGAGGTCCATTCGTTTCTTTATAACTTGGTAAAAAGGGCGATCAAGACCCTAGGGATATAAAAGCTTGGACTCTGCGAGGTTCATTCCTTCGATAGATATAAAGGCTTGGACTCTGCGAGATTCATTCGTTCGATAGATATAAAGGCTTGGACTCTGCGAGGTTCATTCCTTCGATAGATGTAGAGGCTTGGACTCTGCGAGGTTAATTCCTTCGATAGATGTAGAGGCTTGGACTCTGTGAGGTCCATTTCTTCGATAGAGTCCTGCGTGACAGAACATATAATTAAAAGCTTATACGTGTGTGTATGTGTGTGTGTGTTGTAAATTAACAAGTTAAGTGCGGTAATGCACATATATTAATATACTGTCAGACGAGTAGTGCAACTAGGCCGTAGTGCAGCTAGGGGAAACCTCGTCTTATTGTAAATCAAAGTTAATTAAAAGCTTGTGTGAAACTTTAAACGTTTCCAAACAGTTGTCATAATTTTCTATAAGGCTCATTTTCGTTGGAGTCTTCTTTTGGGATTGATTGATGTAAGACTCGGTCTTTCAAAATCATCTCTTGATCATGCCTTTTCATATATCTAGTAGGAGTATGGTGGTTGACTATCGTAATCGGTTATTATCGAGAAACGATGAGTCTAACCTAATACACTACTACTTCGAACCTTCTGTTTTTGCCTTGCTAGTCTATTTTTTAGACTAACCCCCTGTATTTCTTTTTTTATTTGCATCGTCATGGT
>WOAB01000805.1:0-51479 GCA_027886185.1 Rheum nobile
CCTTCTAGGTACATCCTCCTACACTATTCCCATCTCCAATAGATTATTTCTCCCTCGGGCCACCCTTCTTGAGAACCACAAAAATAGCCTTATAATTCCCTATCCTCTGGACATAAAAAGCCATCTTCTCTATTGGCAACTAAAAACCCCTGACCCTGATGGCTATAGTTCACACTTTTTAAAGTTGCCTAGAGAATTGTTGGCCCGGACACTACAGATGCTATCCTGACTTCTTCCACCATGGTAAACTCCTTTGTCAAATAAACCACACTATTTTCATTCTTGCCCCCAAAATTGTTGACCCTTCCTCCATTACCAATTATCGACCTTGTCCTGTTGTAACACCATTCATAAAGCCATTGCCAAACTCCTCACCAACCTCCTCAAACCTGTCCTTCCCCTCATCATCTCTAACAACCAAGGCGCTTTTATTCCGGGAAGATCCATAAGACACAATACTCTCTTATGCCAAGAACTCTTGAAGGCTATAGTCGAGCAAATCAGCCCCCTAGCTTTGCAATCAAGATTGACCTCAAAAGTGCCTTCAACTCAATCAGCCATAAATTCATCATTCAGGCTCTCTCAGCATTTGGCTTTCCATGTCAATTTGTCAATTGGGTAGCACATGCATCATAACTATTAAATACTCAATTAACATAAATGTTTCTCTTGAAGGTTTTTTCCAGGCAAAAAAAGGCTTACGGCAAGGTTGTCAGATGTCCCCATTCCTATTCACTATTAATTGAGTATCTCTCAAGAATGATATCAGGCAAGACGGCGAGCCACAACTTCAATTTTCATCCAAAGTGCAACAGCATTCAACTCACCCATTGTGCTTTGCAGATGACATCATCCTGTTCTGAAGAGGCGACCTGGAATCGGCCAGAATCCTCAAAAACACCATTGACCGGTTTGGAGACATATTTGGGCTTCGATGCAATTACACCAAAGCAATGTCTATTTTGCAGAAATTGATGGGCAAGAACACAATGCCATTGCCAACATGCTCAACATTATATTGGATCATTTCCTATGAGATACTTGGGACTCCCTATGGGCTCCAAAAGGCTCTCTGTTACTGACTATGATCCTCTTATCCATAAAATTACAGCTAGAATTCACCTAGCAAGCTAAAGCTCTCTCTTATGCGGGAGACTACAGATCATCACCTCAGTTATCTCTAACCTCGGCACCTACTAGTGCAACATCTTTTCCATTCATATCTCTATCATCAACAAAATGGAGGCAATTACCCGCAACTTCTTATGGACATGCCGTGGAGTAAGGTAGGAAAAACCTGATTGTTTGGAGCAATATATGTAAGGGAAAAAAAGGTGGTGTTGGAATCAATGAGATCCTCTCATGGAACCACTCATGTGTCGCGCACTCCATTTTTTAGCTGCATATGGAAAAAGATAGCATCTAAAGAACTTGGATTACAGACTACAAACTTCGCAATGTCACCATATGGGATGCCTCTACCACAGATGAAGACATCCACTACTGGAAAACCATTATTCGACTAAAAGACCGCCTCCTTGCACTCAAGACCAAAGATGACATCATTATTGCTATGACTCTCACCAATGGAAACTATTGCATAGTTGGTATTTATGACATCCTCAAGGAACCTGCGGCAAACCTTAAATGGTGTAACTCAATATAGGGACACCGTCACATGCCTAGACACAACTTCATCACTTGGATCGCCATTCAAAATTGACTCCCTACTCTGTACAGAATTCAATAATGGGGAATCATCAATGACCCAACTTGTAAGCTGATCAGCGCTACTTTGTAGTGCTTAACTAGGAGTTGTTACCAGTGTTTTGGGTACCATTTGGAGAGTTTAGAGCGTTATTGTAGAGTATGGAGTTGAGGAGAAGGAGTATGATATTGGTGGCATAAAAGAGCTTAAATGAAGATATATTGAAGATGGAGAAGAAAGCCACAAGAGAAGACGAAGATCAGAAGTGAAGAAGTGCAACAGTGAAGAATCCGCGATCGCGGACGCCAGAGCCGCGGTCGCGGAAAATAAGAACAGCGAGGCTTTACAGTAAGTTTTCTGCGGTCGCGGAAATTCCTCCGCGGTCGCGGAAAACACGTTATCAGACGCGCCGAAGACTTCGTCAGAAGATTGCTTTATTTTCTTTTTTTTCTTTTTTTTCCGTTTTATTTCTTTTTGGAAAGATATTATTTCCTATCTTGAGTTTTAGGTTTTGCTAGGGTTATTTAACCTAGTTTCCTAGCAGCCACTTTAGATGATCATTCAGATCATTGAGACTATTATTCAGCATAGTTTTTCCCTTTGAGTTTTTGTATTTTCAAGACTATGAAGAACTAAGCAACTTTTACTTAGTTCGACGATTGAAGCCTTCATTTGATATATGATTGTGAGGTTATAATTCTATTCCTATTCCTTTGACTATATCTTTTCTCTTGAGCTTATTCCTATCGATTGTTGCTGATTTGATTGGCATGATCAACTAGTTGATATTAGTAATTGTCTATTGCTAGGGTTTGGATATTTTGAGTTGAAATCCCTTATCTTGTGTAGCAAACATGATATTCTAGGACTAGTTGGACTAGTTTATTGTGAAGAGAATTGATTATGTGCTAAATGCTGTGAGTTATGGTGTTGCATGTATCCTGGTTAATTCCTATGCTTCTTGCTGCTATTGTTCTAAATCTTGATAGTTTCGTGTGCGTTCGATAGTTAGGGTTACCAGGACTAGTTGGTCTGGTAACTATTTCAGAATAGGGACAGGAATATTCATAGGAAGTAATAGAAATAATCTAGGATCAATCAATCAAATGAATGGTGGATATTTGTCTGGCTAAGTACTTTTTCCCAATTGATTACAACCCTTTTCTTTTGCTTTACTTTGTTTACTTGCAAACAAACCAACAAACCCCCTTTGTTACTTTGGCATACTACTTTGCATTAAGAAAGATAACTCCTCCCTGTGTGATTCGACCCTTACTTGCCTATTCTACTTAGTTAGGTTTTTAAGGATTATTTTGTTTAGGTGTCACGACAACCCCTATCAAAATGGCGCCGTTGCCGGGGAGGCAAGTTTTGATTGTTCTTTGTGTGTGTTTGTGTGCCAATTTTTGTGTGGACCTATCTTATGGTCCACACCCGTGCTACTGACTCTCCACTTCTAGCTTGTGATACAGAAATTGAGAAAACCTTTTCGAGGAACCGCAGGACAAATAGAGCTTTGTGTTTTGACAATCCTTGTTTCGAGATGGCTGACGAAGCACCCACGTTGAGGTAGTTGACTGCCCCTAATCTGCAGCAACAACCGCTGGCTGTGCAGTTCCCTGAGCTGACGGATGGCGTAAATTTCGAACTGAAGTCCGGGTTAATCCACTTACTCCCCCACTTCTATGGGATGAGTGGAGAAGACCCCAACAAACATCTTTCTGAGTTCCATGCCGTCTGCACCAGCATGAAGCCAAGAGGCGTCACTGAGGATCAAATCAAGTTGAGGGCCTTTCCTTTCCCTCTAAAGGATTCGGCCAATGATTGGTTCTACTATTTGGCCCCAGGGAGCATTGATACATGGGCCAAAATGAAGAAAGCCTTCCTAGAGAAGTACTTCCCTGCGACTAAGCTCAACAGCTGATAGGTGTCATTTCATGCACCTTAACTAGCAATTATTAACATTATTTAGAGGAGTTTATGATGAGATTTGGGGTTAAGTCTGTAATCCAAAAGATGTGGAGAGAATTGAAGATATCCAAGAATTTACAGCTTATTTGGAGAAGATGAAGATGGATGAGGATCTGCTGGAAATTAATTGGAAAAGACTACCAACACTTGGTAGTAATGAAGAGCAGAAGAGAAAGGAGTGGGCGAATTTCTACCGCCCCGCGCCAGAGCCACCGTGACCCGACGGTGGGTCTCAGAGAAGGATGCCGCCCCGCGGTGGAAAGCACCGCCCCGCGGTGGGAGCTGGCGCCTCGCGGCCATATGCTGGGCGAAGAAGCAATTAATTAAGCGCGAGGTGATTGCTAGAATTGGAAGCTGTTGATGGGCCGAGTTAAAGAAGGAAGGCCCATTAAGAGCGGCCCACGAAGGAGAAGCTACCGCGTGAAGGAAATCAGCGTGCTGAAGCAGAAGATGAATTGGAGTGATGACGTCATGGTGACGTCAGCGCATATGCTGCTTGCCTTTGAATTGGGCCGTGTTGCCGCTGCGTGTGTTGGGCCGAGAGAGCTGCCTTGGAGTGGGCCGCTGCTGCTTGAATGAATTGGAGGCCGAGAGTGAGCAGCCGAGCAGAATTACGGGATTAATTCCCCGCTTTGGATTTCTTATTTTGTTATTATTTTTGTTATTGTTATTTTATTATTTTTATCACTTTTAGAATTAGGTTAAAAACACCTTTAGTTAACCTAGTTGCCACGCTAGAGACTGGTTCGTTTTATTCTCCCTCTAGAGTTTTTCATCCCCTTTGATGGAGAACTAACTTCACCCTTGTTCCGTTAGACGATTGAAGCAGTACAGTTGATGTTTTGTGAGATTTCTATTCCTTGTTCTTATCCTTATAAGTGTTGGATTGATTCTCTTGGTTATATTGATATTGATTTCTTGTTGTTCTTCTTAGCTTGATCAATTAGGTTGAATGCTTTTATCAATTGCTAGGATTGCATATAGGGGTTCCGAGTGCATATCTAGTGGCAAACACAATTGTGCGTATAGGGGTTCCGAGCGTACAATTGTGAGTGAGAATCAGTTGCATGTTAAGTAGGGGAGTGAGTACTTGTACGTCTTTCTACTTGCATGTATCCTATATCCTTGTGTGCATTGCTATTGCTGTGTTGGTGCTAAGGTACACTGATAACTGTGAGAATTAGTGGTATTTTATCATTGGCATAGTAATAAGTCTATTGACAACTGTGAGAATCAATAGTACTTAAGATCAGGGTAAGAACGACTATAAGGATAATTAAAGAACTTGGACGAAATAGATTTCAATGATCGAACTTTATCTCTGTACTTGTGGATTTCACTCTAGTGGAACTATTTTTCCCTTATTATATTTTCTAAACTCAACTCAATTCATTTGCTTTGTTTGCTTTGTTCTCTTGATAACTAAACCCCCCGTTTGTGTTACTTGTCATTCACGGTTGCATACTACATCAAACCTTCTCTGTGGGATCGACCCTTACTTGTCTGCTATACTTCTGTTTAGTGGGTTTGTTAGGATAATTTACTTTGATAAGGCTAATCAACGACATTTGCTTGTGCATCTTTTAGCCACCGTCAAATTTGGCGCCGTTGCCGGGGAAGGCTTTTGTGTGTTGTGTGTTTTTGTGATTGACTGCGGTGTGGATCTATCTTACGGTCCGCACCTTTGCTACTGATTCACCACTTGTTGAAGTTGATACATAAACAGGTACGAATGGCACAGACACTCCGACAGCTGACTGTGCCAGATGTGATACAGCAGCCATTGGATGTAATCATTCCACCCCTTGCGGATGGTGTGACATTTGATCTCAGAACAGGAGTGCTACGGTTACTCTCGAAATACTATGGACGATGTGGAGAGGACCCCATCCTACACTTGGGTAAATTCCACAACGTCATCATGAGCATTAAACCAGCCAACGTCACTGAGGATCAGATTAAAATGAGAGCCTTCGGGTTCACTCTTAAAGACGATGCTGAGGACTGGTACTATCATCTGCCTGGCGGAAGCATAGATTCATGGGCTGAGCTACATAAGGCTTTCCTCACACAATATTTCCCAACCAGGATGGTGAACGCTTTGAAAAGGGAAATTGCCAATATTGAACAAGGAGAGGAGGAGATCCTTTATGAATATTGTGAGCGGTTCAAACGACTTTGCTCTAGTTGCCCGTTCCATGGTTTTGACAAGAAAGCTCTAGTACTCTATGTTTATAGTGGGCTGCTGGATGATGAAAGAAGAATCATTGATGCTACGTGTGGTGGTAGTATCTTGAATATGACCCCTAATGCAGCCATGACTAGACTTCATGATATGGCTGAGAGCACAAGAGATTTCGATGAAGCCCCAAAGACTAGAGGAGTTAATGCTGTCAACTCCAATGATGCACATTTATTGCAAGAAATTACTTCATTGAAAGACATTATTGTGAAGACGGGTAAACAAGAAGCACCTCAACCCCACTTTGATGAGCTACCAGTAGCTTCCCATGCTAGTAACTCCCCTTCAACTGAAGACATGCTCAAGACCTTAACAATGCACTTCACAACGCATGTGCAAACTACTGAGGCCAGAATCAAGAGCATGAAGGAGGCCGTGGTTCATTTGACAGATGTGGTCGCTAGGTTGGACAAAAGGGCCGCGCATGAAAGTGTAAATGCTATGACCCTCCGAAGTGGCAAGGAATTGCAAGTCGCCCCTACTGCTGAAAAGGACGACAGTGCTGAAAAGGACGACAGAGCTGAAATTGAAGATGGGCAAGTTCCACCACCCCCCGCGACACCCACCGCGACCCGGCTGAAGCTCTCAGTTGTACTAAGTTAACACCACCGCCCCGCGGCCAAGAACACCTTCTCGCGGTGAGACTACCACCCCGCGGTGAATGCCCAGATCTGGATATTGATCATGACGAAGAAGAAGACCCCTTTGTTCGTCCAATTTTTCCTCCTCTTGGTTCTGAAAAGCTCCCTGTTCCCTTTCCGGAGGCACTAAAGGAGAGGATGATAATCGACGACAATGATCTCTTCGACACCTCCAGTAGCTGCAAGGAAACCACCCCTTTGGCCCATTTAGCAAACAGCACCCCAGGCTATGCGGAACTTTTAAAGGCGCTGGGTAAGATCAAATAGAAACCAAAGGGGAAGCACAAGAAGGAGGCCTTGATACAGATGACGGATTCTTATATGCTGGATACGGGGCAGGACATACATGCAGCCCCTGAGACGCTGGGTAGACAGTTTTTAAAGATGGCAAGTGCATTCATGGATACGACGAGTGGTCCAGCCATCAGCAATTGCACAAACATGGGGGAACGGATCGACATGGAGTATACAAAGAGACATCCCCCTGATATTGGTCTTAGGAGTTCAGTTGTTGTGAGCAACCCAAGTTGAGTTTGGAGTAGGATGTCAAGCCATGACAATAACTAAGGCGCTATCCGGGAGGCAACCCGAGGTTTGTTTTTCTTTCTTTGCTTTTCATTCTTTGTTTTTGCATTTTCTTTAGTGTATTTTTGCTTTGTTTTTGTTCTTGTTTTTGTTTCCGACTAACCTGTAGGAAAGAGACCCATGCCTATGGAAGAAGGTGTTTCCACACCAATGTAAGTGTCTTCCTTCCCTGCACTAAGTCACCCCCAAAAAAAACCTTAAACAGGGGGCAAAAAAAAAAAAAATTCTACCGAAGGCCAGCTGTCCAGAGTTCCCTATGGAAATGGTGCGCATCATGTTGTCAAGGAAGAGACATTCACCCCACATTTTTATTTGACAACGATGATGGCCCTATAGTCGACAGCTGAGGAGGAGGAACACTAGAGTCCACACCGTGATTACATCTGGGCTCCACCATGTGTTCCTAGAAGGCCGTGCAACCCCGACATCTTTGCTATACCACTATTCACCAAAGTGGTTCCCTTTTGATTGCACGGTAGGAGAAGATTATAGAGTGATGAAGACACCCGCCCCACACCAGAGACCTGGGCATTTATTGAGAAGACCGCCAGCGACACCTACAGTGTCCAAGCAGCTTGGCGACGTTTGTGAGTTTTTTTTTGCTTTTTCCTGTGCTTTATTCTTTTGTCTTTCATTACATTGAGGACAATGCAATGTTTAACCATGGGGGAGAGTTCTATACTTGCTACGTTGTTGAGGAGAAAAAAAATGAAAAAAGCCAAAATTGAAAAAAAGGCATACATTAGAAATCCTGGGATAGGTCGAAAACCCGAAAGGGCGGCCTAGGTAATAAGCAGGTGGCTTGGACCAGCATTAGGCTGGGGTAATATGTGGTCAAGAGTGACGTGAGCTTATGTGAGTACATCTATTGAAAAAATGAAATGAGTGGCTTGGTAAAAACCCGAAAGGGCGCCTTGGCAAAATGAGCGAAAAGAAGAAGAGTGATTTTAGGATTTCTCGTTATTCTTGGCGAGGCGTCATAAGAAGAGGAGTTATAAGGAGGATTCGGGTAGGTCACTTTGGAGAGATAAGAAGATAGATGGGAGGCTAGGATTAGTATTGTCACTCTATGGTGTTGTGTTGTATTGTGTTGTTGTGCTGTGCGTGTTGTTTTGGTTGTCTGGAGCTTATTGTTGATATGCTGTAGTTGCTAGTGTCATGTTTTCTTGTACTTCCTGAGGCCTTGGTGTTGATTGAGAGAGTAGGCTTTTCTTTAGTTTACTCGAGACGAGTAAAGGTCTAAGTATGGGGGAATTTGATGGGTGTCATTTCATGCACCTTAACTAGCAATTATTAACATTATTTAGAGGAGTTTATGATGAGATTTGGGGTTAAGTCTGTAATCCAGAAGATGTGGAGAGAATTGAAGATATCCAGGGATTTACAGCTTATTTGGAGAAGATGAAGATAGATGAGGATCTGCTGGAAATTAATTGGAAAAGACTACCAACACTTGGTAGTAATGAAGAGCAGAAGAGAAAGGAGTGGGAGAATTTCTACCGCCCTGCGCTAGAGCCACCGCGACCCGGCGGTGGGTCTCAGAGAAGGATGCCGCCCCGCGGTGGGAGCTGGCGCCTCGCGGCCATCTGCTGGGCAAAGAAGCAATTAATTAAGCGTGAGGTGATTGCTGGAATTGGAAGCTGTTGATGGGCCGAGTTAAAGAAGGAAGGCTCATTAAGAGCGGCCCATGAAGGAGAAGCTGCCGCGTGAAGGAAATCAGTGTGCTGAAGCGGAAGATGAATTAGAGTGATGACGTCATGGTGACATCAGTGCATGTGCTGCTTGCCTTTGAATTGGGCCGTGTTACCGCTGCGTGTGTTGGGCCGAGAGAGCTGCCTTGGAGTGGGCCGCTGCTGCTTGAATGAATTGGAGGCCGAGAGTGAGCAGCCGAGCAGAATTACGGGATTAATTCCCCGCTTTGGATTTCTTATTTTGTTATTATTTTTGTTATTGTTATTTTATTATTTTTATCACTTTTAGAATTAGGTTAAAAACACCTTTAGTTAACCTAGTTGCCACGCTAGAGACTGGTTCGTTTTATTCTCCCTCTAGAGTTTTTCATCCCCTTTGATGGAGAACTAACTTCACCCTTGTTCTGCTAGACGATTGAAGCAGTACAGTTGATGTGTTTGTGAGATTTCTATTCCTTGTTCTTATCCTTATAAGTGTTGGATTGATTCTCTTGGTTATATTGATATTGATTTCTTGTTGTTCTTCTTAGCCTGATCAACTAGGTTGAATGCTTTTTATGAATTGCTAGGATTGCATATAGGGGTTCCGAGTGCATATCTAGTGGCAAACACAATTGTGCGTATAGGGGTTCCGAGCATACAATTGTGAGTGAGAATCAGTTGCATGTTAAGTAGGGGAGTGAGTACTTGTACGTCTTTCTACTTGCATGTATCCTATATCCTTGTGTGCATTGCTATTGCTGTGTTGGTGCTAAGGTACGCTGACAACTGTGAGAATCAGTGATATTTTATCATTGGCATAGTAATAAGTCTATTGACAACTGTGAGAATCAATAGTACTTAAGATCAGGGTGGGAACGACTATAAGGATAATTAAAGAACTTGGACGAAATAGATTTCAGTGATCGAACTTTATCTCTGTACTTGTGGATTTCGCTATAGTGGAACTATTTTTCCCTCATTATATTTTCTAAACTCAACTCAATTCATTTGCTTTGTTTGCTTTGTTCTCTTGATAACTAAACCCCCTGTTTGTGTTACTTGTCATTCACGGTTGCATACTACATCAAACCTTCTCTGTGGGATCGACCCTTACTTGTCTGCTATACTTCTGTTTAGTGGGTTTGTTAGGATAATTTACTTTGATAAGGCTAATCAACGACATTTGCTTGTGCATCTTTTAGCCACCGTCAACAACCTGAAGAGGAACATCAGCAACATTGAACAACAGGGTGTTGAGACGTTGTACAAGTACTACGAGAGATTCAAGAGGCTGATCTCTAGCTGCCCCTATCATGGGTATTCAGACTAAGACCTCGTACTTTATTTGTACAGTGGTCTTCTTGACGAGGAACGTCGGATGGTGAATGCAGCCTACGGAGGAAATATTTTGAACAAGACGCCTGCTGCAGCTTTTGAGGTATTCTTTGAGCTATCTGAGGGCTCGGTAAGAGGGCGAGCGCCCAATCAGTAAAGGCTGCAGAATCTCAGACATCACCCTTAATACTATCTAACATAGCTGAGATGAAGGAGATGATGATGAGATACATGATGAAGGATGGCCAGTAGCAAGTCAAGTCTTGTGGGATATGTTATGACACGATGCATCCTACTGATGCATGTCCCACGCTGCAGGAGCCCACTGCTGAGGTGAATGCTATTGGAGGATTCGGTCCTTCTAGACCGAGATATGACCCGTACTCCAACACTTACAATCCAGGGTGGAGAGATCACCCCAATTTGAGATACGGAAATCAGCATAATCCTCCTCAAAGCCAGGACAATCAAGAGTTTCAACAAAGGCCACCACAGTTCTTACCGCGCCCATAACATATCAGCAGCTTGGGGGTCAACAATAACAGTTTAGAGCTCAATATGACCCAAGACCTCCAGGCCAAAGCTCAAGTTCCTCTATGTCCAGTGATGACATGATCATGTCTCTCGCTCAGAGCGTATCGACGTTGGCGAACAATATGGCCCAACAACATAGTGCTCTCGCTCATAGCGTATCGACGTTGGCAAACACTATGGTCCAACAAAATCAAGAGATGCGGTCAAGTATAACGAACTTGGAGAAGCAGGTGGGATAGATCTCCATCGCAGTGAGCAAACTGGAAGCCCGGGACTCGGGAAAACTACCATCTCAAACGGTAGTAAGGGAGAATGTATGCGCCATGACGCTGAGGAGCGGAACGCAAGTGGAAGGAAGTCCGCGATCGCGGAAAATCCCCTGGAGCCCCAGACCCTTTCGAAGATGTCCATGATGACTACATTCGCCACAATTTTCCCCCGCTCAGTTCATTGAAGGCACCCGCTCCCTTTCCTGAGGCTCTGAAGGACACGAGAAGGCCGGAAAACGACAAGGAATTATTTGAAACCTTCAGTAACTTCGAGGTAAATATTCCCTTGATAAAACTTGTTAAAAGCATTCCTCGCTATGCCAAATTCTTGAAAGAGCTGTCCAAGATAAAGAGGAAGAAGGCTGTGAAAGAGAAGAAGAAGGTCCAGGTTAGTGAGAATGTATCCGCTATGCTACAAAAGCGGTTACCAAAGAAGTGCAGTGATCCAGAAATGTTCACTATTCCCTGCAAGATAGGTGGCGCCATGTTCGATAAAGCCATGCTAGATTTGGGTGCCTCTATCAATGTTTTGCCTTTCTCACTGTACGAGTCTTTAGAGGTTGGGCCATTACAAAAGACGGGGATTGTGATCTAGCTGGCGGACAATTCATATGTGTATCCCAAAGGAGTGGTGTAGGATGTGCTGGTAGAAGTTGATAAATTGCTCTTCCCTGCGGACTTCTTTATGATGGATACATGGCACGATAAAAACGTAGCCCCTGTGATGCTGGGAAGGCCGTTCATGAACACGGCGAGCACAAAGATTGATGTGAGCAGTGGTTCGCTCATAATGGAATTTGAAGGGGTGAGGGCCAGATTCAACATCGACGATGCAAAGCGACACCCTCCTGATATTGACCCCGAGTGTTCGGTTAATGTGAGCAACCCAAGTTAAGTGGGAGAGCACTATGTCGAGCCACGACAATAACTAAGGCGCTGCTAGAGAGGCAACCCGAGGTATGTATTTATTTTCATGTCTTTTCGTTTTCATATTTTTATTGTTATTGTTTTGTTTCGTTTTGTTTTTAGACTAACCTGCAGGTAGGAGACCCGAAGCCAAAAATTGAAGACGGTGTTTTCGCACCAGAAACTTTTCCGCAGGCGTGGATAATTTTTCGCGACCGCGAAAATATCACTGTAAGTCTCCCTTACCTGGGAAAAAAATTTGAAAAAAAAGAAAAAAAGTTTTACTGAATGCCAGATGTCCGAGTTCTACTACGAGAGGTGGTGCGTATCTTACTGCCAAGGAGGAGACATTCACCCCACATTTTATTTGGCAACGATGATGGCCCGACATTCGACAGTTGAGGAGGAGGAACACCAGAGCCCACACCATGATTACATCTGGGCTCCCATTATGTGTTCGTTGAAGGCCCGTGCAGCCCCGATTATTTGTTATACCACTATACCTTATAGTGGTTCCATTTGGTTGCACGGTGGAGTTTACTCGAGGAGGACGCCGCAACACCGGAGGCATGTGCTTTATTGATTTACCACCAGCACCAACATTCCAGTCCAAGCCAACTCGGCGACGGTTGTGAGTATTTTTCTGCTTTTCCCTGTGCTTCTTTTTTTTTCTTCCATTACATTGAGGACAATGCAATGTTTAAGCATGGGGGAGTGTTCTATACTTGCTAGTCGTCTGAGGAGAAAAAGAAAAGAAAAAAATGAAAAAGTCAACAATAAGAAAAAAAAAAGACAAATAAATCCTGGGATAAGTCGAAAACCCGAAAGGGCGGCTTAGGTAATAAGCAGGTGGCTTGGACCAGCATTAGGCTGGGGTAATATGAAGTCAAGAGTGATGCAAGTTTATGTGAGCCCATCTATTGAAAAATGAAATGAGTGGCTTGGTGAAAACCCGAAAGGGCGCCTTGGCAAAATGAGTGAAAAGAAGAGGAGTGACACTAGTAGAATAACCCTTTTAGAGGCGGGCGTTTTGACACTTATTGAGGCGGATACCGTACGCAGCAAGTGAGGGGGCTGCAACAAGTGGGACACTTTTTGAGGCGGGCATTTTACGCCTCTAAAAGGTACTTATTGAGGCGGGCATTTTATGCCCGCCTCAACAAGTCCCTCACTTCGGCGCCAAAGTGAGGCACTTTTAGAGGCGGGTCTATGGATGCCCGCCTCTAAAAGCCACTTGTTGAGGCGGGCCTATTGAGGCCCGCCTCAACAAGTCTTTTTTAAAATAAAAAAAAATCGGGATCCCGGTTTTTTAGAGGCGGGCCTTTGGAGGCCCGCCTCTAAAAGCCACTTGTTGAGGCGGGCCTATGGAGGCCCGCCTCAACAAGTCTCTTTTTTTAAAAAAAAATTAAAATTCGGGACCCCGGTTTTTTGTAATACCGGGGTCCCATTTGTTTTTTTTTTAAAAAAATTAGCTCAAATGGATACACAATGTCGACATTTGCTTCAGTGCAAACAAGATCGTATCAACCAGCTCAAATGGATAAACAATCAGCTCAAATAAGATACATTCATCTGAACTGTTCCAATGGTTTTTTATAGAATTATCAGCCTTGTTTTATCAAGATAAAGAAAAGGAAAAGAAGAGGTAAATGCGAATCTGTTTCATATTTTAAAGAAATCCTGCAAATTGATAGTTCGAGGTCAGAATTTTCCTTATGGGATCATCAGTACAAACATGTGAAGATATCTAGCTAATATGACTTACAGAAACATGAACACAGTCTTCACGCAAGAAGTCAAGAGCATGTGGATGGTCAAGATCAACAGCCTGAGAAACATCAATGACGTGCAAGTGACCCTGCCCAAAAATAATTGAATTTCAGTCTAATACCGCTAAAAGTCTTGTTCTACATATAGTACCCAAAAATAGGCATTGGCTATATTTTCTTCCTTTTTTCCTGGATCTGAAGGTTAACTTCTGAAAAAGACTAGTTTTGAATCCCAACAAAAGGGGCATCAACTAGCTAATTACCTCATAGTACAATATGTTGTACTCGCTGAGATGAGAAAAATAAATTGCAAAGAACAATTCTGATGGATTTCCAATGAACAAACCCAGGCAACATCTAATAGAATAGCAGAAACATTTGTGGCACTATTAAGTGAGATATGCAGTAATATGCAGTAATATGGAAATAATATTAGCATACAAGACACTTGTGGCACTATTAAGTGAGATATGTCTTTCTTATAACAGGTGGCAAAGCCCCATTTAGGAGCACATTTTATTCGGATTGATCATATAATACATAATTACCTTGGTTTTGCAATTCTTGAACCCATTTTAATAAGTGATCATATAACCCGTTTTAATAAGCCATCAATATCAGACAGGGAAAGGTCATAGAAAAGAGAGCAATTCAACTAGCAAATAAAATGACAAAATTTTATAAGAACCATGCAGTTCTATTTTCTAGGGATTCTACTGGATTATGAAAGTTCTATATCGGCATAAATTCAAAGGCAACAACATGGGAAATCATGTTGGAAAATGAATCTTACATTCGTTTTTGCTTGAGGACTCTCATAGCTCGTGCCTTCACAGCATCTTGAGCAGGACCATGTCGTGTTTTCTTGATCTGTTCTTTGTATCGCGCAAGTTCAGAGTCAAGCCTTTTTATCTTCTCATCCACATTTTCCCCTCGTTTACTAATCTGATATAGAAAAAACCCCAATTTTAAATTGTAGAAAGATAGTAGAAACGATCATATGTGCAGTAATGCAAAAAGCATATACTTTTGTTCAATAACTATCTAACTAAATCTACTTATAACAACTTCTGACCAATTTTCAGCCCCAAAATTTCTAAACCCTAATCAAAAGCAGCCGTTCATTAAAATCCCAAAACCTAGCCAAAATACCACCTTCCCAAATTCTCGAAACCCTAATTTAGGTTACTAGAATAAAACACGGATCTCATCCAAGAAATCAATCAACCAATTCAAAGCATTTACACATTAAGGATGTTAAGAACAAAATCAAGAGATGGAGAATTACTCGATCAATAGCATCTCCAATGGAAGGAGGCGGGTCTTTCTGTTTCTTAACACCGAAAACGAGGCTGTCGACGAAACAGGACTGAGGTCAAAAGTAAAAAAATATACTTAAAATTCGAATTGCACAAATCTAAATCAAATAAGACGTTGTTGTAGATCTAAAGCAACAATTGCACAAGGATTCTAAAGTAACACTTACACAAATCTAAAGCAATTGATCAAAGGGGCGAAGTGCTTATCGGAAGTGAGAATCGCCGGATTGAGACCATCGGATTGAGGCCGAGGAGAAGCGAGAAGAGCCAGAGAGACCACCGGAGACCCACGACGAGCCGGAGAAGCCGCGACACGACGGAGAAGCCGTGACGAGCCAGAGTTGGAGAGGGGCGAGCGAGTTCGAGAGGGGCGAGGCGAGGCTAGGGCTACTGAGAGGTATCGGGATGAAAGAAAATAAAAGAGGGAGAGAGAAAGAAAATAAAAGAGCGAGAGAGAAAGAAAAACACATTTGTTGAGGCGGGCATATAGAGGCCCGCCTCAATAAAACTTAATAGAGGCGGGCATTTTCGCCCGCCTCAATTACGTACAATTAGAGGCGGGTCTAACATTGGCCCGCCTCTAATACTTTAGCGGTATTAATTTTTCAGAAATTTTTTGAGGCGTATAAATTTTTGCCTGCCTCAATAGAATTTTTTGAGGCGTATAAAATAATTATCCGCCTCAAAAACCTGAAAAACTGATTGCGTAGGACGTTGTTGAGGCGTTTTGTTATAGGCCCGCCTCTAAAAGGGCGCCTCAACAAGTGTTTTTTCCACTAGTGTGATTATTAGGATTCCTCATTTTTTCTGGCATGGTGACATAAGAAAAGGTAATATAAGGAGGATTCGGGTAGGTCACTCTGGGAGGCATAAGAAGATAGATGGAGGCTAGGATTAGGTTTTTTTATTTCACTCTATGGTGTTCGGGTTAAGCTTGGGGAAGTACTCTGCTTTCCTTTAGGCTTTGTTGTTGTATGTTTGTGTGTTGTGCGTATTGTGTTGGTGCCTTGGAGATTCATGTTTAGGTGTAATTCTTAGTGGAGATGGTTTTGTTGTGCTTCCTGAGACCTTGGGTATTTCATTGGAGGAGTAGGTTTCTATTATCTTACTCGAGCAAGGTTTAACCATGGGGGAATTTGATCAGCGCTACTTTGTAGCATACTCCATTTTTTAGCTGTATATGGAAAAAGATAGCATCTAAAGAACTTGGATTACAGACTACAAACTTCACAATGTCACCATATGGGATGCAGCTACCATAGATGAAGACATCCACTACTGGAAAACCATTATTCGGCTAAAAGACCGTCTCCTTGCACTCAAGACCAAAGATGACATCATTATGCTATTACTCTCACCAATGGAAACTATTGCACATTTGGTATTTATGACATCCTCAAGGAACCTGCGGTAAACCTCAAATGGTGTAACTCAATATAGGGACACCGTCACATGCCTAGACACAACTTCATCACTTGGATCGCCATTCAAAATTGACTCCCTACTCTGTACAGAATTCAATAATGGGGCATCATCAATGACCCAACTTGTAAGCTGATCAGCACTACTTTGTAGTTCTTAACTAGGAGTTGTTACCGGTGTTTTGGGTACCATTTGGAGAGTTTAGAGCGTTATTGTGGAGTATGGAGTTGAGGAGAAGGAGTATGATATTGGTGGCATAGAAGAGCTTAAATGAAGATGTATTGAAGATGGAGAAGAAAGCCATAAGAGAAGACGGAGATCAGAAGTGAAGAAGTGCAACAGTGAAGAATCCGCGGTCGCGGTCGCGGAAAATACGAACAGCGAGGCTTTACAGTAAGTTTTCCGCGGTCGCGGAAAACACGTTATCAGACGCGCCGAAGACTTCGTCAGAAGATTGCTTTATTTTCTTTTCTTTTTCTTTTTTTCTTTTATTTCCGTTTTATTTCTTTTTGGAAAGATATTATTTCCTATCTTGAGTTTTAGGTTTTGCTAGGGTTATTTAACCTAGTTTCCTAGCAGCCACTTTAGATGATCATTCAGATCATTGAGACTATTATTCAGCATAGTTTTTCCCTTGAGTTTTTATATTTTCAAGACTATGAAGAACTAAGCAACTTTTGCTTAGTCCGACGATTGAAGCCTTCACAAATGACCTAGATCACGAGATCACAAGAAGCACAAATAGACATGCGCGCCATATTTTTTTCGATGAAAATTGTGTAAACTTAATGAAAACTCTGCTGAAATTACCACTGTGCCCCTCAGTTTCCTTCACTTGCTCCATCCAGATTCACCGCAAACAAGAAATCGCCATTGACAAGCAGCTTCAAGCCCTAAGGTAATCGTCATTGACATCGATTTGCGCAAATCGTACGTAGGTTGGCACTCATTCTTCGCCGATTCTTTGCACAAGTTTTTGCATTTGACGAAACTCGTTCTTATGGCTTCAAAAACTGCGACGAAAGACATTCTTCGTGGATCAACGGCCATCGTTAGTGAGTTCTTTGGTGAAATTTCAAATCCTTCGTTCCCAATCAACTTTTCAGTTCCTCTGGTTTCATATGAGTAAGTAGAGGAATTAAGTCTAATTTGCTATTGACTTGTGAATTTTTTGTTTCTTTAGTTTCAATGGGGAACTATTTTCCAGGCTACGCTGACAACAGATTAGAAAGTTGAAATCGAATTTGATTTTTTTCCTTGACATTTACAAATGATTAAATTTACAAATGTCCCGGGCTATTCAATTGTACTATGTTGAAGCTGATGCATGTTATGTAACACCCCCGACTTATTGTCGGAAATGCCACACGCCAGTGACCTCAGACGTTACTGTCCGATGTCACCCTAGGCTTTAATCGGAACAATTAAACTTAAAGGAACATATTAATTAACGAAAGATTAAACAGCAGAAGACATTTAAATATGAAACTCAACCCTTTTATTAAAAGATCTCTCATCAAACGAGAGTAGCGTTTTTACAACAAAGTTAAATCTCAGCGGAAGACTTATAAATTACACAGCGGAAGACTTTTAGAATAAACCTATTACATGACTAGGTTATAACAATATGTATTAAAGTAATACTAAATGACCTTGAAATACCGACACTTAAATCTGCAACTGCAAGCCTCTTCTTCAACTGGTTACTTCAAGACTTCGGGAACCAACCACTGATTGCCGTATAGGATGGATGACACCAGCCAACCATGCAAGGAATAAAACCTGGTTGGTTAGTCTAATGAAAGACTATGCAAGGGTGAAAACATAATGGTTCTAGTGATCGTAACCGTTTACTATCATTGTCCCTCGAATAACAACCGAAGGAACGATACATAACCCGGAACTTTCACGAAATGATTAAAGTTTAGACATGCACTGAAAGAAGACTCCAAAGGAATTGAGTCTTATGGAAAAGTATGACAAATGTTTGGGAACATTATAGTTTCATACAAGCGTTTAAAAACGACTTGATCATTTGGGTCAACGACCAACCTCACCGCGCAATACGAATCCAGATTGGAAAGAAGACTTACTCTAATCGAAGTCCGGGCGGTTTCCACGTTATACTCCTCGCCCGAGGGTATATTAATTATGTGCATGATCGCCCTTATCTTCTTAAATTCAAAAACGCATATTTACATTAAAGCTTTTATCATATAAATATATCATCTCGATACGAGAGATATCTTGGGAATAAATCCCGATTGTTGGCACCAACTGTGTGCACCTCCCCTATACTCGGATAGGGGATAGTCATGACCAGGAAAGGGTGTTAGGGCTTGGACATCCTATACACCACGGTTATAGAGCAACGGCTAGACCTCGCAAGGTACATAGCGTTCCTACGAATACTCGTTCTAACTATATATGTATAAGTTCACACATAAAATCCATACTAATACCATCATGGTAATAACAGATAGAATAGCGTTGTTTCTAGCAATATATACAACCTATCGTAATATCACATTTTATATCATATCATTTATAAATATGTTCCCAAACGAAAACAACAATTCATCCCAATTTAGTTAACAATCCGAAATAATTGATAATTAATGGAAACATGGAATGATAAGCAAGAGCGAACCGCCACTTGCCTTGATCGAGATGAACGAATGATGACGGGTTTTTGGGTCCGGGAACTGGAAACGGAATCGGATTGCGGATTCCTACGACGCCAACGAACCCACAACGAAACCCTAGGTTAGATTCGATAAATAATAATACGGGTCTAAGGAAACGAAAGAAATGAGGGTCCCATCCGTGACCGGATCGTCCAAGGCCACGATCACGTTTGCTAAGGCAATCCGCGGTCGTGGCTTGGATTCCGCGGATGTCTGGACATCGTCCGCGGTACCCGGCAACCCTAATCGGACAAATCCTCACCGGCGACGACACGACAAGCTCCGAACGAGAGGGCTTCGTCTCCTGGCACCACGACGCCTCTACTGCACCACCACTCGACCACTAAAACCACCGGCGAGAGCTCCGATGATACGAGAACTCCGGCGACATGAGCGAGAGAGAGAGATTGGATTTCAGATGCTCCAACCCTCCATCCGAGCCCTCCTTTTATAGCCACCGAGCACCCCAACTCCCGGCTAGACGAACCGCTCCAAATCCCCCCCCCCCCGACGAATCGACGGCCATCTCAACCGACGAAGCCATTGAAGATGAGGATGAAGCGTTTTCCGCAGTCGCAGAAAAATGCATGTTCGCGAGACTGACGATGCATCATTTTCCGCGTCGTGGAAAATGCCTGTTCGCGTCCTTTTGCCCGGGAAACGATTGAACACGTGCTAAAACCTTGCAATAACTAATATTTGTACCCAAACAAATATTTTAAGCCTCGAAAATACATCGAATGTATATTATAATGCTCAGGAATTATTACAGAGATTATACGCATTACAGAAATTCCAAATTTCGCCTAACGCATCACGATTACAGAACGAGGTTGAGAAAATTACCCAAATACCCTTACTAAAATGAGGGGTATTATATCACTACCCCCTTAAGAGAAGTTTCGACCCCGAAACTTGGCTGATAACAACCCAGAGATGCGACCTAATACTAAGTTACACAACCGTATAAGTTTAACCATGTCTAACCCGTTTCACACTTTGTAAAATTGGTGCATACATTTCTAAGTTAAAATTTATAAGTTGGTTCAAGTTACAGTTAACGTCAGGTTAACCATAATTTAGACCCTTCTCAACCTAAGAGAATTCTATAACTTGCTTTCACCAAACATACATTCTATCATATTACCCCTATGGTAACATGAGGATTATTACATTACTACCCCCTTAAAAGAGTTTCGACCCCGAAACTAGCATTGCTAAACTAAAGGGTCCGATTTCACCATAATCTTATTACCTGATCTTAATATCCTTAATCATCTCATCCTTGTACTTGCTCCTAGGAAAATGATCCGTTTCCTCAATCATAGCACTATCTCGCATATCCTATCACCATGTGCTACACTTGCATTAACTCGTGACTATATCCATAAAGTCATAATTACCTTAGGATAATTGTCTCCCAAAATCATCGCACTAGTCTCGCTATACCTTAAGCATGAGAACACACATTCTTCCAACTTTCTCTTTATAAACCTCTCTCAGCGTACATACCTTATCCTCCTTAAGTTGATATCCTTAAATGAGTTTGGTTTTCGCAATCTATGTCACCAAATCGAACTATTTATTCGATCATGATTCCCTTATAACATACTGCCTACATTCCTTACTCTTGTTAGAACATATATGATCATCCGCAAGATTACCATTTCCTTAATCAGAGTATCCATTATAATCTCCAATATAACCTCGCTATATTGCCCTATTCCTCATAAGACCTTGAAGTCCTCAACCAGAAGAATACAACATCTCTCTACTAACTTCCTTTCGACAGTCAGATCCTCAAAGTACATACATAGAATTCAACTATACTTCAACTTAGTACCTCCACTTGTCATATAGACCTTACTCCTTACATACACGACTCACCTATTTCATTGGTTACCTTAATCACATTTGGCCCTTGTGCCATATCTTAACTCAAATCTTTTACTCATGTGATCCCACAAGTAATCACACCACAACCTATGTCCGATTATCTCAACATGATCTAATAATCCATTTCAAAAGATTATACTCTCGTTTTATCCAAATACCATACGATCACCTTAATAGACGTAGGTTGCCTTTTCCTCAAGTCCACTTGATATCATCCACATTCTTACATTATGCCACACTATTCGACCTTCAAAATCATAGCAAACTGTTACCGGTCGAGTTTGCTATTCACTCAAAAATCCTTAAGTAACCAGTTGTCCTTATACGATTTATTATCCCAAATCAAGCACTCTTTTGCTTTACGGATATTTACCATTTATCCAAGATTACCCTAACGTATTCCATTATTAAAGTTCTAACTTAAACCTTTAAGGTTCCTCAACTCTATTTACTTAAAAGACATATTGATGAACGATGTTTTGCCATCACAATCCATCACTTTACGTCCTAATCCTTCAATGGGTATATACGAGTAACATTTGTTACCTTACTCCTTAAATGCACATATGACAATATCCCATTCTACATCTTTTTGTTTATCGATATCCTTCGAATAACTAGGCCCTACACCATAACCTTTCAATTTCAAGTGGCTTTCTCCCAATACAATCGTTCACAAAAAAAAAAGTGCTATATCACCGGCCTTATAGACGTCAAACTCTCTTCAAAATCCACATATCAAACCTTGCAAATCTCTAGATATCATAACTCCATACCTCTTGAAGGTACACTTCACTGATTCAGCTCCTTGGCCCAATTAAAATTGGCCCTAAAGCTCACTTCCAACTTAAAACCTCTAGTTTCATCAAACAGATCGTGATAAGTCAATTAGCACAATTGCCGCCAATCACTTTATTTTCCCTAAACGTGACATCAAATCGCCTTTAATAGACGTCGATCACTCTCCATCCAATCCTTATGTCGTTTCTCTTAAGAAGCCTCATAACGAACCTCGGATGAATCTTCCAAAATAATACCTATGACTTCACACCCTTGGTCCTGAGGTTTTACTCAAGGTCGTAATAGAGTACGATCTTTTCAGAGGAACTGACCCCCCTATGAACTATCTCTGGAATACATTTATTTTCTTCTCAGCAATCTATCCTTATAGATGACTACAGAATGACCTCACAACTAGGCATTCTAATCTTCATATAGTTCACTCTTATGTACTTTTACCACAATAAATGTTCAGGGTACACATATGAGAGAGAAAAAAACTCTCCGTCCCATAGAGCATTAACCACATACATTTGTTCAATTACATTAAGGAATTTTGGTAAAACTTAACTCACGAGATAACGCTCGTCCGCTCAACAAAGGGAGTAATTATTGTCATACCGATGTGACATTACTCCAAGAACAAGAGAGATTCCTAAGAATGGATCTAGCAATTCAGTAATGGAGTCGCCCCTGGTGTTAACCATGTAGGGAACGAACACCTAGGCTCCATACGTTACCCCCTCCTTTATGAGTCCTGACAGCCCTTATCCACAAGTGATATAACTGTTTTTTGGCACTCACGGAGTCTCGTATGAACGACAATTTGCAATAGTAACGAATCTAGTACTTTCCAGAACAAGGAAACACTTCTTTATTATTCGAAACGTTACATAAAACAACTGATAGAAAGTCGAATATACAGATTACTAAACTATGGAGACTATCGACACAAGTCATAGCTCCTTATTCTTAAAAACTTACAAAATTCTACCACTCGCACAGGGTTTCCCTCCCGTCGGGTGACGTATCACAAAGAGTCGTTGCTCTTGACCCGAAGATTCCATAGGCGCCTTGCCTTTATCGCAAGTAACATATGGCTCCGGAGCAGACACTTCCGTCCTTGGGTTCTGCCCACAGCCAGCCATTGAGGCCTGACATGCTTGTGTTGGCTTTAGGCCCTTCTTCCTACAGTATGCCTTCATGTGGCCTTCCCTCCCACACTTGTAACATATCCTCTTTGCCTTTGGGCAACTAGGACTCTTGTGCCCAGCTTGACCACAGTTGTGGCATTGAATCACGCCGTTACTCCAGCCTGAGCCTTTGGCGGAGCCAGCCTGAGTCGCCTTGGTCTTAGTACGACCAGACTTCTCGAACTTGGTGGGCGACGCCGGCCGCTTGAACGAGCGAGCCATGCGATTATGTTGCCTACCCTTTGACTTAATCTGTGCCTCCATACTAGCTGCGACTTGAGGTATGGGGGCCGCTTGGGCTTGCGGTATCACCTGGTCCATTATACTTCGACCACTAGCCCAACTATCTGCCCAATGATCGTCGCATTTAGCATAATCGGGGCAGGAGGTGGAACTCCCCTTGCAGCCTGGGGTCCGCTTGTCCCTGAAGAACATCCTGTTGTAGGGTCGGTTCATTATTACGTGAGCCAGATCCCGCATCTTCCCCTTGTGGATTAGCACTTCTCAGCCGAATTCGAGAATCGTTGCTAGGACTTCCGTTAGCTGCCTGGTTGGTGGATCGGGTGTCCATTATCTGTTGATGAACCATAACGTTAGTTTAGAACTTTTCTAACTTGTACATGACACTGAGTCAATTACGTAATGATACGATTTATAAGGGTCCAAACTAATAACTCTATATCATCTGACTGGCCCACCACCATTAACCGCAGAAACGACCTTCTTCTGACTTACTTGAAAGTGGGAACTCTAGGAGAAATGTCAACCTTTAAATGACAATAAACCTAGGGAGAAACGATATTCCTAAGAATGGATCTAAGGAATAAGTAACAACTCGAAGCTTGTAGAAGTTTGGAAAACCACTTAGTTTTAAACCAGATACCTTCAAACTTTATACTTTATACCTTTAAACCTGATATATAAAAAATTATCTATAAAGTTAGTTTCTCAAACTAGTGATACGATTATCACAAACTTGTACCAAGACCAAAATCATACTTTTAAAGTTACAATCTTAAACTTATTTGATTGCGTATAACGCGCCTTTTATAAACCAACGATAAATAACTTTTGAAGTTCAAAATAGCTAAATCATTAGTTTAAATTAAATTACCAGAGTTTACTTATAACTTTTAAATTCAACATTGAAACTCTCGAAATTCCTTTTTATAGAAGATAGGTTTGAAAATAGTTTCAAATTAGTTTTCAAAAATTCTCAAACCTAACAATAGGCCAAGAATTTTAAAATCATTGCTCTGATACCATAACTGTAACACCCCCGACTTATTGTCGGAAATGCCACACGCCAATGACCTCATACGTACTGTCCGATGTCACCTAGGCTTTAATCGGAACAATTAAACCTAAGCGAGCTGCCATGCAAGCTGAAATTGACGCCCTTGAGCGAAGTACATGGACAATTATGATCTTCCCCCGGGCAAGACTCCTATCGGTGCAAGTGGGTATTTCGCATCAAGTATCTTCAGATGGTCTATTGAAAGGCATAAGGCTCGTTTGTGGTTCTTGGCAATCGTCAAGTAAGGGTGTTTGACATCATCGAACTTTTTCCCCGTTGCCAAGCTAGCTTTGGTTCATGGATTTCTTGTATGTAGTGTAACACACCCCCCGACTATTGTCGGTAGTGCCACACGCTAGTGACCTCAGACGTTGATGTCGATGTCACCCAGGCTTTAATCGGAACAATTAATCTTAAATAAACACAATTAAATAACGGAAGGTTAAACAGCGGAAGACTTTTGTATATGAAACTCAATACTTTTATATTAAAAGATCTCTCATCAAACGAGAAAAGTGTTTTTACAACAGAGTTAAATTACAGCGGAAGACTTTAAATTACACAGCGGAAGACTTCAAGAACAAACCTAATACATGACTAGTTATAAAATACATTTAAAGTAATACTTAACGACCTTGAAATACCGGCACCGAAATCTGCAACTGCAAGTCTCTTCTTCAACGGTTACTTCGGACTACTGGGACCAACCACTGATGTGCCGTATAGGACGGATGACACCAACCAACATGCAAGGAATAAAAACCCGGTTGGTTAGTCTAATGAAAGACTATGCAAGGGTAGAAAATAGGATGGTTCTAGTGATCGTAACCGTTTACTATCATTGTCCCTCGAATAACAACCGAAGGAACGATATATAACCCGGAACTTTCACAGAATGATTTAAGAAATAGTCGTATTAGGTTAGACCCATCGCTTCTCGAATGAAAGCCGATGACGATAGTAAACCTCAATACTTCTACGGAAAGATACACAACAGAATGATCAAGAGAAGACTCATAAAGATCGAGTCTAATGGAAACGTATGAAGGGAAGACTCCAAGAGATTGAGTCTTATCGGAAAATATGACAACTGTTCGGGAACATTATAATTTCACACAAGCGTTTGAAAAGACTTGCCCATTTGGCTCCACGACCAACCTCACCGCGTAATGCGAATTCATATTTGGAAGGAGGACTTACTTTAGTCGAAGTCCGAGCGAGTTTCCAAGTTGTACTTCTCGCCCGAAGGTTCATTAATTATGTGCATAGAGGCACTTATCTTATCTTAGTGACAAAGCGTACATTTACGTTATAAGCTTTTAATATATCATCTCATCGCGAGAGATATTGAAGGGAATAAATCCCGAGAATCGGCACCAGCTGTGTGCACAAACCCTGAGTAAGGATATGGTCATGAACAAAGAGAGTACTAGGGAAATAATCCTCCTAACACCAGTTATAAAGAAACAACTAGACCTCGCAAGGTATATAGCGTTCCTACGAATACTCGTTCTAACTAAACAGTTAAAACCACATCATAGTCCACATCAATGCCATCGAGGAAATAACAGATATAATAGCGTTGTTTCTAGCAATATATACAACCTATTATAATATGTGTATTTTAATCATATCATTTATCAAATTTGTTCCAAACGAAAACAATAATTCATCCCAATTTAATTAACAATTAAACAATTGATAATTAATGGAAATATGGAATGATAAGCAAGAGCGAACTGCCACTTGCCTTAGTCTAGACGAGACGACTACTGTTGATATCCTTTCCGGGAGTATGGCCTATGCTTCAGATAGCTCTAGCCAGGCTACGAGTCCACCCGCGTCCGACAAATAATGGTATAACCCGACAAAATAATTAATATCAATTAATTTATTTTGACGAACTCAATACTTAAATTCAATAAATTTTTATGATTTAAAATCATAAAAATATTAATTGAATTTTTCTAAAGAGAGATACGGATAAAGTGGGTCGAAATTATACCGCTCGATCGAACTCGGGGTTAAATCTGGACAGAAATGACTAATGGGCTTCACGGCCCAACAAGAGCTGGCAAAGGGGGGCCCCCTTCTTCTTCCTCCCACGAACAGCCACTCCCGACCGTGAGCTCGCCCCCGATGGCGGAGACCGGCGACGGCGGCGACGAGCTCGGTTCTCGCTCCCGGACACCCGCGCAGCCCACGCCCCTCCTGGCTGCACACGGCGGCGACCAAGGACTCCGGCGAGGCTCGCTAGCTCCGGCGACAAAGAGAACTCCGACGAACACCCAACCGAAAGGGAGAGAGAGAGCCGCGGTCTGTTGAGTCTGCCCACGACCTCCTTGCTCCGGACGAGGACCACTCCTTACAACCACTACCTCAGCACACCGCCAAGGGCATCTCCGGCGACTCGAGCAACTCCGGCGACCATGGAACGAGAGAGAGAGATATTAATCTGAGAGAAGATTTGAGTGCCCGAAGCTCTCCAAACTCTCCTATATTTATAGCCCAAGAAGAGGAGCTCCCCCCGCCCAGATTGACGGTGGCTTAGAGATCTGACGATGACGACGAACATGCGGCAAGCATGCCAGTCTGCACCTTCTACAGATTTCCGTGATGGCGGTGGGTTTCGCCGCGATGGCGGAAAAGTCCTTTCCGCGTCTGTTTGCCCGAGGAAGGATTTGGCATGGGTTTAAACCCCGAAATAAATATATTTGTACCCAAACAATATTCTAAGCCCCGAAAAATACATCGAATGTATTTTAAATCACTCAAGGAATTTTACAGAGATCCAACTCAATATATAAATTCCGAACTTCGCCTAACGCGTCCCGAAATAATTGACGAGGTTTTGGAAATTACCCAATTACCTTGCTAACAAAATGAGGGGTATTACATGTAGCGGCTATCAAGGGTTGGCATTTCCACCAAATAGATGTCCACAATGCATTTCTCCATGGTAATCTGGATGAGGAAGTTTTCATGAAACTTCCACTTGGCTTTCCCAACGCTACCGCAAGCAAGGTTTACCGCTTGTAGAAGTCTCTCTATGGCTTAGGGCAAGTTCCTCGCAATTGGTTCGCAAAGCTTGCTCATGCCCTGCAACTATTCGCTTTTAGCAGAGTAAGGCAAACTACTCCTTGTACACTCTACAACGTTCAAAAGTTGTTGTGCATGTTCTAGTGTACGTGGATGACCTCATAATTACAAGCAATGATATTTCGGCTATTGATCGGTTCAAGCAATACTTGGGTTCATGTTTTCACATGAAGGATCTTGGCACTCTCAAATACTTCCTTGGTATTGAGATTACACGTAACCCTACAGGTATCTTTCTGTCTCAACGCAAGTACACTTTGGATATTCTATCTGAATCCGGTCTGTTGGGAGCCAAGCCCTGCGACTTTCCTATGAAGCTGAACCACGATCTGGCCAAGACTCAGACTCCGTTGTTTCAGCACCCTGATCGTTACAGACGTCTGATTGGCCGCTTGATCTATCTTACTATTACTCATCCCGAGCTTAGCTACTTTGTTCATACTTTGGCCCGGTTCATGCAGGCTCCTGTCAGGCTCATTGGGAGGCTGCTATCCGCGTTTTGCGTTACTTGAAGTCGCATCCAGGGCAGGGTTTACTACTCTCTACAGCAAGCTCTCTGCAACTTACTACTTACTGCGACTCTCTGATTGGGCTGCCTGTCCTCTCACCAGGCGCTCTGTCACAGGCTAATACATCCAGCTTGGACAGTAACCTATCTCTCAAAAGACCAAGAAGCAACCCAATGTGTCTCGCTCTTCCGCTGAAGTTGAGTATCGTGCTATGGTTGTTGCATGTTGTGAGCTAATATGGGCTCAATCACTGCTTCTTTCTTTCGCTTGGGGTTAATCATTGACTCCTATGCGACTTTCCTGCGACAGTCAGGCTGCACTTCATATTGCTGCTAATCCTGTCTTCCACGAGCATACTAAGCATATTGAGATTGACTGCCACTTCGTTCGTGACCTGGTGCAAGCATGCCATTTTTGATGTTTTGAATAGCTAACAAGGCCCTTGTGGATACTTAGGCAATATGTTCATAGTTATATGCTTTCCCTATGGTAGACCAACAAGATAAAAGGAAATGCACATCCCCTTCTTCCCCACACCCTTCTCAGCAGGTGTGGGGAAGAGACGAATATCAACCTCAAGATTGTCCAGGTGATACGACAGAGCATTCATAACATTGTTTCCGTGATGCGAACAAACATCAGAAAGGAATGGGCGAGCCGCGACGCTGTCTTGGATGAGATGAACTCACGGCCAAGCTTATGCAAGTCTGCTCTCGACTTGGCTATGAGGGACCACAGTCTTTCAGGGTCGAGTATGGGACTTTCACTAAGTCCAACGACCTTGATGAGGATCTGGCTGGCTTCGAGGAGTCTTAGTGCCAGCAACAACAAGCCTCACCCCACTACTATTTGTCAGGCGTAGTGTCGCGCGCCACAATGCTGCCAACGCAGCCAACTCACGCCAATGCGGCTTATGAGCTGAGCTAGATGACAATGACTATTATGATGAGTTCGAGCATGAGATTACTCCCCTTCATGACTTCTATGATGAGGAGCCTCCCATGGAGGATTTACCACCCCTAGAGTTGGTTGCCCACCCAACGTTGAAAATTCAAGGTACGAATAATCGACGTTGTATTAAGATTAAAATTGATAACTTTGCATGGGAGCACGACGCAAACAAGTACTAAGAATGGAAGCAGACCACAGAGTACTTCTAGACCATTATGGCTATGAGGAGCAAGAACGAGTTGAAGTAGTGGCTATCCACTTCCAAGGAATAGCATGGTCTTGGTGGTTTTGACTCTGGGATGAAAGGAGGAGGAATGGATTGAGATCCATTGTTACATGGCCTCGATTGAAGTTCATTATGAGGGAGAAATATGTCCTAGACGAGCGCTTTGAGCATATGCAGCAATGAGTGCACATGTGCAAGCAAGGCAATCGACCCCCTATTGAGTTCTTCAATGAGCTAGAGGACTTGATGCACAAGGCAGGAATTCATGGAGACCACGTTCGGCAACGGTTCTTGTCTGATTTGAACCGTCCAATTCGTGACATTTGGAGCTGCAACGTATCAAGGACATCAATGAGATGGTGTATACAACCACCCTAGCCTACAACGAACAACAACGCAACAAGGACAAGTCTTGGTCTTCTAATGGCCAAAAGAGGTACAATTCTAACTCTTCTTCTAGTCCTTCTTAGAATTCGTCCACTAACTCTTCTATGCAGCAAAAGGGAGTATCAAACTCACCTAAGGGCATAATTGAGGCGCCTATGAGGAGGGAGGCCAAAAACACACAGCCCCGATAAAGTCACGTGACCCTAAGTGCTTCAAGTGTCAAGGAAAATGGCATTTGGCACGTAATTAGGGATGGCACTTGACCTGGACTCGATGGACACCCGGAAAAACCGACCCGAAAATATGGACGAAAACCCGAAAAAACACGAGTGAAAATCGGATTTCGAGTGATCAGGTGATGGACCGGGTCGGATTCGGGTGATCACTTTCATCCACCCGACCCGTAAAAAACCCATAAAAACCCCTGAAATATATACTATTTTTTTAATATACATATATAGAGGCCCGTTTTGGTACTCTTATGTCTTAAGATAAATCATGAGTACTAATCTCTACCATAGGATGGAGAGAATTAACGGTCAAGATGAAACAACTATAAAGAAAAAAATAAAAAGTCTGAGCGCTGGCTAGAAAAACACGATGGCAATTTTGAAATTTTAAAGAAAAATAGGAATGAAAGACGATTATACCTCCCACAACCCTCTCACTTCCTGCTCCTTCCTCTCTGTGCAACTCTACGCAGATCTGGCAATTTTTCGTCTCCCTCCTCACCTGGCAAGGATCTTCTGCTTCGTGGAGCTCTTCGCCGCCGTGGCTCTCCTCACTTGGCTCTCAGCTCGCACGCCGCTCGCCGTCAAGGCCTCCGCCGCCGTCGCCAGCCCTGTCTTCGTTTTCTTCCTCGGAAACGCGATTGTCGTCGCTCTCTTCGCCAAGTCCGACCACATCACTCGCTCTTCCGGCGCCGCCAATGCCGAGAGCGAGATCCACGAGGAGTTGAGCTCCAACATCGCGGCGGAGTTACAGGCCTCGTCGGAGAAGACGATCGTGTTTCAGGACAAGAAAATCATATGCGAGGAGGTAGCGAAGCTCAAGGCGCCGGACGAAGATGCGACTGAGAATCGGAATCCTAGGGTTTCTGATTCCGAGCCCCGCCTCATCGACGAGCCCCCTTCGAGTCCGAGGAAGAAATCGGCAGCGCCTACGAGGAGCTTTATGGACCGGCTTATAGTGGCGAGAGTTATATGGGAAAAGACGTGTATGTGATGGACTCTAAGGTCAAGAAGAGTAGCGGATTCAGAACGAGGAAGGAGAAGACTCGTGATGGCTTCGATGAGCGGGTTATCCAGGTTTGCAAACCCTTGTCGAAATTTACCTAATTGATTGTATTGGTTCTGTTTTCTTCATGATAAATTGATCAAATTGGATTGTTTTTTGGAGGAATTGGCAATGAAATTCGGTGTATTGTTATGCTTAACATTCTGAATGAGTAGCTTTTGGGATTGCAATTTTGCAAGAATTGAGCGTGGAGGTCTGAAATTTAGGTGTTTGGAAGTCGAAATTTGAAATTTCTACTATGTGGCGCCTGGATAAATTGGGAATTCTTTCAGTAACATAACTGGTGTTTTGGACTTTGGTGCTTGTATTGATAGTCTTCAATCATATTGATTGTCCTTTTAGAAAGACCGTGTCTTTATATTCAGAAGTGCTTTCTGTAGATACCTAGTTTTGGGGCAATTGGAATTGGTGATAAGCTGAAAGGTTTAATATGGGTTTCAGGTGAGGAGGGTAACGAAAGTGGTGAAAGGAGGGAAGCAAATGCGGTTCAGGGCAATCGTGGTGGTTGGTGACAAGAAGGGCCAAGTCGGTGTTGGACATGGCAAGGCTAAGGAGGTTATTGAAGCTGTTCAGAAGGCAACAACTAATGCTCGTCGTAATATAATCACAATTCCGCTAACCAAGTACTCGACGTTTCCTCACAGGTACTTCAGTTCAGTTTTCACTCTAATGCTAACATTAAGATGATGTCGGTTGGGTCTGTATGACTCATGGTTGGGCAAAAAGTTTGGTTGTTTATGAGTTAGCTTAAATTGATACAGGAGTTTTCCCTGACAAAGTTGTTGTTCTTAAATTAATGGTTTTATTCGCTAGATTTGCAAACATGTAGACTATTTTGGGGCGAAAAGATCGGATAACCTAAATCGTCTTAGATGGGGTAAAATAGCAAAAATCCATATCGATCAAACGTTAGACATGAGAATCGAATAAAAATAGTAACGACGACTAGTTTGTTGAGTCAAGGCGACGATAATGACAAGATTGAATATATGAAACTTAAAGAGTAAAATAGCATAAAATGTAGTAGAATATAATGTAAATCGAGATAAGAAAGACTTATCTTCATTAGATAGATAAGAACACTGTTCGAAGCGTGAGAGCTTCCGATCGTATGAGGATGCTTACAAGTTCTTCCAATTACGCGAAATGGAGAAAAGTAGATGTATTACAAGGCTTTTGGGTGGGATTGGATCCCTTTAGAATAGCTAAGGAGCTTTGTATATATAGCTAAGGAGAAGGAATCTCCCGCATTAATCTCCCTTGAATAGGATTTGATCTCCTTCTTAATGGCAATTGAATTCTCCTTAAATGCTCTTAATCTCTCCTTGATTCTGCATTAATTACGTTTGATCTCCTCTTAATAAGCCTTGATCCTCTCTTAAAGATGGTTGATTCCCTCCTTGATGGCTGAAATAATGCATACAACCGTTGGAGATCTCAGAGTAATAAAGGATAAAATCTCGCTGGTCCGTTGCGTCTAGGAATCAGGCGACGGTCGCATGGCTCACGTCTGACGGGTCTGATGCGTTCGACATGTCTGATGCGTCCGACCGATTGCGTCAAACAGTCGATGCCCATTGGACGAATGGTCGATTTTCCGACCCCAACATAGACTTAGGACAACTTTTCTTCATCAATTTTTAGTTTGTATTTTCCAAACTGTATTTACTGTTGTTTTCTTGGTGTTCTTCCTACCAAAGTAGTTGTTCATGTTTTTTTGCTTGCTTTACAGCTGCATTAGGCATTTCATACATTCAGTTCACAAACCACAACTCCATGAGAAACAATTGTGTATTGGTTGTCATAGACTCATAGCCTATTAGCTCAAATGGTAGAGCAATATGTTTATTCACATGGATGTGGGTTCAAATCCCTCATAGGCTACATTTTAGAGGTTGATAAACCCTACTAGAGAAGTTTAAGCCGATAATCTTGCAGGTTCAATAGTTTTTCCTTGCAGGTTCATGCATTTGAACTTGTAGGTTTATGAGTTTTAACTTGTAGGTTCATGAGTTATGGCGTATAGGTTCATGAGTTTTATTTTACAAGTTTATGAGGTTTTTCTAAGGTTCATGAGTTTTAACTAGCAGGTTCATGAGTTTTGTCTTACATGTTTATTAATTTTGTTTTACAGGTTCATGGGTGTTTTTTAAGGTCTCTTGAGTTTTTTTATCTTGCAGGTTCATGAGTTTTTGAAATGCGAGTTGCGTGCTATGTTTGGACTTTGGAGGGATTGGCGGATCATTCTCCAAATTTAACCATTTGGTAGTTTTGGAACCAACGGTGGAAGGGGTTGGTTCATTGTCAGTTATAGGCCGTGCTTTTGTAGTCTTTGTTTCTCTTCTCTCGTTTTGTCAAGTTAATTAGAAAAACTTGTGCATTGCATCTGAATAATTTTATCTAGCTACTTTAATGTTTAAACTTTCTCTCATTTTATTATCTGAGCAACATTTTAGCTTCTTTTGCCACTCTTATTACCTTGAAATCCAAGCTTAGAGAAAGAGAATTTCAGAATTCCATGAAAATCAATAGTATGTGGAATAAAAGTTCGTAAACTCCAGTTTTCTTGTAGGTTCGTATATTTTACTTTGCAGGTTCATGAACTTGGAATAAAAGTTCGTAAACTTGATAAGTTCATGCCTTTATCTTAGAGGTTCACGAGTTTTCTGTTGCAAGTTCATGAGTTTTATCTTATAGGTTCATGAGTTTGCACTTCCAGGTTCATGAGTTTTCCCTTACAGGTTCATCAGTTTTTCTTGTAGGTTCATCAGTGCTTTCTGTTAGGTTCATGTCGATAACCTTACAGGTTCATTAGTGCTTTCTGTTAGGTTCATGTCGATAACCTTACAGGTTCATCAGTGCTTTCTGTTAGGTTCATGTCGATAACCTTACAAGTTCATCAGTGCTTTCTGTTAGGTTCATGTCGATAACCTTACAAGTTCATCAGTGCTTTCTGTTAGGTTCACGTCGATAAGTTCATGCATTTATCTTACTGGTTCACGAGTTATCTCTTGTAGGTTCATGAATTTAATCTTTCAGGTTCATGAATTTTTTTCTTGTAGGTTCATATATTTTACTTTGCAGGTTCATGAACTTGGAATAAAAGTTCGTAAACTTGATAAGTTCATGCCTTTATCTTGTTGGTTCATGAGTTTTTTAGAGGTTGATAAACGCTACAAGAGAAGTTTAAGCCGATAATCTTGCAGGTTCATGAGTTTTTCCTTGCAGGTTCATGCATTTGAACTTGTAGGTTCATGAGTTTTAACTTGTATGTTCATGAGTTTTATTTTACAATTTTATGGGATTTTTCTAAGGTTCATGAGTTTTAACTAGCAGGTTCATGAGTTTTAACTAGCAGGTTCTTGTCGATAACCTTACAGGTTCATCAGTGTTTCTGTTATGTTCATGTCAATAAGTTCATGCCTTTATCTTGTTGTTCATGAGTTATCTCTTGTAGGTTCATGAATTTAATCTTTCAGGTTCATGAGTTTTTTTCTTGTAGGTTCATATATTTACTTTGCAGGTTCATGAACTTGGAATAAAAGTTGGTAAACTTGATAAGCTCATGCCTTTATCTTGGAGATTCATGAGTTTTCTGTTGAAAGTTCATGAGTTTATCTTATAGGTTCATGAGTTTGCACTTTCAGGTTCATGACTTTTCCCTTACAGGTTCATGAGTTTTTCTTGTAGGTTCATGTCGATAACCTTACAGGTTTATGGATTTTTTCTTGTAGAGCAATGTGTTTATTCACATGGATGTGGGTTCAAATCCCTCATAGGCTACATTTTAGAGGTTGATAAACCCTACGAGAAGTTTAAGCCGATAATCTTGTAGGTTCATGAGTTTTTCCTTGCAGGTTCATGCATTTGAAATTGTAGGTTCATGAGTTTTAACTTGTAGGCTAATGAGTTATGATGTATAGGCTAATGAGTTTTATTTTACAAGTTTATGAGATTTTTCTAAGGTTCATGAGTTTTAACTAGCAGGTTCATGAGTTTTGTCTTACAGGTTCATTAGTTTTGTTTTATATGTTCATGGGTTTTTTCTAAGGTTCTTGAGTTTTTATTTTGCAGGTTCATGAGTTTTTTATCTTATAGTTTAATAAGTTTTATCTTATAGGTTCATGAGTTTTAACTTGCAGGTTCATGAGTTTTGTCTTATAGGTTCATTAGTTTTATTTTATAGGTTCATGGATTTTTTCCGAGGTTCTTGAGTTTTTTTATCTTACAGGTTCATGAGTTTTTTATCTCGTAGTTTAATAAGTTTTATCTTATAGGTTCATGAGTTTTATCTTATAGGTCCATGAGTTTTTCTTGTAGGTTCATCAATGTTTTCTATTAGGTTCATATCGATAACCTTACAGGTTCATCAGTTTTTTCTGTTAGGTTCATGTCGATAAGTTCATGCCTTTATCTTGCTGTTCATGAGTTATCTCTTGTAGGTTCATGAATTTAATCTTTCAGGTTCATGAGTTTTTTTCTTGTAGGTTCATATATTTTACTTTGCAGGTTCATGAACTTGGAATAAAAGTTGGTAAACTTGATAAGCTCATGCCTTTATCTTGGAGATTCATGAGTTTTCTGTTGCAAGTTCATGAGTTTTATCTTATAGGTTCATGACTTTTCCCTTACAGGTTCATGAGTTTTTCTTGTAGGTTCATGTCGATAACCTTACAGGTTTATGGATTTTTTCTTGTAGGTTTATAGGGTTTTTCTTGGTGGTTCATGAGTTTTTTTGGTAAGTTCATGATGATAGTCTTACAAGTTCATGGATTTTTTCTTGTAGGTTCATAGATTTTTTTTGTTGATTCATAAGTTTTTTGGTGGGTTCATGCCGATAGCCTTACATGTTCATGAATTTTTCCTTTTAGGTTCATGATAATAGCTTTGTTGGTGAGTTCATACCAATACATGACATTATTCACCCCTTATAAAAGCTTTTTCCTCAAAGCCTACTACAAAAATTCTAGAATTGACAAGCTTAAGCACCCATAAGTCAATAGTACAAAGATTCAGTTGAAGCCAAAGAATAGCACTGGTGGTAGGTCAGCCATGGTCAAAGCAAGATCACATGGCACATTTCCCACTAAAGGTGTGCCACAATTTCAAGTGCACAAAACAGCAAATTCCTTGTTCACTTGTTCAGTAGCAAAACAGCAAATTCCTACTTGAACACTTGTTCAGCAAATTCCTTTAGTGAAGCCCAAAAGTACAGCAAAAGAGCTGCTTCCCTCTCACCAAATTTGTAGCACCAAATGTGCAGCAACAACACCACAAGTTTCAGTACAACAGCACAAATGCAATGATCAGCACCTCAGCAAAAATGTGTAATTTGAGTTGTGTGCACACGAACTTTGTTCAGCACACTTCCATCTCACCCCAAGTAGCACTCTACGCATGCAGCAACACAAGCCATTCAGCAACAACAACTTGATTGAAAAAATCCATCTCATATTTTGCACATTTCAGCAAAACAAATTCCAACACCAATTTGCAGCATAGAAAATCAGCAAGCAATTGCACTTCAGTACCAATAACTCCAAAAAATCAGCAAACACTCTTGCCATCCAACAGAAATTCAGCAAATCCAGCTTTTCAATTGGAAATATGAGTGCCCATGTACAAGTACCAAAGTCTTAGACCTGAATAGTAGCTCATTCAGCACAACACACATCCAATGTGAGCCATGTACACACTCCCATTTCTTACAAAATCTGGCACTAGCTCAAGTTACTCCAAGAATTCCTATTCAGCCCTTGTTATGTCCACACACTACATAGCAAAATCTGAGGTATTTCACTCAAGTTACTCAGGTGACAAAATTTCAGAATATCTTCCACAAACCATTCAACAAAACCACCGGGATCAAAAACCCAATTTTCATCCTCAATGGTAGCCTCAATAAAACTCGACCGCAATTTCGATCCATTATCAGACAAAGCAAGAGCTCCTCCCGGGTCGAAAATTAGAAATTTGTTGTTAACCCTCACAATACAAGAACCAACTGGTGCTTGCGTCATCAAGGCATGAACAATTGAAGCACATAACTCCTTGATATTTGCCTCAGTTTCCCTCTTTGGCATTCTGTCAAACACCTTGTATGCACTAACAATTCCAAAATTTTCAGTTGAACTCATTTGAACATCACTCAAGCCAATATCAATCGGTTTCACATGATCATCAACCAATTTACTCATTTCCTCATATTTAAACTCGAAGGCCACAATATCTAAAGAAGAACAAGAAATTATTTTCAAAGGCTTACTCGGGTTTTCTTCTATGGCTTCGTCCAACTTGACAGGTTCACCTTATATTTCTTGATCTTTAGAATCTTCCATAAAGATGTTGTTCAGTTGATTATCCAGCACCTTCCGAAGAAGAAATTGATGATTGATTCACTTACATTGCAATCACTTGGTTTGAGTTCGTCTTCTTCTCCACGCCTTCATCATAGACGAAGATTGAAATCGAAAAGCACCGGATCGACAGATTTGACGACATAGTTCGTATCTTAAGTCTTTCTACAAACTTCGCTCTTCCTCATTGAGTCGACGACGAGGCGGACTCCAAACAGATCTCAGAGCCTGAGCTTTCTCCGGCGGTAGTTGACATTTTTAATGGCGTCGCCGAGAAAGATGATTGTTCAGGTGTGAAGAGAGAGAGAGAGAGAGAGAGAGAGAGAGAGAGAGAGAGAGAGAGAGAGGGAAGAAGACGGGTTTGTGGAGATTCAAGCGATCGCGATTTTGGGATGCTTTTTGCCACAGAGGGTTTGCTGGAGCTAGGAGAAGAAAGGTAAAAGACAAATTACCCTTATATCCCTCCGTTTCCTTTTTTTCTTAAAATTATGGCACAATTTTGGACCGTTGGATGAGAACAGCTGAACGGTCCAAATACGTGCGCACAGCTTATTATAGTAGTCACGTGCATTTGATCCTCTATATATATATATATATATTTATATAAATTAGAAAACCTCAAAACCCTAACTCTTCCCCTCAGCCACTCCCACTCTCTTTCTATTCCTACAGCAGCCATTCCCTTCTCCTCCATCTCCACTCCATCTCCATCTCCATCTCGCTCCACCCCTCGTGCAGCGGCGCCGACCTTCACTCCCCCTCCGGACAGTTCGTCGGTCTCTCGTTCCCGCTCGCCCCTTCGCAGCACTGTCGCTCCGCTTTGAGCAGGTAACCACCGGTCTACTCTTCGAAATTATTTAGCATGCTTCATACATAACTTCTGGAATGATATGCTCAAATAGATTTATTTTCCTTGCACGTTTGAGTTGGCAATCTTTGGTATTTTGATAACTTGGGTTCGGGATAGTGCTTTACTTAATCTTACTAGATTGTGGATCTCAGTCTCCACATTTTTGTTCGTGAGTTTTTAAAGTTCTTGTGATATTCGTGTATGTAGCAAAATCCTGATACGAAGTTACCTCCTATCTCTGCCTTTGGGATAAGGAAGAGAAACAAAAATTGAAAATCCAGTGATTTATTTTCCCTTGCTTTGATTTACAAAACATGTTTTTTTTCCAGTTTTGATAAATTAGATTTGATTCCAGTTTTTTTTGGGGTTGCTTCATACATGAAATGGGTTTTTCAGGTTGATTCCTTCTTTGTTCAACACTAATGGTGAGTTTTTTTGTTTATTCGTAGTTTAATTTGATGATATTTTACCATTAGAATAAAAGTTTGTATATTTTAGTGCTCAATTGGTATTGTATAATTGCATTGGCTTAGCTTGATCTTTTCTATCTGTAAAGATTGAATCTTGGTGTGCTTTTGTATTGGCTATGTTGATTTTTTCCCTTTCCTGCAGGATATCCATTCAACTCTCCAAATTATATTGGAATTGAAATCTCCATCCAAATTATACCTCAGTACTCAGAGGAGGAGACCAAGGATTGTAATAATTGAATTCATATTGAAGAAGATAGTCCTGGTGACGAGTACACCATGCTTTATGAAAAAGAAGAACCTTAGGCTGACACCGAGAAGGAGTTACTTGTTGTATTTGATTAACGGAGATGACTTACTGCTAACTACTTGATTTGTATTAATAAAATGTTTCATGTTTTTAAATTGTGATCCCAACCAAAAAAATTTCACACAAATTTAATAATAAATTATTATATAAAAATTCATTCGAAAAATCTCTCGATCCATCCGATCACCCGCTGGGTGTAGGGTGGATCGGGTTCGGGTGTTGTTGTCCTCGGGTGCGGATCGGGTTGGGTGACCGTTTTCATATTTTGGTTCGGGTGGTGGATGTGGTCCACTCATTCATCACCCGACCCATTGCCATTCCTATACGTGATTACCCTAACCAGAGACAAGCACTTTTGACACAAATTGGAGGCTATAACTCAGAGAAGGATTATGATGATGATATGCTAGCCTTGGTGGAGATAGGAGAGTCTGAGGAGGAGGATGACTCGAGCCTTGGATTGCGACCACACACGGAGACACTCTTGCTTGTGACTAGGTGTGAGCTTACAGTCCAAGAGGCACTGACTCAAGAGTAGCGGGAGACACTTTTCTACACCCGTTGCGCCGTGAAGGACTCCACCATATGCGTTATTATTGATGGAGGGAGCTGATGCAATTTAATCAACCAACGAGTGGTTGATCACCTCCAATTGAAGAGAACACCACATCCACAACCCTATTCACTCCAGTGGATTGCTACAAGCCAAAGAGATAACATGGTTATTAGGCAATGTGTAGTACGCTTTAGTATTGGACATTATAGTGATAAAGTAATTTGTGATGTTGTGCCTATGGATTGTACTCACATGCTTTTAGGGAGACCATGACAATTTGACAAGAAGGCGATCCATGACGATTACTTGAACCGTTATAGCTTTGTGCACAATGGTAGGAAGGTGACTCTTCTTCTCTTGTCCCCTTAAGAGGTCATGTAGGATCAAGTGGCCTGGGACCAAGCTAGGGTCGAGCGGGAGGCCAAGGCAAGGGTGCAAGCTGCGCAACTCACACCGAGTGGCGCCACACCTACCAAGCCGCGCCACAACGGCCTCCACAATGACACGGCCATTAAGGGCCTCAAATCTGATGTGTGCAGCCTCAAGGGACCCTCCAAGGCCGCCCAATTGGGACACCAAACAGCCCAAGGAGCCCCCTCTAAAGGGAGGATGCGAGAAGAGGTCGTTGCTCACTAGACAATGCACTAAGGCTCTTGCTTTTGAAGGGAGTAAATTCCGCCTCTTAATCACTTCTACTCCTTCCTTCCATGTCCATAGTGACATTTATGCCCTAATGTGCCACTCCAAGCTTTGGGAGTCTTGTGTTTCCTTGTTGTCATTCTATAGATACATTAAGCGAGCCTCGTGGTCACTACTCTTGCTCTTGGCACTGGACCGACACATAACACCTTGGGACGCCTCCTTGCAGCCCCTTTGGACTAGGAGGATTGGATTCATCACCTTGACATCTAACAAGGAGAGACGTGCCCCGCCATCATGCTCACCACCGCTGCCTCCACGCAATCATCGTTGCTCGCTTGGTTGTCCCTCGACGCTTTAGCAACCCCACACCCGGCGTTACCACAACCATTTCCATCACTTTGGCATGTTGTTTGGAGGACTTTACAGCCCCATGGTGATGTCCACTACACCAACTTGGCGGCTCACACTGAGCCTCACTTCGCGCTACCGGACCGGCCTTGCCTTTCTTGGCACACACTTGGCGCCCCCATCCCTATGCTCGGAGGGAACACTTTGCAGCCGGACCCTCACTTGGGTTTCCACATATTCGGGACTTTGAACACCACCTTCAAGTGTTATTTTATATGGAGGTTGCTTCTACACACTTAGCTTCACCTTCTTCCACCGATCTTGCCTCCAAGGACTTGTCGAATCGGGGACGATTTGAGGCCAAGTGGGGGAGAATGAGTTATCATGGCCTGTGTATATTTGGAGGGACTTGGAGATGTTGATTTGAGGGCCCATGGAGGTCAAGAGGACCATGACTTGGTTGGACGAGCCACCTTATCCACATCTTGGCTCACTCACATGCAAGGGATGTTGCATGCTTATCCATAGTTTCAATTTTAGAACTTTCTATTAGTGGCAGTCAGTGAGACTAAAGTTTCTGCCTTTGCTATTTTTGGTACTTATTAGCAAGACTTCAATCTTTACTTTCTTTAATTATTTGTAGACTTAGGATTAGTTTAGGGAGAACTAGGGCCGACCTCCTTAGGTGCGTGCCATTCATCTCTCTTGCTATCTTGTTTTACTTATTTAAACTAGTATTATCTTAATGAAAAGATAGATTGAATTAATTTGAGAGTAACTTGGCTAAGTTACTTTCAAGTTGTTCAGTCCAAAAACCTTAATCTTTTCCAGCAATCAATCATTTAAACAATCAAGGCTTTCGTGTTCATCAAATCCACCAAATCGACCATTCCTTCACGCAGATTTCCCGTTTTTAACACTGCATCCTGAATTAGGGCACCAGTCATTCTGAAGTTCTACATGTGCGTTTTGCGTGAATTTTGGAGGAGTTCAAGTAGACTTCCTGATCTTCAATCAAGATTTAGAATCACTCGATTCAGAGTTACAGAGAAAAAGTTATACTCCGCCAAAGACGGGACCCCCAATCGAGATCTCTTGCGCGCCAAGGCGAGTTCTTTCCATTCAAGAATGAGGTAACCAAGTGATTTCACATCAGTGACACTCATGCATCACCACGCCATCAGACTTCCTTTGTTAGTTAGGAATGTCCAGGGGCCAATCTAACTATCACCTTTGAAGACATCACCCACAACAAAGGGAATCCTGGGGTCCTTGAAAAGGAAAAATAACTCGAACGTCTCCGGGAGCAAGGGCATCCACCATCCACGTGTACAACAACCCTCTAGGGAGTTAGATCTTGCAAGAGATAAAACAAAAGAAGGAAAGTCCAATACTATGCATTCAGATGAGATACACTAAAGAAGAAACGATAATGAGGTGCTTCTGGATCTTCATGGTCCCACGCCCCATCGAGTTAGCAAGCAGGGTGAGCCACTCAGGGATGGAATCCATCATCCATGTAACACCCCCAAAACTTAACCCTTTTGGAAAGGTATTACCGCCAGTGACCCCAGTATTCCTTACCGAGATCACCCAAGGCTTTACCAAATAAATACAATTTATGAAATGCAATTGATACATAAAGATCAAGCATTAAATTCCAAAACATAACATTGTCGAGGAAATAAGAGTTACGGGATTACAACCCGATCCCGAATAGGTCAAAACATAGTTTAAACCCAACACAGCGGAAGACTAAGAAAGTAAGTTACAATCGGAGTTATTGTCCAAAGGATCATAACCTGATTAAAGAAATAATTAAAACATTCAAAAACCACCGCCGACTTCATAGTCCTTCTAATCTTCTGAGCTACTTCTTAACTGATGTGCCGAATCAAACGGATGACACCAGCCAACCATGCAAGGGAAAATATTGGTTGGTTAGTCTAAATGAATAGACTAGCAAGAGAACAAAGCAGAATGGTTCGAAGCAGTTGTATTAGGTTAGACTCTTCGTCCCTCGAATAATAATCGAATACGCTTGTCAACCACCATACTCCTACTGGATTACACAAGAGGTATGCACAAGAGAAGATTCTGGAAGACTGAATCTTCACAGAAATCGACTCGAAAGAAGACTCCAACTGAAATGAGTCTTTAAGGAAGCAATGACAAATCTGGAAAGTTACAGAATCATTCAACCAAGATTTAAAACTGACTGAGATGCTTCGGTTCACGACCAACCTCATCGCCTACAGCGAATCCAGATTGGAAAGAGAACGTACTACATTCAAGTCAAGACGAGTTTTCCTAGCTGCACTGAACTTAGCTGCACTACTCGCCCAAGGTGTATTAATTATGTGCGTCAAGGTAGCACTTATCTGATTTATGTTTCAAAAACACACATCACGTTATAGACTTTTACATGTGTACCCCACCAATGGGACGACACATCTTAGTATACGTTTCATCGAGAGTGACGTATACCGAAAGGTTTGTGACACCAGCTAAGTGTCCTGTCTCTACACACATGTGTAAGAGACCGATCATGATCTTAGAATAGTACCAGATGGGGACGAGCCATCCCGATACCAGATTATAAAGAAACGACTGGACAGAGTCCGAGTAACGTTCCTATCTAACAGTGCTAACTAAACAGTTACAGCACCACAACATTTACAGGATAAATCCACATAAAGGCCCGAAAGGCGATCACAGATAATAGCGTTGTTCTAGCAGATATACAACCTATTATATGATTTTCAAAACAGTTTATCAAAACCGTTTCCAAACAAACAGAATATTCATTCCAAATTAATTACTCAGATAAACTACTGATAATTAATGTAAATATGGAACGAAAGAGCAAGAGCGAACCGCCACTTGCCTTACTCCGCAGAATAGTCTAAAGACGTCACTGGATTCCGGGCTCGACATGGTACAGCTCTGACAGCACAACGACCTTCGAGTCGACCCATAAAAGGAACCCTAAGTTAGACCCGACATAAACAGTACGAATCTAAACACGGCGAAAGAACACGAAAGGAAAGACGCCACGACGACAACCGACCAAGCCAAAGCCACGAAGGCGTTCTGGGCACTGGCGGCGGTCGCCGTTCTTGGCGGCGGTCGCCGTATTCATCACGGCGGTCGCCGTGAAGAACACGGCGGTCGCCGTTAAGAACACGGCCGACTGAAACGAGAGAAAACTCACCCAAAAACACGAGCGGTTTGGCCTCCTTCGACTTGCTTTGGCTTCTAACCTCCAAGGCTAACCAAAAGATTCACAAAGGCACTCTGGAAACACACCAAAACAACACCGGCGAGACCTCCGGCGAGCACAAGAAAACCGGCGAAACCAAAACTCCGGCGAGAGGCGAATTTGGCAGAGGTTTGGTGCTGGGATGGCTCAAAACCTCACCCCCAACACCTCCTTTTATAGCCAAAGTGTCTGAAGCGATCAACCAAACCCTGAGACGCGGCCGAAAGCAAGATCGGCGCCCTTGATTTCCGTCGGCGACCAACGGGCAATGCCCACTGGACAATCACGACGGTCGCCGTTTTTGCCTGCGGCGGGCACGCGGCGGTCGCCGTAAACGCGGCGGTCGCCGTTGCCAGGTCTGTCACGGCTAGCTAGAAGCTGACAAGCTGACTCCTCGGGCCCAACCACGGCGGTCGCCGTTTCTGAACGGCGGTCGCCGTTTTCCCCTTTTCCCGCCCATTCGGCTTTGAACGAGCATGACGATAAACCGGGATAAAAATTATCGTACGCGAACGACAATTTAAAATTCAAGGCACCTTGTATGTATATTATTTCACTGAGAAAAATATTACAGATATAGAGCACATTACAGAATGTCTCAAGCTACCTGAATTAAATCCGACGTACACAACGGGTACTCGGGAAAATTCCATAATTCCCAAAATAACCTTACAAAAATACGGGGTATCACATCTCCTCCCCCTTACAAGAAGTTTCGACCCCGAAACTTAGGTCGAGAATAACTCGGGAAAACGCCTGAGCATATCTGACTCGGTTTCCCACGTCTCCCAAGTAACTTCTTCGGTCCCTGACTTGGACCACAGCACTCGTACCAAAGGTACGATCTTGTTGCGCAAATGCTTCTCCCGACGCTCCAAAATGCGCATGGGCAACTCTTCGTAAGTACCATTAGCTTGAATCTCGATGTCCTCATAACTAAGCACATGAGACTCATCTGGCACATACTTTTTGAGTAAAGACACGTGGAACACGTTATGCACCGGGTGAGCCGATGGTGGCAACGCCAAACGGTACGCTAGAGATCCCACTCTATCCAAAATCTCGAAAGGTCCCACGTAGTGAGGGTTAAGCTTCCCACGCTTACCAAATCTGAAAACTCCTTTGGAAGGCGACACCTTGACAAAAACCTTATCACCGATCTCGAACTCGACAGTCCTGCGCTTCCGATCTGCGTAGGACTTTTGTCGACTCTGAGCGATCAACATCCTTTGTCTGATCAAAGTAATGTCTGAAGCCGTCCTTTCGACCAACTCTGGTCCAAGCAGAATTTTGTCGGCATTATCGTCCCAACAAATCGGAGATCTGCATTTGCGACCATACAAAGCTTCAAACGGAGCCATCTTGATTGTAGCATGCCAGCTATTGTTGTATGTGAACTCAATCAGACTTAAGCTGTCCTCCCAGCTAGTCGGACGATCGAGCACACAAGCTCTAAGCATATCCTCCAGAGTCTGGATGGTCCTTTCGGACTGGCCATCTGTCTGAGGATGAAACGCTGTACTGAACCTTAACTCGGTTCCCATAGCCTTATGAAGTTCCTTCCAGAATCTTGACATGAAACGGCCATCTCGGTCCGATACAATGGTCTTAGGAATGCCATGTAAGCGGACAATCTCCTTCTGGTAAACTTCGGCTAGCTTCTGGGTTTCCCATGTGGTCTTGATGGCTATGAAATGAGCACTCTTCGTAAGCCTATCCACAATTACCCAAATAGCATCTCTCTGACTTCGAGTCTTGGGTAGCCCAGTGACGAAGTCCATGGAAATGTCCTCCCATTTCCATTCTGGCACGGGGAGAGGTAGCATCTCACCACCTGGTCTGCGGTGTTCGATCTTGACTTTTTGGCAAGTTAAGCACTTTGCCACAAAGTCTGCTATGTCCCACTTTATGTTTGGCCACCAAAACTTCTTCCTGAGATCCTTGTACATCTTGCTAGAGCCAGGATGCACAGAATAAGCAGATGAATGAGCTTCTCTCATCACCAACTGACGAAGACCTTCTGTGTCAGGCACACAGATCCGATCCTGAAACCAAAGTGATCCATCATCCTGAACCACAAAACTGGGAGCTTTCCCATCCATCACTTCACTGCTTAACTTTACCAAGATGATGTCATCGACTTTCTTTTCTTTGATTTGATCCAGCAGTGTAGCCTGAATCTCCATCATACTCAGGTACCCTCTACGCTGGTCATACAAGACTTCAATGTCGTATGACTCATGGTTTAGCTTGGTCTGAGCAGTAAGCAACGCAACCACAGTCTCGTGCGTTGTCTTCCGGCTTAGCGCATCAGCTACTACATTAGCCTTGCCCGGATGATACAACAACTCCATGTCGTAGTCCTTGAGCAACTCTAGCCAGCGGCGTTGTCTCATACTTAACTCCTTCTGAGTAAATATATACTTGAGACTTTTGTGGTCAGTGAAGACTTGACATCTTATACCATAGAGGTAATGCCGCCAAATCTTCAGCGCAAAGACGACCGCTGCTAACTCAAGATCATGGGTCGGATAGTTTTCTTCGTAAGTCTTGAGTTGTCTAGATGTGTACGCAATGACTCTGCCCCTTTGCATCAAAAAACAACCAAGACCACACTTAGAAGCATCACTATAGACCACATAATCGTCATTCCCCTCTGGGAGTGCTAACACGGGTGCCGAGGTCAACCGTCGCTTCAACTCCTGGAAACTGACCTCGCACTTGTCATTCCAGACAAACTTCTTGTGGACTTTGCGGAGTAGATTGGTCATCGGTAGAGCGATCTTTGAAAATCCTTCTACAAACCTTCTATAATACCCGGCAAGTCCAAGAAAATTGTGCACCTCCTTCACGTTCTGGGGCTGTGTCCACTTAGCCACCGCTTCAATTTTTTGGGGATCAACCATAACCCCATTTTTATTGATCACGTGGCCTAAGAAAGCCACTTCCTTCATCCAGAATTCGCATTTAGACAATTTAGCATAAAGCTGATGTTGTCTAAGGATCGACAAGGAAATCCGTAGATGTTCCTCGTGGACTTCTTCATTCGGAGAGTAGATCAAAATGTCGTCGATGAAGACCACCATGAACTTATCCAAGTACTGGTGAAAATATCGGTTCATCAAATCCATAAAGACAGCTGGAGCATTTGTAAGCCCAAAAGGCATTACTACGAACTCGTAATGACCATATCTGGTCCTAAACGCAGTTCTAGGAATGTCCTGCTCACGAATCCTGAGTTGATGATATCCAGATCTTAAGTCGATCTTGGAGAACACCTTTGCTCCCTGCAATTGGTCCAACAAGTCATCAATCCTAGGCAAAGGATACTTGTTCTTGATCGTCACCTTGTTCAACTCTCGATAGTCGATACAAAGTCGGAACGATCCGTCCTTCTTTTTGACGAATAAAACCGGAGCACCCCACGGCGATGCACTCGGCCTGACATAACCTTTGTCAAGAAGATCTTCAAGTTGATTCTTCAATTCTTGCATCTCAGCTGGAGCCATCCGATACGGGGATTTGGAAATCGGCACCGTACCAGGCTCGAGATCAATTGAAAACTCTACGTCACGATTTGGGGGTAATCCTGGAATTTCTTCCGGAAAGACATCCGAAAATTCCCTAACTACATGAATATCAAGAACCTCAGGTCCATCCTTCTCAGGCGAATCCAAGTAGCAAAGGTACCCGACACATCCTTGTCGTAGTAGCTTAAACGCAGCCATCGCATTGATCAGCTTGCCGTTATCAGCGTCATTTCGACCTTTGAACTTGCACACGAATTGGCCCCCGGATGACACCGTCACCGTTCTTGAACTGAAGTCGATCACCGCCTTGTGACGCGTCAGCCAATCCATACCGAGAATAATGTCGTATGGAGCCATGGCTATGCAAATTAAATCTGCCTCGAATTCCTTACCCTGAATGGTAATAGGAAAGTCGGACAAATGCTTGGTTCCCACCAAACGTTCTCCATTAGGAAGATTAACGACGAAAGGGTCGCACGAATCATTGCACACTAAGTCTAACTTGCTAACACAGTTATCCGAAATAAAGGAATGCGTAGCACCAGAATCAAACAGAATGCACACTGAAGTAGAGTGAAGGTATAGAGTACCTTGAGCAATCGGAGCGTTGGGTCCATCTGCCTCACGCATCTCGTACAAGCGTTGGCCCTGACTTCCAGAAGCAGCTGGGGCCTTTCCCCTGTTCTGAGCAGTCGTCTGCACTGAAGGGCTAGGAGTCTCGGCAGGCTTAAACCTAGGTTGGTTGCTCTGATGAACTGACCCTTGCTGCGACTCTACTCCCTTCTGCTTTCCCTGCTTGCAGAACTTTTGCAGATGACCATCACGTCCACACCCAAAGCATGGGCTCCTCTCCTTCCGACACTCAGTGCTCTTGTGCCCAGCAGTACCGCAGTTATAACACTGAACTGAACTCCTGGTATGCCTTGACTGCTGAGTCGATCCTCCTTGCGTCATCTCCATCTTAGCTCTGTCGGATTTGGCGAAGTTAGACGGTGGCGCAGGGCGCTTAAAACCACCTCCCTGGTTCTGATTCTGCATCGACTTTTGTCGGTTGCGCCTCTTGGTCGACTCCTCGAGAGTCACCTCCAGCTTATAGGCATAATCCACATACTGCTCCAAGGTAGAGCATGTGTGGTGCACCATTAATGGCTTGATATCCGGGTTCATCCACTCGTGAAAGTACCAGATCTTTTGAGCCTCGCTGGTGATCTCGGCAGTGGCGTACTGTAGAAGATGGTTGAACTTAGATGCCAATTCGGTCACTCTCAAACCATCAGTCTGAGGGTATAAGAACTCTTTATGCTTTTCCTCTCTCATAGCACGAGAGAAAAAGCGATCAACCATCTTGGTCTTGAACATCGACCAAGTCAACACTGGGCTCTCAGCCAAACCAGTGCTCTCCCACCACTCGCTAGCCTCCTCCTTCAGCTGAAGAGACGCGATATGGACCTTCTCGGCCTCCGTACACTCCACGTTCCTGAACAGCCTCTCCATATGGGAGAACCAATGAGTCACTGCCACTGGCTCCCCTTTCCCGTTATAGCAGTCAGGTCTCATGGAAGTAATGGTCTTAAGAGCGCGACCATAGCTGTCCCTCGCCCTAACGGCAGTCTCCTGAATCATAGGGTTTCTGGGTTCCACAACATCAGGAACCGCTGCATGAATAGGCACTTCTTGTGCTTGAGGCACACTTGGTCTCAAGACATCAGTAATAGCCTGCATCACGATCCCACGGATCGCCTCAATAGCTGCAGCGTCAAACAACATCGGCGCCTGGGTCTGATCCTGACCTTCACACCTCTGCTGGACGCGAGACTCAGACTCGTGTTCATCCTGAACACCTCTTCCTGCTGGTCTGGGGTTTGGTTGGTCCCAGCACCGGCTCGAGTCGAGTTTCTCGTGCTTCTTGGGTTCACCATCTGTTTACCGATCCAATTCCAAGCATTCAATACATTAATATTATGCAACATACTTATGCAATATATCAATGTAAATAAATCACTCAGAATAGATCAACTTGGCATTTTATAGATGAACCTTCGAATTCTTACACAAGTTACACATAAGTTTATCATTCGAGCGTTAGGACAACATTGCTCGAAGATATAAGTGTTTCTCAAAGTACTTGCCGCAATACTGAAATATTACACAAAGTACAACTTGGAATACTAAGAAACGAACTACTACGATAGGCAACGCCACTCCTCCTCAAGGCGTTCCAAAACGTCTCCCATACGACTGGCTACCCGTGCATGGTCTCTTCGGGCTAGGCTCACCATCGAGCTCTGGCGATGGGTTTCGCACCCTGCTTGACCCTGAAGCACATAGTCCTAGCTCAGCCATAGAAAAGTATGGATCGTCCATGACTGGTCCTTCTATTCCAGCCCTCCTCTGAGTACTGGCAATCAGCTCTTCCCTCTGACGCTGCTGTTCTGCGGAGATTTCCTCGCTCTGGTGGAGAATCTCCTGCAGCTCGGATTCCGACCTCCATCTCCTTGGAGTAGGGATAGGCTGAGATTCCCTGTCACTTCTCCCAATACCGTACTCGGTATACAATGTCTCCCAATCAGCTTCTGACATGGGTGCGTACTCTGGCACTGGTGACAATCCTGTACCGGGCTCCTGAATCTACCCTCCAAGGTCCAACTCTGGATCCTCTTCTGGATCATCCTCTATGGGATCCTCTTCCTCGGGATCATCCTCGATGGGATCCTCTTCCTCGGGATCATCCTCGCTGGGATCCTCATCCTCGAAATCATCCTCGATCATCTCCTCGTCCTCGACAGGATCTTGCTCAAGCATCTCCTCTTCCTCCTCCTCGTACTCGATCTCCTCGGGAATTGGTCCCAGCAGAAAGTCATCTTGGTAAACCCCTTGTTCATACCTTGACAACTCGTCTTCCTGCTCCCATTCCTGTACTCCCTCCACCCTTGGTGGGCACAGGTGCAGGTCTAGGGACCATAGCATTCCTGGCTACAAGGACAACCGACTCGGGGAGAACGTGCTTGACGTCTTCGGGTGGGCTACTCGGGCCTCCAACCTCGAAACATCGCTGAGGTAACAGAAAGTCTAGCCTCGGTTGATCCGCCTTGGCGTCTTCCGACCCCCTACCAATAGAAAAGCAGACACCCATCCTATCGAACAATAAGAAAGGAATTAGTCTTTCTAGACATAGAAGCAAGCTTACTATATCAGACTATAAAGAAGACATGACTATGAACGGTGTTTTTAAATTCTTTTCAGAATAAAATTCAGAGCCCTTTTTAAAGCATTTTGAAAATGAATAACTGGTTTATAAAAATTCCAAACCCGTTTTAAAAACTTTTGGCTCTGATACCACAACTGTAACACCCCCAAAACTTAACCCTTTTGGAAATGTATTACCGCAAGTGACCCCAGTGTTCCTTACCGAGATCACCCAAGGCTTTACCAAATAAATACAATTTATGAAATGCAATTGATACATAAAGATCAAGCATTAAATTCCAAAACATAACATTGTCGAGAAATAAGAGTTACGGGATTACAACAATCCCGAATAGGTCAAAACATAGTTTAAACCCAACACAACGGAAGACTAAGAAAGTAAGTTACAATCGGAGTTATTGTCCAAAGGATCATAACCTGATTAAAGAAATAATTAAAACATTCAAAAACCACCGCCGACTTCATAGTCCTTCTAATCTTCTGAGCTACTTCTTAACTGATGTGCCGAATCAAACGGATGACACCAGCCAACCATGCAAGGGAAAATATTGGTTGGTTAGTCTAAATGAATAGACTAGCAAGGGAACAAAGCAGAATGGTTCGAAGCAGTTGTATTAGGTTAGACTCTTCGTCCCTCGAATAATAATCGAGTACGCTTGTCAACCACCATACTCCTACTGGAATACACAAGAGGTATGCACAAGAGAAGATTCTGGAAGACTGAATCTTCACAGAAATCGACTCGAAAGAAGACTCCAACTGAAATGAGTCTTTAAGGAAGCAATGACAAATCTGGAAAGTTACAGAATCATTCAACCAATATTTAAAACTGACTGAGATGCTTCGGTTCACGACCAACCTCATCGCCTACAGCGAATCCAGATTGGAAAGAGAACGTACTACATTCAAGTCAAGACGAGTTTTCCTAGCTGCACTGAACTTAGCTGCACTACTCGCCCAAGGTGTATTAATTATGTGCGTCAAGGCAGCACTTATCTGATTTATGTTTCAAAAACACACATCACGTTATAGACTTTTACATGTGTACCCCACCAATGGGACGACACATCTTAGTATACGTTTCGTCGAGAGTGACGTATACCGAAAGGTTTGTGACACTAGCTAAGTGTCCTTCTCTACACACAGTGTAAGAGACCGATCATGATCTTAGTAGTACCAGATGGGGACGAGCCATCCCGATACCCATTATAAGAAACGACTGGACAGAGTCCAGTACGTTCCTATCTAACAGT